>CM054178.1:137191595-137791595 GCA_028829895.1 Sinotaia quadrata | reverse complement strand
CGAGTGCATATTAATTTAGAGGGATTTAACTGTTTTCAAATCTAGCTAAAAGTTCGCAGTTTATTAGTCTGTAAATTTGTCGTCTGAACTACAAGACGCACTTTTAATTAGTCAGATAATAAATTGAGCAACCAGTCTGCGTAGAATATGAGAGGAAGAATTAATTATATTTAAAGTCTTTTAATTATTCTAAGCAGGGTCTTTAAATAAATACTGGAAACGTAACAAGTGTGGGTCGTCGCGGGATTGATATGTATTAAATTGTAAATTGTAACATTTTTTATACATAGGGCGTATCATAACCTAGAAACGAACGAACGAACAGAATTGCCAATTGTTCTTTTGATTTTTGTATCACTGATTTTCTTTGCTTTTGTTGTGACATGTGCATGTATTCTTTTGCAGAGTAGCGTGCATGTTAGTTAATGTTGATATATTTAAGCGTAGTTAAATATGTCATGTTAGCTATTGAATGATTTATTTAGTATTGTGTTACTGAGTACTTCATTGTGAGGAGTCGAAGGTTATACCGCCAGCTAGGAGAGTTATCGGTAGTAACAGACTTCGGACTATTATATTTAGGGTGCTAGATATAATGTGTAATGTTGTATGGTAGGAGCCGTGACATTACGAAAGTCTTGGAACAGCGGACACTGTGACAAGCAGGTGAAACGTGTAAAGAGTTAACGCGTAATTTATTTCGGAAGGTGTTCTGAGTAAATTAAATAATTTTTGTAAGGTTGTAGCCTAAAAGTTATTTTCGGGATAAGCGGAGTTATCGCCGACGGTTAAAAAAACACACAATTCACGAGATACATTTTTATTGTAGCCAGCGCGCTAAGACAGTAAAATGGATCGCAAACAGGTTCTCGAAGACCTGAAAGAAACCGGTATCATGATAGGATATCAGGGTGACGAACTGACTAGCTACGTTAGAACTAAGCTAGAGGAAGTGGAGAAAGCGGAAAGAGAAGAACGTATAGCTAATCGCGAGTTGAAGAAGTTAGAAGCTGAAAAACTAGCCGAAACAGAAGCTAAACGCATCGCAGCTGACGCAGAAGCTAAAAGGTTAGAAGCTGAAAGATTAGCCGACATCGAAACAAAACGTATCGCAGCGGACACAGAAGCCAAACGCATCGCGGCAGACGCGGAAATAAAACGGTTAGAATGGGAAGTAAAGAAACTAGAAGTTACTAATCCAAACCGTGACCGCAGAAGCAGTGGTGATTCGCATTCTAGCGATGGAAATAATCACAGTAGAATTGGAAATATCATTCCAAAGATAAATATGGTCCCATTTGATGAGAACAAAGATCAAATAGACGCGTATTTAAAAACGTTTGAAAAGTTAGCCAGAGCAACAAACATTCCAGCGGAACATTGGGCGATAAATTTATCGGGGTTACTGCAGGGAACTGCGAAAAACGAATTCAATAAGCTTAGCGATTCTGAGTCAGATAATTACGACACAGTCAAGGCCGCATTATTGAAACGTTACAAACTCACAGCAGATACTTACCGCCGTAAATTTAAACAGGCCACGAAAGCCAGTTCAGAGACGCACGCACAGTACATACGACGTGTAACTGACTTGTTCCAAAGATGGATAGATCTAGCCGAAACTCCACAGACGTACGCAGGTCTTAGGGATGAAATGGTAAAAGACCATATTCTCGGGTCATACAAATCAGATCTACTGATTCACTTAGCAATAAGGGAAAAATCTACGCTAGAGGAGATAGGCAACGCCGCCGATCGCTTTGATGACGCACATTCTCAATTCTCGAACGCACACGCGAACAACAAGTCTCGACCGAACGAACCGCAGACTCGAAAGGATAAGAAAAATGACGGGAAGGCACATAGTGAGCGTGATGATAAAACATCTAAACCCGATACTAAAAACAAGTCCGACAAACAGAAAGATAAAAAGAATCTTGCATGTTACACTTGTGGTGATAGTGGCCATTTTTCACGAACATGTCCTGAAAAGAAAACAGCTAAGGTTTACGCAGTAGAAAGTCATACACCTAAAACAGAAAAGTCGAATCGAACACCAGTACAGGCAAACGGTCACGATACAATCGCTTTGCTTGATACAGGGTGTGAGCTAGACGCTATTGTAAATGCATCATTAGTTAACCGTACCGACTACACAGGGGAGACAATCTCTGTCACCTTTGCAAACGGCGAACAAGACATTTTACCAGTAGCTGAAGTCTCGATTGTTTCAGACTTTGTAGAAGGAACAGTCAAAGCGGCAGTTATGGAAAACTCACCGCATGACGTGATCCTTGGTTGCAAGTATGTTTTGCCGTGCAAAAAACAAACTTCAACTGAACCACCACTGGTTAACGCTGTAACCAGAGCAGCGAGTAGTAAAGACAAATCTGTAACTGCACCGATGTCTGCCGCACCAGCCGTAGATAAAGCAACAGTTAGCGAGATTAAAATATTACAAGCTGAGGACGAAACACTATACAAGTTACGCAAGCAAGCTGTACTTGTTAGTGACGTCAACACTGACGATTCGAATAAGAGAGCGTGCATTATTCTGAAAAAGGGTTTATTGTACCGCTATTCGAAAGTGGGAGACGAATTTCGGAAACAATTAGTCGTTCCACAAACCAAACGAAATGACGTATTACGATTAGGTCATGAGAGTCTTTTTGGTGCACACATGGGTGTACAAAAAACAACTAGTCGTATTACAAGTGAGTTTTATTGGCCGGACATCATTGCCGATATCCGTAGATTCGTGTTAAGTTGCGACACATGCCAGAGAACACAGTCTAAAAATTCAATCAGACCCGCACCGTTAGGAGAGCCTGAACTGATCAGTGAACCCTACAAGCGCGTAGCATTGGATTTGATTGGGCCTATAATACCCACATCAACGAGAGGTAATCGATACGTGCTGACCACTATTGATTACGCAACAAGATTCGCCGACGCAGTACCATTGAAAAATATTGATACTGAAACTGTCGCCGAAGCCCTTTTCGGTCTTTGGAGTCGTGTTGGAATTCCTACTGAAATTTTGACGGATCAGGGGAGTCAATTCATAGGCAACGTAATGAAGGAAGTAAATCGTTTACTTTCCATCAAACATCTTACTTGCACACCATACCACCCCCAGGCAAATGGTCTGATTGAAAAATACAATGGGACATTAAAAACAGCACTTAAAAAGCTCGCCACAGATAAACCGAAAGACTGGGACAGATACATCCCTGCCCTACTATTTGCATATAGGGAGGTGCCACAATCTTCCACCGGGTTTTCACCATTTGAGCTACTTTACGGACGTACTGTACGCGGACCGATGATGATTTTGAAGGCACTTTGGACTGATGAAAAGACAGATGACGAAGTTAAGACAACTTATACATACGTCACTGACTTAAGAAACCGTCTTGAAACTATAGGCAAGATAGCACGGGAAAACTTGACGATAGCTCAGTCTAGACAGGCAGAATATTACAATAAGCACACCAAACCTAGAGAATTTGAAGTTAATGACAAAGTGTTACTGTTGCTTCCTGAAGCACATAACAAACTTCAGATGAAATGGAAGGGGCCCTTTGTAGTTACCGCCAAGCTAGGGGGACTGAACTATAAGGTGCAGACAGGAAAGAGAGAGAAAATCTTTCATGTTAACCTACTCAAAAAGTACATAAGCCGTGAGGATCAAACCACTCAAGCTGATTTTGTCGTAGCGACGATAGTTACAGAAGACGAGGGGGATACTGATTGCGTCACTGGTACTTTACCAAACTGTCCTCTACAGACGGACGAAACTGTCAAAGACGTTAGGGTAAATGAAGCCTTGACAGAAAGACAGAAAAAAGAAGTGAATGAATTGCTTAATGAGTTCTCATCTACTCTGACAGACAAACCAGGGTTGACAGACTTAATAGAATTTTCACTGAAGCTGACCGACAACAAACCGATACGTTTGAAGCCGTATCCGTTGCCACACGCTAAGATAGATGACGTTAGACGTGAGATTAAGACTATGCTAGATCTAGGGGTCATAGAGAAGACTGACAGTGCCTACGGATCACCCATCGTGTTGATTAAAAAACGTGATAACTCGTTCCGTTTTTGCGTAGACTACCGCAAACTCAATCAAGTGACAGAGTTTTGTGCCGAACCTCTTCCTGATCCGGATCTCATCTTCACTAAGCTAGCTAACGCTCATTACTATACCAAAATAGATTTGTCACGCGGTTTTTGGCAAATCAAGGTCAAGGACACTGATCGACACATACTAGCTTTCACTACACCAGTAGGAAACTACACATGGAAAGTTATGCCTTTCGGAGTTTCAAACGCTCCAAGCATTTTTTCTAAAATGATGCGGTCATTGTTAGAACCACTGTACGGACGTGGAGTTGAGAACTTCATGGATGATTTAATTCTAGGCACCCAGACATGGGAGGAGCACTTAACACTCTTACGAGATGTACTAGCCAGATTAAAACAAGCCAACCTCACTGCCCGCCCTACGAAGTGTGAAATAGCACAATTCTCCTTAGACTTCTTGGGACACAAGTTGAGTCATGGAACTATGTCGCCAAGTGAAGCTAAGATAGCACAACTTAAGGACACTTCACAACCGCTAACAAAAACACAAGTTAGAAGTTTTCTTGGTCTTGCTAACTACTACAGAAAATTCGTACCAGATTTTAGTGCCATTGCATGTCCTCTGACTGACTTGACACGTAAGAATATGCCTACAAAAGTAGTGTGGACTGATGCATGCCAAAACGCTTTTGACACACTGAAATCTAGACTGACTTCAGATTTAGTTGTTAAACTGCCAGATTTGACAAAACCATTCTTGTTAAGGACTGATGCTAGCAACACAGGATTAGGAGCAGTGTTATTACAAGAACACAATGACACCAAACACCCAGTTGCATATGCAAGCCGTAAACTCACAACTACTGAACAGAAATATTCCACCAGTGAAAAGGAATGTCTTGCAATAGTTTGGGCCATAAAAAAGTTCGAAAACTATTTGTACGGAAAAACCTTTGTCATTGAGTGCGATCACCAGCCGTTGGCCTTTCTCGGACAGGCGCAATTTACGAACAGCCGTTTAATGCGTTGGTCTTTGTTTCTGACACAGTATGACGCAAATATTCATTACATCAAAGGGTCTTTGAATGTTGGCGCAGATTACATGAGTCGTGCTTGATGCCATCAAGTGCCGGTACTGATAGAATGTTGTTTAATCAATTAACTGAACCCTACGGATTCCTTCCTGTAAATATGAAATATAGTTGCACACTTTATTTCTAGGAATGTCGAAATTTTTTTTGTGTAAATTTTTCTTCATTGTGGACTTCTACATTTTATCATACATAATTTGTAGGAGGCATTTTATCTTTGGCAAGATAAACGCCTCAAAAGCAAGGGGGTGTCACAGTCTGATAAAATTGTCCGACTTCGTGACCCACTTGCCTTGTTTACTTCAAATTCGAATATTTGAAACCCTTGGCCCTTTGTTCAAAGCTTCCTTTTTCTAGGTGCTTCTAGAACAGGTCAAGATGTTATGTAACTTTAGGACCATTGTCCAGTTCTCGAACCAACCACATGCTTTGCGAACAGTCACGTGATACGCAATATACCTTTCTATATATGTACCCCCACGCTTCCGCTCCCTCACTTCGAGCACATTTTAGCTAATTCCATCAGCTTACTCGGGTCGTGAGAGGCAGCCGGCGCCATAGAGAATCAAGGTACCCTTCGACTTCTCTCAAAGGTATCATTTTATTTAATAGTATTTGCCTATGTATTGTTTAAGTATGTATTTGTGCTATGTATTATATGATTTCCATATACACTTGAGCATGGTTCAGAGAAATAGCTGAAAACCTATATGTTACGGAATATAAATTTATTGTAACCATTTTTCCATTTCTGTACTTTAATTTATATTGTTTTAATTCACTAAGAGCCAGAATGCTGCGCTCGATATGAATTCTTCATGTAATTCAATTATTGCGTGTAATTTAAATTGTAAATTGTGAAGCGCTCTGTCGGTTTGAATTACCTCTTGTATGAACATTAATTTAACGTTGTATCTATTTTATTGCTTCATACGTCATGACTGTTAAATGGAACACATGTGAGACGATTATATTTTTTCTAAAATTTAATTGTAAGCGACGCGAGGTCGAAACTCTTTGTTCAGCGCATTTAATTGAGCCATGCCTAGGTAGGACCTGTTAGGTTGAGAATTATATCCAAACACGTTGCATCCACAGGTCGGCTCATGGTTCATGTTTCACCATGCCTCACCTGCATTAGCTTATTGGTGTAAGCGTGTCGAAATCCACTCTGAGGGCCATGCTGCAAAAATTCCAGTTCCTAGCCACTAACAAAGGGACATCATTCCTTATGCACCACGTGTGTCGTTAAAGGGGGACTGAGGGAACGAATCAGCATGACTGAGTGTTGAGACCAAGGATACAAGAATAGAGCTAAGTGCAAGATCAAGTGTACAGATCTCAAAGGAACACTTTTCTGGCAATTTAGATTGACAAAAATCAGGCATAGGCGCGTAAAGACAGAGTGAAGACTATTCGCGTTGCATTCGATTTATTGTTAATTTGTTAAACTTTATTAAATCTTATTTTCTTTGTTAATACCTCTTAGTAGTTGATTTCTATGCACAATAGACCAATTAGATTAATTCTTAGATTTGAATGGGGGCGGATGAGCAGAAAGATTGATGACGAGTGCATATTAATTTAGAGGGATTTAACTGTTTTCAAATCTAGCTAAAAGTTCGCAGTTTATTAGTCTGTAAATTTGTCGTCTGAACTACAAGACGCACTTTTAATTAGTCAGATAATAAATTGAGCAACCAGTCTGCGTAGAATATGAGAGGAAGAATTAATTATATTTAAAGTCTTTTAATTATTCTAAGCAGGGTCTTTAAATAAATACTGGAAACGTAACAAGGAGTCTAAGATGAATTCACAGTAACATAAAGATCCTTGTGAATGCGCAGTAACTATATCCTTGTGAATGCGCAGTAACATAAAGATCCTTATGAATGCGCAGTAACATAAAGATCCTTGTTGTCTCTGTTATAAAGAAACACAGTCCTTATCAATCCCCACTGTGTCGACTTTCGAACTGTGAACGGACGACGTAGCTGGATGCATGGTGACAGAAAGAAACCTACTTAAGGGAAACACCGCCCGACTGCATAATTAAATAATCTCGCAGGTGTCTTGAAGGGTCAAACCTTGTCAAAGCAATCTCTGAGTTCCTGTTCATCGCCTGTAAGTGTGGTTTTTTTCGTATGATCTGATCAGGCAGTCAGTATTACTCGCTACTGAACACGCTCCACAATCGCAGAAAGTCTTTGGCTGAAGTGTCCGTACTTAATGCTGCGATATTTGACCGCGCGCCCCAGTCACTGTAGTGTCGGACACAATGACAGCGGCTGTCACAAACTCTCAGGTTAGTTTAGAATCGTTCTTTCTAAGGTATGGCTTTTGAACATGCCGAGTAATATCTATAAATAAGTATATACATTTTTAAAATTAAAAAAAAATATCGTACACATAATGATACTGAAGGTGATTGACAGGGAGTGTAAGCGATTGCTTTACTTGACCTTTCCTAAGGTTTTATGTTTATTTGTCAGACGAAAATGACTGATTATTATTACTGTAGAATCACAATGACCTAATACTTCAAAGGAAATTGAGATAATAAGAGGATATGTGTACTTCAATCCATTGTAAACATAATATCAGTCTACAGTGAAAGAAGATGAAGAAGAGAATATGATTTTTTAAAACAAATTGCTGGACTAATTATATTATGCAAATCTCTAATTAACTTTATGATATTAGATACATAATTCAGAGCTAATCATAACACCCATCTCGTAAATTATATTATACATATTATTATGTTTCTCAGGTTAAATTATATTAATAAATGTTTATAACAAGAAGTTATTAAAATTGTACAAAATAAGCTTAGTCAAAGTATTGTTTATACCGGAATAAATAAATTAATCATCTGACTAATAATTTTTTATTTCGTAACAAGCGTCTCATAACTTATGGTTTTATTAATCAGTGTTAATTATTTCACAGACTTATTAATCAGTGTTAATTATTTCACAGACTTATTAATCAGTGTTAATTATTTCACAGACTTATTAATCAGTGTTAATTATTTCACAGACTTATTAATCAGTGTTAATTATTTCACAGACTTATTAATTATCGTTAATTACTTCAGACTAACTGGTGTTATTAGTTAGTGTTAACTATTTCACAGTCTTATTAGTTTAGTGTTAATTACTTCATAGACTGACTTTTATTATTAATTAGTGTTAATTACTTCATAGACTGACTGGTGCTCTTAATTTGTGTTAGGTATTTCATATACTTACTGGTGCTATTAATTAGTGGTAATTGCTTCATTGACTGACTTTTATTATTAATTAGTGTTAATTACTTTATAGACTTACTGGTGCTATTAATTAGTGTTAATTACTTCATAGACTTACTGGTGCTATTATTGATGCTAATTACTTCACAGAATGACTTTTATTATTAATTAGTGTTAATTACTTCATAGACTTACTGGTGCTATTAATTAGCGTTAATTACTTCATAGACTGGTGCTATTAATTAGGTTAATTACTTCATAGACTGACTTTTATTATTAATTAGTGTTAATTACTTCATAGGCAGACTTTTATTAATAATTAGCGGTAATTATTTCATTTTCTTACTAGTGCTATTAATTAGTGTTAATTAATTCTCTCATTATGCATTCCCACATTAACAGGAACAAAATAAAAAGTCGAATAATGAAATTACGGTTGCTGTTCCTGAAACCGATTTCATTTATTTTTCTAATCTCGCTTAGAAGTGTATATATACAACTTATGTCTTGATGGTCACTGACCTTTAGCTTCAGGAGCTAAATATATTGTTACTTGTATGTTTCTCCCCAACTATAGATTTCTGAAAATTTTATTTAAAAAATCATTTTTATATCATACACCCCAACACACAAACGATCATACCAACATCTATAAACATACACACACAAGAATACATTTACAAATACACACAAACGTACAAAAAACGCACAAAAGTTCTACACCAACACATTTATAAACACACACACAGGCACATGTACACAATGAAATATTTAACACATGCGCAGAAAAGCATTTCTACATGTTCGTAAATACACACAAAGCATACGTACAAAAGACACAAAAGCAAGGCTCAATCACTATCACACTTTTAAGTATACACACCTTCATACACAAACACAGACCCAAGCAGATGCACACACACACGCACACACACACACACACATACACACACACACTCACACACCCACGCACCCACGCACACGCACACGCGCGCGCGCGCGTGCGAAATATCATCTAGCGTTGCCATTTAAAAAACATTATTTCTATATTTTGTCTTTGTTATAAGCATTATTTATTAAAATACTTGTTTGTTTTTAAGTGGTTGTAATGACCAACTATAGGTCTGCAGGTTTAATTTCTGATGGCGATGTTCGGGTGTGGATCTACTGATATGTTACATTTAGTAATCGTAGGCATTATAATAGTATACTAGCTGTGGTTATCAACTGTGTTACATTTAGTAATCTTAGGCATTAAAATAGTATACTAGCTGTGGTTATCAACTGTGTTACATTTAGTAATCTTAGGCATTATAATAGCGCAATTATCTCTCGTCATTGACTCTTTTACTAATCAACAAACATTAAGTAATCTGTAACATTAACCGAGCATAATCACCTCTAGGTATTAACCATATTACAGTTAGTGATATGTTGCATTATACTAAAATAATCATGTCAAGTTATCAGCCATATTAGATGAAATAACTTTTGATATTATATATTATAACAAGCGATGGTTATGGAGCATAAGTAACAGGTTACTTATGGGTAATCCAGATCCGGACGCCAAAAGTCTAAGGTACTGGTTAATCGTTTTTGTTTGTTCCAATGTCACTTGAGTAAAGTTTGTATTTTGCTCCTGATATCATTTAACGAGTTTGTAATTTACGAATTAGCAAAGTTTTTTCCCCAGTTATCT
The DNA here is from genome assembly GCA_028829895.1 of Sinotaia quadrata. Taxonomy (NCBI): domain Eukaryota; kingdom Metazoa; phylum Mollusca; class Gastropoda; order Architaenioglossa; family Viviparidae; genus Sinotaia; species Sinotaia quadrata. The sequence continues at coordinate 137,781,460 of CM054178.1, read as the reverse complement.
TTCTGTTTATGGCCCTTAATGTATTAATTCATCTTTACAATATTTATAAACACACATTCACACAAATCATACAAGCAAAGACACCAATCAACAAAGAAGTGGTTAAAAGTTGCATTATAGCTATGACATATTCAAATTTGGCTAAGTGCACAGTTAGCTATGCGTTTGTTGACTCGCTCACACGACACGAGCGTAACATAGATGTCTTTCGCATTGCTTTCCAAGATGGCGAACATTCACCAAGGGTCTGCTTTGCTTTTATTTGTTATTTCTTCCTTTGCATTTTACTTTGAACACCATGCACAATTATTTTGTGAATTGTATTTTATGTCTCTATACTGTCGAAGCCGGCAGACATAGTGCTAGGCCAGCCTTTTACTTTGAACAGCATGCACAATTATTTTGTGAATTGTATTTTATGTCTCTATACTGTCGAAGCCGGCAGACATTGTGCTAGGCACCGCAACATGCCCCTACACCATGCTAGAGGGTCTCTAGGGAGGCGGCAAAGAACATTGACAAGTTTTCGGAAAACACGTCTGTTGCTTGGTAATGTTGCTGGGCAGGAAATTGACGGCTGCATTCGTCATGATTCGAACTTGACATTCAACATCAAACTGTTTCGTTAAAAAATAAAGGAAGGGGAGTCAACTCCTTGATTAAAAGTGTTAAACTTTGTGGCCTAATAATATTATTTTTATAAAGTGGCGACCCGTCATCATCATCATCATCGTCGTCGTCATTTTTTTAATGGGGTGATGCTTAGGAACTCAACACTTGCTGCCTTAATATTACGAGTGTGGAGTGGGTGAAGATAATGTTGTTACTTCACTCTTGAGAAACTGATCATGACGTTCTCGTAAATGAATAGGTTTTGTGAATTCTGTCATGGCCTGCTTGCAGAGAGTTTCACCACAGTTACTGAGGAGTTCACATTACAAAAGGATTGCACTCCAAACTTACTGAGTTCACATTACAAAAGGATTGCACTCCACCGTTAATGAGGAGTTCACATTACAAAAGGATTGCACTCCAAACTTACTGAGTTCACATTACAAAAGGATTGCACTCCACCGTTAATGAGGAGTTCACATTACAAAAGGATTGCACTCCAAACTTACTGAGTTCACATTAAAAAAAGGATTGCACTCCACCGTTAATGAGGAGTTCACATTACGAAAGGATTGCACTCCACAGTTACTGAGCGGTTCACATTACAAAAAGGATTACACTCCACCGTTAATGAGGAGTTCACATTATATAAAGATAGCACATATCATCGGGAAAAGTCTTATTAGAAATCATAATACGTTTTCAGTTTTGTACAATGGATTGTGCAAGTGTAAAGTGCGTGGAAATAAAACACTTGTACATCCAACACCCTTTGTATATATTTACTGTTTATCAGGTCATCCCGTCTGTCTTCAGAGATATTCTCCAATTTTTCTTGTCAGCTTTTCAACAACCGTTTGTGGATTATTCCTCTAAACTCGTCCTTAAAGAATTTCCATAGAAAGTAATCACAGGAGTTCATATCAATGGAGTAGGGGCCATGCAAATACCTCATATTGCTTAAAGATACTTTACCGTTCATTCTGTAGTATCACATTGTTTAAAGATACTTTACCGTTCATTCTGTAGTATCACATTGCTTAAAGATACTTCCGTTCATTCTGTAGTATCACATTGCTTAAAGATACTTTACCGTTCATTCTGTAGTATCACATTGCTTAAAGATACTTTACCGTTCATTCTGTATCACATTGCTTAAAGATACTTTACCCTTCATTCTGTATCACATTGCTTAAAGATACTTTACCCTTCATTCTGTATCACATTGCTTATAGATACTTTACCCTTCATTCTGTATCACATTGCTTAAAGATACTTTACCGTTCATTCTGTCGAAATACTCTACCATTCACTAAGCCAGCATCACTTAATGTTTGTAGCAAGTGAATTTGTGCGAGAACAACTTTGATTTTATTACACTTTCGAATTTTCACTCCCAGCTCGCAGGCGTTGTATGAGAGCAAATTCAAAATAAATAAACTGTGTGAAAAAACAAAAGTAAATTTTATTAAAAAAAATTAAAAATCCCGTTTTCGTAATGGTGACATGCAAACAGTCATTTGATCACATACAAACACGCATACATTCACACGCACAGACATTAACACACAAAAAAACATTCAAAAGCACATTTACACACATTCACACACACAAACACAGACATTCACATACAAAGAAATTCACACACACACACACACACACACACACACACACACACACACACACACACACACACACACAAAGACATTCACAATGTGCGCGCGCGTGCACTCTACACTATCCATCATAAAAATACATCTACACCTACATCTCCTGACACTTCCCTGCTCCACCACCCCTTTCATTCTTTCTCGCACGCACATTCTGTCACATAAAAACAAACACGCACACACACACACACACACACACACACACACACACACACACACGCACGCACACACACACACACACACACACACACACACACACACACACACACACACACACACACACGCACCTAACGGGCAAGTGCGTAGTGACGTACATATTCAAGCGCCTGGATTTTCTTAATCCTCTACTCTCTGTTTTGCCTTGTAACGCTTGAACGTAACCCCACAAAAGTTAATGTAGCACCATTCTCGCGCTAGGGGAACGCCCAAACTTTATTTACATTTCTTTTCAGGTTGGGCGGGGTGGGTGGTGGTGAGGGTAGTCTCTAGATTCTAGAACAATGTGCACAGAAAAGTGCCAGATTCATAATGGAGACGAATGGTTTCAAGGTGCATGGCGCCCTTAGAGATTGTATGTACAATGGCAGTGAACCGAAATCAGAAATAAAAGATATCCGGGAGAACATGAGTATTTCTAGATTTACCTCACAGGGATAAAAGCAGAGCATAAAGGTATTTTTTTTAAAGTGACTGAAATACATTGCACTGACAATGAAATTAAACAGTGGATCAGAAAGACATGCAGGTACTCGACTAAAATACATTGCATTAACAGTGAAATTAAACACTGGGTCAGTAGAGCATACAGGTATGAACGCAATTGAAATAAATATTTGTAGTAACACTGACAGTTAGAATTAACACCGAACTAGACTGTCCGCACCACTGATTCTGTACTACTATGAATGGTTTTAATGTCTGATTCTGTACTACAATGAATGGTTTTAATGTCTGATTCTGTACTACTATGAATGGTTTTAATGTCTGATTCTGTACTACTATGAATGGTTTTAATGTCTGATTCTGTACTACTATGAATGGTTTTAATGTCTGATTCTGTACTACTATGAATGGTTTTAATGTCTGATTCTGTACTACTATGAATGGTTTTAATGTCTGATTCTGTACTACAATGAATGGTTTTAATGTCTGATTCTGTACTACTATGAATGGTTTTAATGTCTGATTCTGTACTACAATGAATGGTTTTAATGTCTGATTCTGTACTACTATGAATGGTTTTAATGTCTGATTCTGTACTACTATGAATGGTTTTAATGTCTGATTCTGTACTACTAAGAATGGTTTTAATGTCTGATTCTGTACTACTATGAATGGTTTTAATGTCTGATTCTGTACTACAATGAATGGTTTTAATGTCTGATTCTGTACTACAATGAATGGTTTTAATGTCTGATTCTGTACTACTATGAATGGTTTTAATGTCTGATTCTGTACTACAATGAATGGTTTTAATGTCTGATTCTGTACTACAATAAATGGTTTTAATGTCTAATTCTGTACTACAATGAATGGTTCCATATTTCCAATTTTGCCACAAAGATAGTATATCAAGAATTATTTTAGCTTAAGTATGAGCAAATGCGGATAATTTTAACTTATTACTTTCTTTTCCCTCTTCATTTGAACGGAAAGGGACATTACTCTGTCAAGTAAAATACCATCGTAACTTGTTAACGCCCTTCTTAGCATCTCTATGGTTTTTCTGTTCTGAAATAAACAAACTGCCCCCCTCTTATGTTTACTAACAGAATCCCGTGAAATATGTAGGGTGCCAGAGGATGGTTGGAAATTGGGGTGATTATACCCGGAATCTGCAAGAAAGGGGCTTGGTTTCAAATTGTGCAATTTACAGTTTGAAAGGACAACTCTGGTCAACAACAAGATCAACATTTCTTCTGAATGAGAACGAGTTCGCCCGACTCATTGCAGGATTCGAGGTATGTGTGTGTGTGTGTGTGTGTGTGTGTGTGTGTGTGTGTGTGTGTGTGTGTGTGTGTGTGTGTGTGTGTGTGTGTCTGTTGATGATGATTACGCTCTCTCACCCCAGAAGCCGCAATAGACTTTTCATCTTCACGATGTTCTCAGTCTTGGACTACCTCTTGGGGAGCCCCACAGTCTCGCGGTGCGGCTGAGATGGAGGGCAGGAGGGTTGGCGGAAGGGAGTGAAACAGGTCACACCTAGTTTGGCGCACACCCTCAACCGCCCTCCGTCGGTGAGGGGGGGGGGGCGAAACCCTCTTCTGTGTGTACACATATATATGTGATTGCGTGTATGAATGTATGTACATATGCTAGTGTATGCATATTTTGTGTATATGTATGCTCTCTATGAGTACATCTATGTGTGCATATGTTTGTGTGTGTATATATATATATATATAGTGCAAGATATTTGTATTCAAGTGTGTATTGATATCGATGATGTAAGGCTACACATGATCACACTTTACTGTCATAGTCTCGTCCTCATCATTATCGTTTTGATTGTCGTCACCATTATCTTCAGCTTCGTCATCATCATGTAACTTTTCTTGTTTTAAGTTCTATACGTTCTTTGCTCAATTGATAAAGATTAGGGTCGGTTCAGACTGACCAGCAGGACTGATAATTACTTCACATAACTTGTCTAACTAGTTGCGTCAAGTCTGTTACTATACATTGGGAGCGTTAAGTTTGAATGGATAACGAGGTAGAGAGTTAGGTCATATCTGTTACTATATTTAGGGAGCGAGAATTGTTAATTTCGAATAACTAATGAGGAAGAGACGTCATTTCTGTTACTATATTTAGGAAAGAGAGAAATTTTGTTTTAATGATCGGTCGTGTGTTTACTGTGAAGGAAAGTGTCTTTCTGGTCATTATTTTAATGAGATCTGTGTCTTTCATAATTAAACATGACGACACAATGTGCCGATGTTAATAGAGAAGTTAGGAATATATTTAGGATTAAGATAATGGGTACTTTTGGACAGGCTAGTTTTGGACTAAAAGAAAGAAAGAATGGAAGGAAGGAAGGAAGAAAGAAAGAATGGAAGGAAGGAAGGAAGAAAGAAAGAAGGAATGGAAGGAAGAAAGAAAGAAAGAAAGAATGGAAGGAAGAAAGAAAGAAAGAAAGAAGAAAAAATTTAACAAAGAGAGATACTATATCATTCGCAAACTATTTTAAAACTCGATCATTACAACATTATATTCTTATTTGTTATTAGTGCTCTTGCTACATCAGTTACTGATGCCATTGTACTTGTAGGATGCTGCCCAGCTCAGATGGGAGGGCATGCACATAGTCGACACTACTTTCACACTCACACGACTGAGCAACAGAAACTGCATGATGGTCTTCCGGCACTCAGGGAATGGAAACGGATGCATTGTCTACAAATGTCGACGCTGCATTGTCATAGCGACACACGAGGAAGGCGTGTCACCTGGTGCATGCTACAGCATAGTGGAAAGACTGGGAGATTTACTTACAGATACCGGCTATTAAGACTGGGAGATTTACTTACAGATACCGGCTTTTAAGACTGGGAGATTTACTTACAGATACCGGCTATTAAGACTGGGAGATTTACTTACAGATACCGGCTTTTAAGACTGGGAGATTTACTTATAGATACCGGCTATTAAGACTGGGAGATTTACTTACAGATACCGGCTATTAAGACTGGGAGATTTACTTACAGATACCGGCTATTAAAGCTGGGAGATTTACTTACAGATACCGGCTGTTAAAGCTGGGAGATTTACTTACAGATACTGGCTATTAAGACTGGGAGATTTACTTAACAGATACCGGCTATTAAGACTGGGATATTTACTTATAGATACCGGCTATTAAGACTGGGAGGTTTTATTTATAGTTAGGGGGTAATAAGATCGGAAGATTTTCTTGCAGAGAATATATGTTGTGATGGACTTGCAGGCTCAAAACTTTATTGGATTTGAATTTATGTCGAGTGAGGGACTTTAGTCGTCTGTTAAGAATTTGTTATGGAATATGTGAGATTGGAAATTTAGATTTACGTGTAATTGCACAAGACATTGTTGATCTGCTCCGAATCTTGCAAGTTCCAAAATCAATGTGGTGCATGCCAGTGAGATATGAAGACGGTGTGAACAAGGAATGGTGAAAGGTTCTCGTGTTGTAGGGTGTGATGAGGAAATACAAGCTCTGTCTTTGACAGACTGCTCTTTGTTGTAGGGTGTGATGAGGAAATACAAACTGGCTTTGACAGACGTGCGAATAAATATAGATCGTGAAATGTAAAGGGTTGCTCGCCATCCACCCATTTAAATTTGGAGTCTGAGAACATACCGGGTACAGTGAGTTTGGGATTGTCAAAATATAATTTGTTTGGGGATTCCATCTATATCAGGTAACCAGATCTTCAGTATGGAGTTTCATTAAACATGCCAAATATTGTTACCAGGTAAGCAACGACGTTTCGCCTTTATTCAATTAGGAATTGTTTCTGTATTTGGCCTCTATTCAATTAGGAATTCTCTCGTTTGTTTCTGTATTTGGCCTTTATTCAATTAGGAATTGTTTCTGTATTTGGCCTTTATTCAATTAGGAATTGTTTCTGTATTTAGCAGAGCTAAAGAGTAGGTTTGTTCTCATGTAAGTGCGTCGACATTATTTCGGCGATTATTATAGTTGTGACCCCTTGTTTACACAGTTGTGACCCCTTGTTTACACAGTTGTGTGCTCTTGTTTACATAGTTGTGACCCCTTGTTTACACAGTTGTGACCCCTTGTTTACACAGTTGTGACCCCTTGTTTACACAGTTGTGTGCTCTTGTTTACACACATTTGATTCAGATTTCCATACGAGGTAGCTTTCTTCATACAATTTAAGCATTTATTAAGCCTGCGTGCTCCATTGTGCGCACATTTTATTTTTTAATATTTAAAATGCGTTATCTTGTGCCATTATTTGCTTATTGTGAGATATAACTTTTATTTATATACACTGTATTTAGATATCAAAACCTTTTCGCCCTTTGCTCACTATATAAAATAAGCAATTGACAATATCATATTTGCATATTGTGTGTCTGGGTTTCTGAATGTGTTTCCTCTGATTGCCACGAAGTACTTTTGAACAGGCAGATCAAATAAGTGTCAATTGAGAAATGAATGCAAAAAGGCATTGTTTTATTTTTCTGTAAAAAGAAACAAAACAATACTCTCTCAAAAAAACAACAACCAAACAATCCAAAACAAAAACAACAGACACGTAGAAAAGAAAAACATTCATTGAAATATAACAATAATTATATATAACCACAATTTAAAAAAAGAAAATGAGTATTAGGTAATTGCTCTTTAAAGGACAAATCGCTTCCACAACAAGCAAAGGGAAGTCATACTGCTCTTCACTTGACAATGGGTGCAATACAGATGCAGTAAAGAGAAACAGTTTTGCATTTCACATGACCACCGCTGTCATAGCAAGGAAGAGGAAGTAACGCTGCTCTTCAGGTGACAATAGCTACCATTGCAAGGAAAGGGAAGTAATCCTGCTCTTGGCATGTCAATGGTCGCAATAGCAAGTAAAGAGAAGTAGTACAAATGTCGAATATAAAGAACTAAAGCACATCATTACAACATTAAGCCTATAACAGAATATTTTTAGAAACAAAAATAATACTTATGCATTTCTTATTTCTACTATAAAGTTTATTATGTGAAATTGACATAATTTTTACTCTGTGTAGAATTGCTCGGTAATATTGCTTGGTTGACCTAGTACTGCATGCTAAACGGGGTTTTCCGATTTTGCATTAATATTTATAATTTCATTTATATGTATCCTTAAAGCAAACCAAAAACGCAAGCAACCCCACCCATATTAAAACAAAATAATTTTGATAAGGGGAGAAGCAAACTTACATTAATTTCTTCAAAAATGTTAAAATTATTTTATAAAATCGATCTTATGGTCAAAGTGTGTATGTAAATGTTTATATGCTTATTTGTTTATTATGTGTGTAAATGTATACGTTTCTATGATAGATGTATTAATGATTGTATTTATTATATATAATGTAGGAGGGTGTATCTATAAAGCTGCTGTATCCATGTATGCATTGTTGTTGTATCATTAATATGTATGGGTGATATCTGTATGACTGCTTTATGCATTTATTTTATATCGCTGTCTATTGCTATGTGAAGTCTTTGTAAGTGCTACTATATCAGTGTATACTGTATGTGCCTGTGTGCCTGCTGCGTGTATTTATGTTATAGAAATGTATGTCTGTGTGTATTTATATTATATAAATGTAATTATGTGTGATTGCTGTAAGTATTTATACTAGTGTATGCATGTATGTCTGATTGATGTATGTACATATATGGTAGCAACAAAGATGGCGTTTGGTGAAGTGAGTCACATGGCAGAGAGGCAGAAATATCGATCATCATCGTGAAAACATGGCATCAATTTTTAGGAAATCAAGATCCAGGCGTGAATGATGAAATTATGAATGGACAAGATGATAACAGATAGTATTAAAGTGAATAACAATACAGTTTACTTTAAAAAAAATAAATGCTCTTAAATATTGATCGAATGAGGGAACACTTGTGAATGATCACGACTTTATAAACAAATTTTAGAGGACACAATATTTACTATGTTAATATCACTCTGTAACCAACATAAGCCCCCAGTTTCTAAAAAAAAAGTTGTCTACACGTCCCAATCACAAGAATCTAATAATGAAGTGCTAAGTAGTGGACTTCTTGCACAGCTAGAGTTGTCTTTCGTTTCTCAAATGTTATGCAGCCAAAGGAAGATTACTCAAGGAGGTCTGTTGAAACAGAAGAAATAAAATTATTAATGAACGTTTAACAAATATAAGCAAATAAATTTGTTAACTTTTGTGTGAAGGTTTAAATAAAGATTTGTTTTGAAATAACTTAAATGAAAAAAATATATAAACTGAGTTTTGGGAAAGTATTTCTGAAAAGAGATTCAATTTTAGTTCGTTATATAAACTGTCAATGACCCAGATTCAAGAATTTCTATATTCTTTAAAAAAGAATGAATATAAAAATATGAATTTTCAAAATGTTAAAATGTAGTTTCCATTAATATCCATTTTCAAAAGCATTATGTGGAATTGTTATATTGTGTTCCAAAGGAAATTGAACACACGTTGTGAGTTTTATTTACTTACTAACGTTTTGAAAAAAATCGTGATCTCTGCTATTTTATTAAAAAAAAAAACAGACATAAAGACTTCTCATAATTAAAAACACATTCTAAACACAGAGCCACTAAATATCATGTAGAGCCACAAGATCATGTTCATCTCAAAACCACACAAAATTCATGTCAGCTAAAATCTATGTTAGGCAGACAGACCAGACACAGTAGTGGACTGATTACAAATTATAAATTTCATGTCAGCTAATGTCTACGTAAAAACAGCACCAGACAGACCAGAAACAACAGTTGTCTGATTACAAATTATAAATTTCATGTCAGCTAAAGTCTATGTAAAAACAGCACCAGACAGACCAGAAATAGCAATGGACTAATTACAACTGGGACACAGAACTCCAAGACCAACACTCATGAAGACAAATTAAGTAATAAAAAAGGCAAAACACACAAGCAGTCACCTTGGTATATGGGTTCTAGTACACGACAACAATAGAAAGCAACCAAAGAAAGAACAACAGCAATGGTTACAAAAAAGATAAAGAAGAATATTTTAAAAAAACAAAGACGTGGACTAGAGCAAAACGTGAAGTGATGATCTGACGATGTACAAATATATATGTAGTGATAGTCATTAACACTCCCAAAGAACAACATTAAAAATAGAACTATGGACCAGAACAAAACATTTGAAGTGTTGGTGGGAAAACGTACAATGTACAGTAATGATAGTCATTCAACACTCCCAAAGAACAACGTTACAAAATAGAACTATGGACCAGAACAAAACATTTGAAGTGTTGGTGCGAAAACGTACAATGTACAGTAATGATAGTCATTCAACACTCCCAAAGAACAACGTTACAAAATAGAACTATGGACCAGAACAAAACATTTGAAGTGTTGGTGCGAAAACGTACAATGTACAGTAATGATAGTCATTCAACACTCCCAAAGAACAACGTTACAAAATAGAACTATGGACCAGAACAAAACATTTGAAGTGTTGGTGCGAAAACGTACAATGTACAGTAATGATAGTCATTAACACTCCAAAAGAACAACAATAAGAAAAGAATTAAAGGACGAGAACAAAACAATTTAAGTGTTGATCTGAAAACGTACATATACACGGTGTTGAAAGTCATTAAACATTCCCATCATGCTAGTACTTGATGATTGCAGCCATTTTGGAATGTCCTGTTCAACAAAAAACAGCAAAACAATGCAAGAGATACAGAATTACATATTATATGGGTGACGATCAATACTGTAAGCAAAACAAATATTTTCTCACTCGTTAGTGAAGGATATGTCATTATAAAATGCAGAAAGGATAGAGAGATTTTATTTTTAATTACTGTATTGGACAAGTGTAATAATTTAATTATTTTATTAGTACACTGCCAGAAGGAATAATTGTTTTTAATAATTATTGTCATAAAAGACAAATGTGCTGTTTTAAAAACCCATAAAAAAAACTCAATACGAACATATATTTCAAATTTGATTTGCTTTTAAAATTAACCCAAATCATAATGTCTTGCACCAAATTAAGTGTGTTCATCATAAATCAAAACTAAAGTGAATAATTTATCCTATGACAGACCTACAGTGTACAGTCACCTGAACTCTTTACAATAATAATCAGTGACAATCTCATGGCATGCTTACATTTCAAATTGAAACAATGTGTTCTAAACAAAGTTAATCCAAGACTCACACAGACATTCCAAAGTATAAACATCCTTTAAAATAAGTTAAATAAACTCTGACACAGACATTCCTAAACCAAGTGTGCTCTTCACAAAATGAACCTATATCCTATCACATACTCACAGAGTTAACCCAAGTCATATTAACTTGTTAGGTCAAGGACTCACATTCCAAAGCCAACTGTGCTCGTCACACGATCGACACACTGTATGCCCGCGGCCGGTACCGTCGTCGTAACAGTTGCAGACTTGGCAAGTCGGTGGTGCAGCATTTTGGGCGCCACGCGCCGCGAACGCCTCTATGAAATCTCTCTGGATGCGTTCACGCTCACTGACGTGTGCCACGTCAAAGACAGAACCGTTAGTCAGCAGCGCCAAAGTGATGCAGGAGTCAGTGGGCGACTCCAGATGCTGCAGGAGGACATCAGTGTTCCTCCGTTCGGACTTCCCGGTGAGCAGTTTTGTTCTGTCCATTCCTGCAGACATGAATGTTAGCCTCACAGGTAGTGAGATGACTCAGTCACGTGCATTCTTTATACATGCAAAGTTATGACGCCAATCGGCGCGTTTAGTTACTATTTTAAAGTATGCATTTTATATTTGTTTTAGATATAAATCAAACTTTTACATTTCTTTTAAATACAAGTATACCATCTATAGTTGTGCAAAATAAATATACCAAAGGCAATTTTTATATTTTTCAGGCTAGCTATATAAGAACACTATAAAAGACGTTTTACATTCATCTTTTATATAAACGTTATACAGCCTACCTTTAACAGTTTAATGATTGGTTCAAGTCTGAAAGAATATAAGTGAAATAACTCATGAGTAATTGCGCCCATGAGTGACGTACCATATACGTTCAATGGGCCATGATTGTCAGAGTCAGGGGCCCTGAAATTTTGTTGATTCAGAACATGCAGCACAAACCCATGGGAAACCATCACTCTGCCGAGATGGATTGTCTCCCCATTGCATGAGCTGCAAGGAACGAGCACGAGGATCTTAGCCACACCCAATCGGAACGGATATTTCATGGCTTCGCGGAGTGCGTTGCTTGGGTTTCCCGGCATGCTCTTGTAGGTCAGTCTGGTTTGAGAAAAAGAAAAATCGCATAACGCTTTTAGATAATAGCGAGTTGCTCTCCAACTATTGGATCCTAGTTTCGCTATATATAGATTGTGAAAGCTGCAATCTGATCCCCGAAGACCTAACGGCTTAACTGCATTCTAAATAGATCAAAGTAAATCTGAAGTGTGTGTGTGGTAGTATTTCAGATCAAAATTTCCTCAAAGTATATTATTCAGTATTTATATATTCGCTAAGTAATGAAACATGAAACACATGAAATCCAACACTTAAAACAAATTCTATAAAACGCAAAATCACTGGCACACAACATCTTTCAAAACTCGTCAAACAGTATTCAAGGAAACATGACACAAATACTATACATAAAGCGCCACGCAATACCGAATAAGCATTTTATACAACGCGTATAAAACGCCCTAACAACAATAAACCACGCCACACAATACCGATAAAACCGCCTCAAACACCTATAAAAAAACGCATCACAACATTTATATAAACACGCCTCACAAGACGTATAAAAACACGCCTCACAACACTTATATAAACACGCCTCACAACATTTATAAAAACACGCCTCACAACACGTATAAAAACACGCCTCACAACCTTTATAAAGACACACGCCCTACAACATTTATAAAGACATAGTCCCTACAACATTTATAAAGACACACGCCCTACAACATTTATTCGTATGCTGTTTCGGCCTAAAATGGAGTAACCAGTTTTATATAACTCATTTTCCAGCTCGTGGTTTTTGCTGTTTCGCTGACCTGACGATAGCTGGCCGAATCACCTCGGTTCACACTTGTTCTCGTCACATGACTTTGAGTTGATGGTAGATAAACAGAAGCTTGCAAAGACTTTGACCCACTTACCTGAGACTCTCTGTAGCCTTCAGGAAGTTGCTGGGATTTCCGAAGACATTGCCTTCAATTGTGTGCACGAAGTGTCCTCCCCCTGTCGCGTTGCCGGTGAAGCTCACAAGACCAAATCGGTTAGCAGTGAGTCCTAGAGCGCATCATAAGAGACCCTACATTAGTCAGTTTTAAGGACTACATTAGTCAGTTTTAAGGACTACATTAGTCAGTTTTACATTAGTCAGTTTTAAGGACTACATTAGTCAGTTTTAAGGACTACATTAGTCAGTTTTAAGGACTACATTAGTCAGTTTTAAGGACCACATTAGTCAGTTTTAAGGACCACATTAAGGACTACATTAGTCAGTTTTAAGGACTACATTAGTCAGTTATAAGGACCACATTAGTCAGTTTTAAGGACTACCTTAGTAAGTTTTAAGGACTACATTAGTCAGTTTTAAGGACCACATTAGTCAGTTTTAAGGACCACATTAGTCAGTTTTAAGGACCACATTAGTCAGTTTTAAGGACTACATTAGTCAGTTTTAAGGACTACATTAGTCAGTTTTAAGGACCACATTAGTCAGTTTTAAGGACCACATTAGTCAGTTTTAAGGACTACATTAGTCAGTTTTAAGGACTACATTTCGTATTTCATTATGTACACATTATGTGTGCCTTTTCTATACCAAAAAATCAAAACACAAGAAAGATTAATAGTAACCCTTTTTTACAGTGCGGTCGAAAACATCCCCGGTAAACTAGTTTATCACGAGCAATAGAGAAAATAAGTCCTTGTTTTGAAAGAAACAGTGCCACACAGCAAAAATATAAAGACAAATATTTTATGAGTTTGGATGGATGAATTTGTAGGCATGTGTAATAAATTTAATAATAAATAATTACGTCAATCAGACTGGTTGCAAGTTTCTCTTTAAAAAAAAACAAACAATGCTGACTAATTAATTAATAAAAATTCAAGAAGTTTATAAACGTGAAATTGCAAGACCAGGACTGAAGTTTTAACCTTGCTTAGTAAGCGCTTGTCCAAATTCGGTGGCTACACGGGGTAGCAGTCTGCTAGCCCAGCCATTGCAGTCGCTTTCCTCAACCACGAAGACAACGTCAGCAGACGACTGAATGGTTTGTGGGGGCCGAATTTCCTCGGTAGTGCCAAATGTAGTGGTATTTCCGGCACCCGTAAGGTCGCAGGTGACTTAGAATACATTAAAAACAAATAAATAAACTAATGGTGAAAGGAAAATAGCCCGCACATACACCTTCATATACCACAACCGAATAAAACTAACGGAAAACAATGGTTGTTTAATGTTTCATATGGAATTGTTAATGTTTTTCACCATAAAACTTTAAGAACTAATTATCAGCATTATCAGAGAAAACGGAGCATTAGTGTTACTCTATACCCGTCATGTAGCAATAATGTAGCAATCAATTATGCATAGATACCTTATGGCGATTTGAGATGATAATTTTAAAATTATAAGGTTGTGTGGCGGAGTAAATTTGCTTGTCCCCATTTCTAAACTTAATTTTTATATAATTTATTAAATGTCAGCGTGACATGACCTTCGGGTACTGCGCATGGTGATATGTTTGTAAGTACCGGAGTTAAAAATAACAACTTAGGTGAAGAATATGCTAGAACTTGCTGATGTCATCTGAAACAGCTCCGTGCAGATGAGTAGTTTATCTTACTCTCATACTTAATCACAACGAACTAGCCAATCGGTTGAAACCAAAATTTATCTGTTGAAGAAAGTTCTATATTCTAATCACTTTGATTTTGACCTAACTCAAGGCCAGTCACAAAATCAATAGCTTATAGTAAGTTAACTGACTGATAAAGAAAGAATGGACTTAGAAATATTTCGTACATGTTTTCTATTGATTTATGATTTGAATTAGAGAATGCTTTATGTAATTGAACCATTATTTCTGTGTTCACTAATTTGATTACATTTTACATTATACTTGTGAATTTGATTGTTGCTGTATTTCTTATGCTGTGTGTGTATCGGGCTAATGAATTGAACATTCCTCGTGGTGTGTGTATCGGGCTAATAAATTGAACATTCCTCGTGGTGTGTGTATCGGGCTAATGAATTGAACATTCCTTGTGGTGTGTGTATCGGGCTAATAAATTGAACATTCCTTGTGGTGTGTGTATCGGGCTAATAAATTGAACATTCCTTGTGGTGTGTGTATCGGGCTAATAAATTGAACATTCCTCGTGGTGTGTGTATCGGGCTAATAAATTGAACATTCTTTGTGGTGTGTGTATCGGGCTAATAAATTGAACATTCCTTGTGGTGTGTGTATCGGGCTAATAAATTGAACATTCCTTGTGGTGTGTGTATCGGGCTAATAAATTGAACATTCCTCGTCGTGTGGTTGGGTAGTGCACACACGAAAATTCTAGAATGCTGAAATGGAAACTTGTTAAATATAAATAAAAGATGGATTTTTATTACTCCTATCGTAAGAAGTTTCCGCCTGCAGAAGCATTGTGCGACAGTAAAACGTCGATCTTATTATTGTGTAAAGAGTTTTACGACACACTTTTAATCCGCCAAAGTGACAGACAATGTTGGTCTTGTGGGAGAATTACTAATAACTATAAATTAAGATTCTCGATCACTTGTAATTAGTTATATGTTACTGATTAATAAATAATAATCATAATGACTGATGGTGCTTAGAGGCGTCACATGTTGTATAGCTTGAATATGTGTATCAAGTAATGAAAGTTAAATCTTGCAATAAATAATTTTACTTTTTTTTTTAAAAATAGACAATTTACCAGAGGTTTATAAAATTTGAAAGTATAAAAATGGTGCTCTGTTTTAATTCTCAGACAAACTCTTTAAGCTCAATTACCACCATCACCACCAACATCATCGTCATCATCAAATTTAAGCACATTATAGATAGCATGCACACATAATGCAACACACGCGCGCGCTCACACACACACACACACACACACACACACACACACACACACACACACACATATGCACACTTACTACACTCAGCTGGTGTACTCAGAAAGATTCCTCTGCGCTGACACATGTAGCGGTATTGCTGGCCGACCTTGCAGAGAGCTGCTTGTTGAGTCAGACCACTCCTGACGTACTCAACGCAAGTACGTACGAGCTCTGCTGCTGAAACCTTAGCAAACAACAGGACGCAAACGTATTAACTCTTGCTGTAACCTTGGCAACAAAAGTACAGCCATCTTTAACATTGGCAAGACATGGCAAAACAAAACATATGTACATATACTACCTCTCTCTTACTGTAACTTAGACAAGAACATTTCACTTATAATTTTTGTCCCAGAGAGTAGGAGTTGGGGTGGAATATAGCGGTCGTACTTAATATACCTACTTCATTAAAAAAAAAAAAATCTTTACAGCCAAAGGGGAGAGAGTGTAGTATGATTGTGGTTGCATATAAAACCTTGTTGACTTAAAATATTATTTTTGCACCCAAAGAGGTGTCTGTGGTATAGTAGTCGTACTTAAAATACCTACTTCATTGAAAGATCTTTCTGACAAAAAGAAGGGAGGCTAGCGTAATGGTAAGTCGCATAATACAAAAGAGTTACCTTTCCAAAATATAGTCCAAACATTTATTTCAAATGTGATTAAAATAGTAACTAATAAAAACATGGTTAAATGATTTTCAAATTAAAAAAAAAATTATAGAAAGATTTGCGCATATAATACAGGGTTAACACACCTTTTCAAAACGTCAAAATAGATTGATTTAACTCGCTAAAAGTATGATTAAAATTTATCTACCCAAAATATGGTTAAAAAGTGAATAATTCCAAGTTAATAGATTTCTGTCTATTCTAAATGTTGTGTAAATACTCTCTCGATTAAAACCGTTCGTATCCAACAAAGTTAAATAATGTAACAAACCCCCTCCAAATCGATTAAATAACTTAGTAATAAAAATAGCTTAAATGACCTAATAATATAAAACCCCGAGTTTGATGAATTAAAAAAAAACCCGAAATCGATTAAATAACTTTAGTAATAAAAATAGGTTAAATGACTTAATAATATAAAACCCCAAGTTTGATGAATTAAAAAACCCGAAATCGATTAAATAAACTTTAGTAATAAAAATAGGTTAAATGACTTAATAATATAAAACCCCAAGTTTGATGAATTAAAAAACCCGAAATCGATTAAATAAACTTTAGTAATAAAAATAGGTTAAATGACTTAATAATATAAAACCCCAAGTTTGATGAATTAAAAAACCCGAAATCGATTAAATAATTTAGTTAATGGAAGAACTAATCGTTGAAATAACTTAACAATCCCCAAATTGGTCACGTGACGTACTTGTCCAAAACATGGCGAATAGTAAGATGAAGAACCGCTCAGATGTTTCTGGCAGGCTTGAACTTCCGGTAGTGCCTGATCCAATTCCCCCATTTCCGCCATATTTCTGGATCGACATTGTCGGCTGCTTACTTCCCAGGAATTGGCAAACTCTTCCACATCGGTTGTGATCGTTCTCGAAGAGTCGATCAGGTCGTTGAAGGCTTCGTTGTCATAGGAACCTAGCAGGCCCGCCGTTCTGCCATGGTACCAGCCACTAATGCCAACACTGTTTCACAACAAAGCAGAAACCAAGCAAGGGCCTCTTATAAAAGTATATACTATTATCATTATCAGGTAATCACACAAGAATTATGGTCATTGAAAGTTAAACAAAATTATTGCTAAATATTCCCGTCCAGAAAATCTCATGTATTCTTATGTGAATGAAATTAAGTTAAAATGACTCGTTATTAGGATCAAATATCTGCTTTATAATTCATAAAATTAATCTTGGGTAGATCTGTAGGGTGTCAAAATATTTCAGGTGAGTGTGACAAGGTAGACATGTTGAGGCATGTTAAATTATATTATCTTGATTTCTCAAATGTGTTCAATTAATTATGCACGTCTTAAAACAGACAAAATATATTTGCCTTATGAATACTAATGTGTATGTCTTAAAACCGACATATGATAAATGTTTGTCTTGCAAATGGTTATTCGTTTCATATTATGGTGCAAAGTTCACCAGTAATGTTTGAAATTTACTCCTAGTATCTCAAGAAAGGATGGGGGTATATGGTGGAGTAAATTTGCCTATCCCTATTTCTAAACTTAATTGTTATATAAATTGTGAAATGTTAAAGTAACCCAACCTTTATATGCTGATAATTTTTAAGTGTCAAGTTTGAAAGTAATCAACTCAGGTGGAGAATATGCTAGAAACTTGCTGATGCAATTCAAACCAGTTCCAACTGGATAAGTAATTTTTCTGACTAATAGTCTCACACTTGTTCATACAAATTCATCCAAGTTTCATTGTTGAAGAAGTACTCTATTCTAATCAATTTGAAGTTGAACTGGTTTTCAAGTCTGGTCACAAAAGGCAATCATTAGCTTATGGTAGGTTAACTGACTTATAAAGAAAGAATGAACTTAGAAATATTTCGTACATATTTGCTATTGATCTATGGATTTGAATTGGAGAATGCTTTATGTAACTGAACCATTATTTCTATGTTATTAATTTGATTATGTTGTACATTATACTTGTGAAGTTTGATCGATGCTATATTTCTAATGCTCTGTGTGTGTATTGGGTTAACAATATTACTGAAGACTTTGTAAGTTGAGAAGATTTGTAAGAGATAAAGGAGTTTTAGAGATGAAATATACATGAAATTTAAGTGCTGACTTAATTTGACTTTTGCAGAGAAGAGCAAACCTTTTGCTTCAGGCTACAGTGACTACCAGATTATGTTGTTGTGAGAATCCAGCTTTCATGTCATCAAACTTAACAGCAAACATTGCCATAAGTTGATTCTTGTGAGTTTAGTTCGAGAACAAATATGGCGAATACTGAGGCTTTAGTTTAGTCTCAAGGCTTCACGAAGATTAATTTGAACATTCTTCATAGTGTGTTAAACACACATGAAGTTTTTGGAACATTCCTTGATAGTGCATGTGAAATTCTACTTGATTCTTCACAGTGTGCTTTGTGAGCGCATCAAAGATTCTGGAACAGTTGTGTAACGTATCTAGAAGGGGCATGTGGGACCGTCATGTGAATAAGAAAGACAGTGACTTGTTGCAAACCACGTGATTGTGAACACTTACGGGTGACAGCCGCCATCTCTGAAAAGTCATGTGCATTGACTTTAATTATTTCTATGAAACTAAACTCTCATTTCCGTGATGAATTTGGTTTTATATATATAGGTTAAATTGACTGCTAATGCCTTTGCTAGGATAAAATTAATGATTTTCCAGCATTAATCGAACATTGTTGTGAAGTAATGTAAATTTCTACAATCTTTGATTATATTAATATGTTGTATATTTGATAGTTAATTTAATAAATTTATTGACATTCTTACACATATTGATACAAAATATTGGAGATGCAGTGGGTGGATGGGAGCTCGCCAAAAACAGATTAAAAGACGGATTTGTCTTCTCCTTTGGTAAGAAGTTTTCCACCTACCGGAAATATTGTGTGACGGTAAATGTTTGTCTTAAATGTTGTAGAAGAGAGAAAACGTTTACAGCGCCCGCATGAGGAAATACACAACAATAGCATACTGTTAACTTGAAGTTAAGTTTACATCCAAACTCCCTTTTCTGAACGCTCCTTCAATTTTACCTGTAAATGCCTCTGGCAACATCCATTTCTACTGTTAAGTCGGAGCCGTCCTGTATCCGCACTGCATTTTGCTGACGCACAGCGCTGATTTGGTCAGAGAAGAACGGCAACTCCGTTTCTTGGTCATTCACTTTGACCTTGTTTAACACGAGGAATAATACATACACATAAAAAAAAAGAAAAAAATTCCTTTTGCACAAAAGTTTTAGTTACAGACATACGTCATCAAAAGAAAAAAATGACGCTTAAAGAAAAATGCATACAATTACGGAAAGGTTGCACTATCGTTTACAAGAGAGAAGGATGTAGTCATACATTAGGGTTATTGCTCGAATGGTCACATGCGAAGATACGTCATACAGTATGAAATTAATGCTTAATGATTCTGGGTTGTGTCTAATGATTCTGGTATTGAATATATATGTAGTCAATCAATCTATGTCATACAGTAATAACGCACGCACACACACACACACACACACACACACACACACACACACACACACACACAGATGTGTCACCCTTTAGACAAGAACAGTTCTTTCATTTTCTGTAATTGTAATCTAAACCAGAACTCTCCCTTACGTCTGCTTCTTTTCTAGTTCAGTGGTTCGCCTGTAAAGACTGTTACTGGCTTTTCTAGATGAAGCTTCGTACGCCATTAATACAAAGTCGACAGCCTTCAACCAAGCACCACCTTACCCAATAATCAAATGAATGAAACAGTCCATCCACCCATTTATAATTTTTTTGGGGCCGACATTCTATTTATTGTTTGATTATCATTATAAAAACATTGACAAGTATTCAGTCAGCTCTGAATATTAATATTAATTGGATGGTGTTTTTTTCTTTGTGTCTCACAGTTCTCACCCTTGTGCTGAAGTGCAGCTAAAATGACAAGCCTACCCACCTTATTATCTTTGCCAATCTCTATTGCCACTCCTCGGAGTAAGACGACTAAAGATTCGATCTGAGGTTGGCGTGGGCGGTTGTTGTAGTTAAGGATAACAGTGAACCGATCATCCGCCATGTCACGTGCTAGGACGTAGCTGCAGCGACCCGCAAAATTATAATGTGAGCGGTCAAAGGTCACCATGTGCTGGTCACCCATTACGTAGGCGTAAGCTGAAGACAAGACAAAGGAACTTCTTTGATTACGTCATCAACATTCCATGAGTACGTCATCAAATTACTGCACTTTTTAGTGCACTAGAATGTTTTAATTAAATAAATTAATCCATCAGGATATAATGAGCAACTTATAACTTGTCTGTCAGGATTCATGATGAGTCAAATATGATGAGCATGCAGTAGATACCAGGCCCACGGTCGGCTAGGAATGAATTGGTTACAGGGTGCAGCATTTATGAGTAAATGTTAACTGTGACTGTTTCGCTGACAATTGCATAATCTGTTTTTTTTTTTAAACGTTTCTATTACGAAATTAATAGATTAATATTTTAGTACTGTCCATCATGCAGATTTTCAATTAATTTACTGTTTGTCTATTAATTCTCGCTACTAACATGTTTTTTTAATTTTAAAGGTTTCCATTATACTGCTACTATTTATCTAATGACCAGCTAAATTTTCATTTTGTTCCTTCATTAATCCTGAATTATACAATTTTCACATAAATTAAACATACTGCTACTATTTATCTAATGACCAGCTAAATTTTCATTTTGTTCCTTCATTAATCCTGAATTATACAATTTTCACATAAATTAAACATACTGCTTCTATTTATCTAATGACCAGCTAAATTTTCATTTTGTTCCTTCATTAATCCTGAATTATACAATTCTCACAAAAATTAAACATACTATTACTATTTATCTAATGACCAGCTAAATTTTCATTTTGTTCCTTCATTAATCCTGAATTATACAATTTTCACAAAAATTAAACTTAAAAGAGCAGCGATAGCATAGACAACAGTTTGACATCATTTGTGGGAGTGATCAGATAAGTAAGAAAGTAGTGACGATCTTTTGAAGACTACTACTACTACCGCATCCATCGCCAGTTCACAGCCGACAGCCATACCAGTGTAAGGTGGAAGCCAGGTGCTGGAATCCATGTTGGGCATGTATTTGTTGATAGCGGTCCATAGAGATTGCTGCTGTGATGGCACATAGGTAGCGATCCAAGATTTGACCCGGTTGACATATTTGGTCAGGCGAACATCAGGTGGCTCCGCCAGAGATTTCAAAGCAACTGGAAGGGGAAAGCATTCTTTTCAAACAGGTGCATATTTCAGTACAGCAGTTTGAATTAACTCCCCTTAGTAGTGACAGTGAAATCAAACCGAGGACAGAGACTTCTAAAGCGTGAGGACAGGAAGGAAAGAACAGGGGACTTCTAAAGCGTGAGGACAGGAAGGAAAGAACAGGAGACTTCTAAAGCGTGAGGACAGGAAGGAAAGAACAGGGGACTTCTAAAGCGTGAGGACAGGAAGGAAAGAACAGGGGACTTCTAAAGCGTGAGGACAGGAAGGAAAGAACAGGGGACTTCTAAAGCGTGAGGACAGGAAGGAAAGAAAAGGGGACTTCTAAAGCGTGAGGACAGGAAGGAAAGAACAGGAGACTTCTAAAGCGTGAGGACAGGAAGGAAAGAACAGGGGACTTCTAAAGCGTGAGGACAGGAAGGAAAGAACAGGGGACTTCTAAAGCGTGAGGACAGAGGTGTAGTGCACACATGACGATCGTTTTCTTATGCTACAAGCACTAGACAACTCTTAAGTTAAAAAAAGTACAAAATAAAAATAAAGCCTAAGCCACCACAGTAAAGAGCAACTTAGAATATGGTAACATTAACAAAATACAGAGAATTAAATAAGATTGAGGATTAAACACATTAGCGGGAAAGGTAGCAAGAATGTAGAAATGAGGGCAAAATAGAAAACAGTGCGTTAGGTAGAAATGAGGGCAAAATAGAAAATAATGCGTTAGGTAGAAAGAGACGTAAAGACCAGATATCGAGAGATGGGAGCTTGCTACTTTCACAAGAAATACAAGGAATCTTTTCAATTTCATCATTCAGCAAATTTTTATAACTATTTGAAATAGTCATCTAATAAGTTTGTCAGTAACTATTAAGGAAGAGGAGATAAACACAATATACGACAGTCACATTCTCAGTAGATAGGTAATGTGTTTGTTATTTGAAAAGTTATTTCAGTATACTTTTAATATCGAATAATAATAAAGTCAAAAAAGAAAAAAAATTAAACCATTAGCTGCAGCGTAATGTTTTCTTGCTAAAAAAAATATTTAAATAATATAACGATACAATTCTTCTTTAAGATTATACATGTTTGTCAGAAAGGAACAGATTAAAAAAAACACGTCCTTATTCTAACTCAGCTCCATATAATTACCTGGAAGGTAGATTTCGAATTGCATCTCGCCACTCTGAGGATCATAAACGATGACCCGAGACTTATCAAGGTCAACAATGGCATTCTTCACCCGCGAGATCTCGAGCAGAGCAACGTCCTTGGCAAGTTCCAGGAGCTGAGCTACAGCCAGCTGCATGTTCTTCTCCACTTCCAGATAATGGTATGCCCACAAGCTCTGTTGACGTATCGACAGCGCGCATTAGTGCCACATTCAAAATTAAATGTTATAATCCGTTCACAAAATTTGATGACTTAGTTTACAATTTGTTTCTGAGACCGCCCAAACAAGTCTGGAGGTCTGTCATCATAGTTTGATTACATAATTAGAACATACTGAGATGTCATATTTAAAGACAAACGGCCTTGTTATTTTAAAAATATATATAGCACGAATTTTGTTGTTTCTTGTCACATGATTTACTACTATATATGTTGAGAAATGCGAATGTCTGTATCAGGATTTTGATGACGTATTTACATGTTTTACTGTCTTATTGGCTGACATAGGTGTCCAGAGAATCAGAAGATGGTTTTATAATATGGGTTTACTTCTTTTACTTTACAATATAAGACAAATAGCAAATTGAAAAGAAAGTATGCGACTCCATAGCAATAATATTAGAGTTATCAGTTAATTATTATTCTTTCAATAAA
This sequence comes from Sinotaia quadrata, assembly GCA_028829895.1. Classification (NCBI taxonomy): domain Eukaryota; kingdom Metazoa; phylum Mollusca; class Gastropoda; order Architaenioglossa; family Viviparidae; genus Sinotaia; species Sinotaia quadrata. Next base: position 137,757,517 of record CM054178.1, on the reverse strand, counting down.
TAAAATTATAACACCAAATTGAAAAGAAAGTATGCGACTCCATAGCAATAATATTATCAGTCAGTTATTATTCTTTCAATGAATAAAATTATAAAAACAAATTGGAATAAAATACATTAAGCCTGAGAGTTGTAAATACATCTGGACATTATTTTTTTTCTTGTTTCCGTACGCTGATTAAGCATAACTATTTTCGCTAAACTGTTGTACATTTCATAGGAGATTACTTACCTGTTGATAAATCTTAAATTTTATAATATATAAATCTCAGAACGTATTATACACCTGCTGATAAATCTCATTGGTAACAACATAGATCTGCTGGAACTCTGGGCGTTGGACGATGTCATGAAATTGGTCCAGCAGCAGTTGTTTGCCTTGGACCACTATTCGGACATAATATTCCTTTAGGCCCAGTCTGTCCAAAGCCTGCATCATTTTCTCGTTTGTTACCTCAGCCAGCTTTCTGTAATCGCCCTGTGTCACGTGGCCAAGACCACTGCGCATCTGATTGTAGGCATGGGCTAAACCTTGGTATGGGGTAGATTCCTGTAATGCAGCTGTATACCCTATTAAAAAAAAATAAGAAAAAAGACCAGATTTTGTTTCAGTGAAAGATTCCCTTAATACTCCAAAAATGAAAATAAAAAGCAAAAATAACATAAAAGACCAGACCTCGTTAGTGAAAGATTCCTTTAATGCAGCTGTATACCTTATAACAAAAATAACTAAAAAGACCGGACCTTGTTACAATGAAAGATTCCTGTAGCTGTATAGCTACATGTGTATTCGAAAAAGAAGAAGAAAAAACCTTGTTACAGTGAAACACTTCTATAATACATCTGTATTCCCTGCAAATAATAAAATAATAATATCCCTCCCTCAAACCATCATACACTTAGATGAGCATGCCCTAGGATAGGGGTGGGCAAACTACGGCCCCCGGGCCGCATGCGGCCCGCGGACTGATATTATGCGGCCCTTATGACGGCATTTAGAAATTTAACAAAGGGCCTTTCATGTGAAACCGTTAGCGCAGTCACGCTTGACGGACAAAATCGTCACTAATTGATTTGGGCTAACATTTAACTACTCGCACGTTGTACTGACGAAAGAAAGGACCATACCGTGTCAAACTGTTAGCAGTCACACTTGATGGACAGTTAAGGGCGAGAGCACTCTGGTCAGTTCTCTAATTGCAATCAAGGAAGTCTGCTACAATCACTTTCTGGCTAGAGATAGAGAGGGGAAGGGGTAAACCCATCAAGGATGAAGAGGAAGCACAATATTGAGGTGGACAAATGTAAACAGGAACCAGTGTGGTAACTGCTGTCAAGGTGATTAGGACATTGTGTTGAGGCAAACAAATGAAAACAGGTCTAGATGGACAGTCCCTACCCACCAAAACCCGAGCCCATAAATACTCCGTCATATCCCATGGCAAGGCACTGCGATAATACTCATTGTACGAGATTTCTGGTCCAGCTTGAAAGGCAGTCATCAATGCGCTTTGGTAAGCTGTCTATTCAATCTAGACTTAGAAATAAATTGTGTTAAACTATTATTCACATGTTGGGTTAGAATTATTCGATTGAGATATATTAAAATGACTTATGGATATGTATAATTCATGTTGAAATACTGTATCAATGAATGAAGGATGTATGGGGCTGATCAATTCTTTTACAGACATGTTGTAAGATGAATGATTGATGAGAAAGCAAAAAAAGATAGAAAAGTTAAGAATTGTTCTAAGCGCTATGCTCTGTGTTTTGCAGCGAGTACCGAGTGTGCCTTTCTTCATTAACCGTTGTGTCCTGCTTGGAACGACCAACACCAAAGCCCACAGGGCCGACTACGGAACTCTAAGACTTCAGTTGGAGACTGATTCAACTCTTGGGGTCCAACCTCCAGACTTCGCCAGTCATCTTATTAACTGTAAATTAACATTATCTGTCTTTACCGTCACTGTGTGATCAAAAGTTTTCAAAGTTTTTTGCTGTTATAAATTATTTTCACATTTACAATGTTCAAATTAATTTATTTGTTGTAGTAGTCTTGATATAATTCTGAAATTTATTCTGAGTTTACTCCTTGTTTTCCGAATATTTTATTTTCACACACAGCCGGAAGTAGGTTTTGTTTCATTTCCTTTTTAAATTTTGTAATTTGTAAAATTCTAACAAATTTTATTAAAACAATGAGTGTCACTAAAAAACGTAAGATTGAAGATGAATGCCGTGTTTTTAATGATGAATGGACAACTAAGTACTGTTTATAAAAGTTGGTAGCAAATCAGTTTGCTTGTTGTGTCATGAGTCAGTGGTTGTCTTCAAGGAGTACAATTTAAAAAGACACTACCAAACAAAACATTCCGATTTCGGATACAATTTAACAACCGAAGAGAGGAAAAGGAAATGCCTGAAGCTGGTGAAAAATTTGGAGAAACAGCAAACTGTTTTCACTAAACAGTCTTCATTCAAGATGCTGCTACAGAAGCTAGTCTGGTGCTGTCACACAGAATTGTAAAACACAAAAAACCATTTTCTGATGGCGAGTTCATCAAGGAATGTTTGCTAGATGCAGCAAACATTATGTGTCCAGAACAAAAAAACAAATTTGACAACATTACTTTATCAAGGAGAACTGTGGTCAGACGTGTTGACAAGATAAGTAACAATTTGATGCATAAACTTCAAGATGCAAGTAAACAATTTTTGTGGTACTCTCTTGCATTGGATGAGAGTACCGATGTACACGATGCTGCCCAATTATTGATATTTATACGTGGGATAAACACTTCTTTCAAACTCACTGAAGAGTTACACACAAGTGTTGAGTCACTCAAAGACACAACCACAGGCCATGATATATTCAATGCTGTTAATAACTGTATTGAAAGAAATGGGTTGGTTTGGAACAAGATGGCAAGTGTTACAACTGACGAAGCTCGTGCTTTGACCGGAAAAAATGTAGGTGTGGTAAAGTTGATAAGTGATAAGATTAAAGCAGAATATCCTGACCACACATTATTACCACTTCATTGTGTGATCCATCAAGAAAATCTGTGTAAAACTGTTTTGAATATCAAGCATGTTATTGACCCAGTTGTCAGTGTCATCAACCTCATCAGATCAAGAGGACTTAATCACAGACAGTTCAGGGCATTACTTGACGATTTGGAAACTGAACATTCCGATGTGCTGTACCACACCAGTGTTCGATGGCTGAGTCTCGGCAAGGTGTTGAGGCGAGTGTGAGAAGAAATAGTGATGTTCCTAGAGATGAAGGGCATTGAATGTGACTTTAATACTAACATTGTCAATAAAGAGTGGAAGTTAGACTTTATGTTTGCCATTGAAATTATGGAAAAGTTAAATGAACTGAATGTCAAACTTCAGGGCAATTGTGTGTTTGCACATGAAATGTATGTACATGTAAAATCATTTCGGGCAAAACTCTCACTGTTCTCCAGACAAGCAAGTGAAAAAAAGTTTTGTCACTTCCCTTTGCTGAAACAAGAAACCATTTCTGATGAAATGACTGAAAGGTATAGAGCCCAATTAGATGCACTGACTGATGAATTTGGAAGGAGATTTAAAGATTTCAAGAACTTAGAGCCACACTTCAATATTCTCAGTTCCCCTTTTAGTGCAGAAGCTGATACAGCCCCGGAGGACATACAGTTAGAGCTTCTTGACTTACAAGCAGATCATGCCTGAAAGAGAAATTCAAGTCAGATGGTTTGCTGGATTTCTATGGATCTTTATCAGAAGAATCATTTCCAAATTTGAAAAACTTTGCAGCTAAACTTTTATCATTGTTTGAATCAACATACATTTGCGAACAAGCATTTTCTTGCTTGAAGATCAACAAATCTAAGAATAGGTCTTTATTGTCGGACTGCAACTTGCATGCTGTCATGCGAATTTCAACAAGTACACTTGCTCTAGATTTCAAGAATATTGTTAAAAATTGCAAGCAGTTACATACATCTCATTAAAAATCAATAATTGTAATGACAATATAGTCGGTTTATGTCTAAATTAAAGCCACTGATAGATAATTTTAAAAATTTATTATAATAATAAAAATGTAAAATCTTGTTAACAAATTAGTAAAAGTGTTAGTCCATACTGTAAAATATAATATATAAATGTATAAGTAAAATAAAATTGAAATAATTGGTTATTTATAGTTTTATACTGTTTTATAAATAATTCATAATTACTTATTGTGATAGGTTGCTGTAAACAAAGTGGGTATAATATATATATGCGGCCCCCCAATAGCTTTACATTTGTCAATGTGGCCCTACACACAAAAAGTTTGCCCACCCCTGCCCTAGGAGATAAAATATACTCCTAATGCATACACGCGAGGTTATGAGGCGCTTCACAACGGGAGATAATCGATTTTTAAAAAGGCTTATCCAGTAGCATGTCCCGTGAGTAATGTCCCTTTAGCGCACTTTTTGCTGGATTGAGATGGTGATTGAGTTTTCATTGTGGCTGCCCTAAAGATTTCGTTTCACTCCTTCCACTCTTGTTCAACATTTGTTAATTGTAGGTGAAAGAGCAGTCATGTTTGGCAAATATTGATCGAGTTATTTCTGCGAGGGGAAATTATGCAGAATGCTCAGCTGCCCATGTGCTGAGTGACAGTCAGCTAGGATACTTTGCAAGCAACAACAGACGAAAGACTACAACTTGGTTTACGGTAGATTATTTTAAAATAATTTGATACCTTGCAAATAACAATAGTTAAAAGTTTAGATTTTGGTATGATGGAGATTCATTTACAATAACTATATGCAAAAGAAGTAAATTTAGATAACAATCTAGACTTTGTTATGACGTAGATTCATTTACAATAACTATTCGCAAAAGAAATAAAGTTAGATAACTGTCATCAGTAAACATCATGCCTCATTTCCACGCACCAAACAATGTAAAACTTTCAATGTCCCCTATTTTATCATAGACCATTATAATTTGTATGGCTCAACATCTGAAGTTGCTCTAATTTGGTTAATTCCCTCCAACAAATTGAGTTATCTTTCTTGATTATTTAAAAATTATTTATAATATATTTAAGAGACGTTATATTGTACAGATTTCAATATCGCAATCAGTAGAAAAGCAGAAAAAGTCAAAGTAATTCAACAAAAATGATGTCATAAATGATTACGTATTTTACAATGCAAACGATGTAGAAAAGTAATGAATGAAAGATGCGACAGGTGGCGACCAAGAATTATAAAAAGTAATGTGTGTGCATGGTGTCACAGAAAGGGAAAAAGACATTTGTTGGCGAGACAAACCTTGCAGTTTTCTCTCAATTTGTCTGGAGATCACCATGTATTTTTGGTACGTACTGTCCGACAGCCAGGCCACTTGCAGACTCAACTGGTCCAGGGTTTGTTCTAAGACTGTGCGCATATTCTGCATAAATTATATATACAAACGAGATCAGCATAATTAAATGCTTTATTCATAGCAAAAGTATCAACATTTAATGCAGAAATTAGAAATGCTAAATGAATAATTAAATATTTCTCTCACAAGTCTCTAGATTTATTTTGTTGCTTGTGGTGTATTGCACTAAAAAGTGGAATTACGCAAACAAAAACAAAAAGAATAAGAATAACACGAAGCAGACAATTGATCACACACACACACACATATACATGCACCGTGCAAACACGCACATGCATACACACATATATGCATACACACAAAACCACATTACCTTTAGACCCATCGCAAATTCCTGCACAAGCTGTGCATACCGCTGCGCCATAGGGTATTTCCCCAACATCTGCATAGCTTCAGCAATTTTCTGTTGTGCATCAGCATAGAACTCGCGGTATCTGTCCACGATAACTTTTAAGGATGGTCTGTTGAAATTGAACAGCAAGCAAACAGGTCCATATTAAAAATTTCATGCAAGGAGAGACCTCATGAATATTAACAAATCAAACTTTTTTTCAAAGAGCTGTGTGCGATCGGCATTCTGTAGTTAAATACAAACAACTTATGACGTCATTATCTCTAATAATGAAATCGAGCAGAGAAATCGATCGCTTTTTTTCTGCTAAGTTCTAAATTTTAATCTTAATATTATTATTTTGGAAATAAAATTACTAATTATTTTCTCTTTAAAATGGTTCGGGTATTTGACTATGTTATTATCAGATTTAAGATTTTCTCAAAATATGTTATGAAAGTAATGGTGTGCGTGTGTGTGTGTGTGTGTGTGTGTGTGTGTGTGTGTGTGTGTGTGTGTGTGTGTGTGTGTGTGTGTGTCCGTGCCTGCATATGTATGTTGTGGCTTGAGTGGTCGGTGAGGAACGATTGGGGTAACATTATTTTATACGTTAAGAAACTGATATAAAATATTTTGTTAATAAAACTTTAACATTTTGCTTTGTACTGTATCGCAAATTTAAATATTTTTTCTTTTTTCTTTCTTTTTTGTGTGAAGCAGAAGTATATTGTAATGGATATCTTCCTCGAACGAAACAGTGAAATTAAAAAGAAATATATCAAGGTCTTTAGCGATTGTTATAATCCTAAAATTAATTAAATAAACTGGAGAGTTAATAACATTACAAATAAACAACCTGTAATGAATATTAATAACATGCAGTAGAGAATGACTGATCGAAATGGAAGAAAAAAAGAAAAGCAAAGGAAGAAAACAGAGACAAAACTCACAGAATGTTGTCAAAGCCGCCAACGAAGACGTTGCCAAGGTCACGTGCGTACAGCGTGTTTGATTGGTAGAAACGCCGGAAGTCTCGCTGTACGTTGTTCAACTGTGTCTGAATCATGTTCATTTCTTTCTGTTAGAGAAAACATGGCAAGAGTGATTAGTCTGGGTCACACAATCTAAGTCCAATAAAATTAAGCGAGAAGAGAATATAAAACAGTAGTTGCACTGGGTAAAATCTAAGTCTGGATAAAATTAAGCACGACTGATTTCATTGGGTAACATCAAAGAACATTTATATAAGAGTAGAAAAGAGGAAACAATAGAATAATTGAGTAACACCATGTAACAAATGGTTCAGTGAGGTATTTCTGAGGTAATAGTTTATTTTAACTCTATATTTAAAGAGGTTAACATAAATATGGAACGCACTCTTCACTTTAACTCAAAACATAAGGAGTCACGTGATGACAGAAAAAGGACAGACCAGTTAGAACACTTTCAAGAACGGAGTTACTTGAAGTGGTCAGATGTGTTATTGCATTTCACGTTAAAACGATAAAAAATATTCACTACACACCAATACACACTATATTCTTCTTGTACACGATGCTATGAGAAATTCTGTCTGCACTCAGTGAAAAAGAAGTCTATGAAAAATGTCTGTGTGTGTGTGTGTGTGTGCATGCGTGCGCGCGCGCGCGCGCGCGCATATTTAGCGATGAAGAAGTCATATATATATTGAGTGAAATTAAAGTTATGAGCATACGTATGCATTAACGAAACGTTATATTTTCCATGACTAAACATTTAGACAAGTCTGTACACTATTTATAATGTTTTAGAAACGTTCACTATTTATAATGTTTTAGACAAGTCTGTACACTATTTGTAATGCTTTAGACAAGTCTGTACATTATTTTATTTATAATGTTTTCACTTGCAATGGAAACAGTGTCCCTGAATAAAATCTTACCTGTAATTGTTCTACAAGAGGACCAGCCTCCTCGCGAACCTCTTGCATGATGGCCAGGTATTTACCTTCAACTTCGCGCCCCACTGCCTCCGCACTGACCTTGAAAGCTTCGCTACTGGAATAGCTGAACACCGTCAGCTGAGTGCTAAGGAATTCCTGTCAAATGAAAGCTGTATGTGCTATTTCTTTCATAGTAATATGATTTCACTGTTAAGGCATAGCAATTAATACTTTCTGCTAGAAACCTTCCTGGAAATGTCATCCAAGTCTGCAAAACTATGCTAGCACTGCAAAAACTGTACTAGCACTGCACAAACTGTACTAGCACTGCACAAACTATACTAGCACTGCACAAACTATACTAGCACTGCACAAACTATACTAGCACTGCACAAACTATACTAGCACTGCAAAAACTGTCATAAACTTCATCACTAAAGTAAACAGCTCAGTAAGGGAGGCGATCTATATGTAGTGATTATAAATAATTAATCATAGGAACAGAAGCAATGCGTTCAGACAGAATTTATAAGATCAAGAATAGGTAACGCGCTCTAAAATTAGAGGTAACAAGACCGATACAATTGGACTAAGCTCAGAAACAAATAGAAGTAATGCCCTCAGAAAGAAAGATAATGTATTTATAAACGGAAATAATGAGATCAGAGATAAATGATGTGTTCAGAATGGTAAGAATATCAGAAACAGCTGATATGCTCCAGAATAGAAAGAACATTTCTTCAAGAAGGATAAGAAGCTCAGAAACAGAAGCAACAAGTTCAGAAACTCAATAGATATAATATAATGGTGGGCAATAAGAATAGATATAATATAATGGGCAATAAAAAGTTCAGAAATTGAACAGACATAACATAATGCGTAATAAGAACAGAGATATCATAATGGGCAATAAGAAGAGAGATAATAAAATGGGCAACTAGAATATAGATAATAAAATTGGCAATAAAAATAGAGATAATGCAATAAAAATAAAGACAGTATAATGGGCAATAAGAATAGAGATAACAACATGGGCAAAATTAATAGAGATAATAAAATGGGCAATAGGAATAAAGATAATAAAATGGGCAAAAAGAATAATGATAATAAAAAGGTTAAAAAATAATAAATACAATAAAATGGGCAATAGGAGTAAAGATAACATAATGGGAAATAAGAATTAAGATAACATAATGGGAAATGCACACGGTACTTTTTAGAAAGTACAGGAGAACAAATCAAATGCAATGGGTGGGGGTGGGGGAGTTACTAACGTAACACAAATCCCACAAAAACAAATATCAACCATAAAACAAATTGAAAATAATCACAATTCGAATTATGTAGGTATTTAATTAAAAGATGAATCACCTGGAGGTCTTGGAACACACTTGGACGCCAGTTTAAGCGCGTGTGGAGAACGTGAGACGAGTTGAGGCGAACAGTCACTAATGCCTCGCTTACCCTTTGACCTTGGTTCATGCGGTACATCTCGGCCTGGAGAAGGCTGTCACTGATCATGTGGCCTATGAAGTTTAGCGTGTTTGCAGGGTTTTCTGCAAAGAGATCAATTCATTCTTATCTTTTTTTAAAACCAGTTAGAAGAAAAGTGCAAAGAAAGGAAAATATGAAATAATGAAAGTGTTAAGTATTTAAGTACAAATTATAGATCATTTTCTTAGATCTCAGTTTTGCTAAACCTCTTTCCTCGCTAAAAAATTTTGAAATAAAAGTTGGAAAGAATCAAATGACTAATGATGAATAGGGTTTGAATCCCAGATATTTTGCCTACAGCGCCACCTATTCCCAGAGAGAATTAAAGAAACAATAGAATGTACGCTTGTATTTGATTTATAAATGAAAACTAAATCCTTGTTATCTCACCTTTGTCATACTTGTATTGGAGTTCCATTGTTCTGGTGCGTGGAGTCAGAAGGACGTCTGTCACGTGGGTTATCTGCCCATCCTCTTTGCTTGAAAGTTGGAGTTTGAAGTTCTCTTCCTGTTGCAAGTTGCCCTCTAAACTGACATCCTTCACCGGGGATTTCAGCTGTCATTGCAGAAATTACAGCAAAAATAAGAAAACTATGTACAACAAAATTACGAGTTGGGAAATACACAACAATCAGTGTATGTGTGACAGAGAGCAGAGTTGCTTGTCTGTTTTTTTAACTATTTAATTATATATTTGTTGCTAATGTTAACGTGACCTGACCTTGGGCACTGCTTATGATGATATTTTTGAAATGATAGTCGTTTTGCTTGCTGACGTCATCCGAATCAGTTCCAAGTGGACGAGTAGTCTCATACTTGCTTCTAACAATTTCATCCAATGGGATAGACTGAAAGTTACTTTGTGGTGAAATGAGATCTTGTAATCACTTTGATTATGATGTAACTCAAGTCCGGTCACAAAAGGATATCATTGGCTTATGAAAGGAGCATGCCTCTTGATGCTTTTGATGTTTTTGTAACCTTGTATCCACTTCAGACTGCAATGATTACTGCACTCTACTGGATCTCATTGGTGTGTGTATCCAGAGTTGTCGTTGTGCTTATCATAAACGTGTTGCTGTAAGTTGATTCTTCTGAAATCCATTCAAGAGCCAATATGACGGAAATTGAAGTTTGGATTTGAACTTGATAATTTATGAAGGTTTTTTATTATTTTTATAGAACATTCCTTGTGGTGTGCTTGATAACCACATACAAAATTCTCAATGATTCTCCATGGTGTGCTTTGTGAGCACATCGAAGATTCTAGAACAGTTGTGTAACGTTCCTAAAAGGGGTACGTTGGACACTTCTGCTAATAAGAAAGAAAATGGCTTGTTGCAAACCACGTGATTGTGAACATGTGCCAGCGACTGCTGCCCTCAAAGAAAAGGTTATGTACATTGACTATAATTATCTCTCTAAAACTCCACTCTCATTTCTATGATGAATTATATCTATGATAATTTGACTGCTGATGTCTATGCTAGGATAGACTGAATGAGTGTCCAACGTTTAATCAAAATTGTTGTAAAGTGAGGTAAATGTCAAGGCTCTTTTGATTATATCATATGTTGTATATTTGATTGTTGATTTAATAAATTTAACAATACATTTATTAACCTTCATTCACATATATTAAAACCTTATGTTGGAGTAATAGTGGGTGGATGGGGGCTCGTTAGATATAAATAAAAGATGGGTTTATTACTCCTTTATTAAGAAGCTTCTACTCGCAGAAACATTATGCGACACTATGACGTCTATCGTATTGTGTAAAGAGTAGGGTTTTACGACACCCTTATAATCTAGTGGGAGAATTATTAATACCTATAAATTAAGATTCTCGATCACTCGTAATTAATTATGAGTCGTTAATTAATAAATAATAATCGTGAAGGGTGACCAGAGTTTACACATACACAGAAAACGAGGTACCTCGTTAATAAATATGTTGAACAACAACGTCATAGAGGGAAAATGTATTCTTTCGTTTTTTCATTAAAGGGGCAAGATCTTTTCAAAATAAAACAAAAGCGTGGTGTTACAATTTGAAATATATTTACACTAAGTATTATTTCAAAATGTGTGAAGACAAAAGTAATTCCGATTTAATCATTTAAAAAACGAAATGCGAACACAAAAGTATTTGTTATATTTGTATAGTAATTATTTTTATTTATAAAATGTAAATAAGTGTGCAAGGATTAAAAAAAAATACATTTAATGAAGTACTTTCATCAAACAGGATACATTCAACATAGAAAAGTTTGTAAATTATTTATACAAAATATATATTATTGTCCAGAGCAGTTCTATACCATTTATATCAAGGATATTACAAATCATATCAGCAAAGAGTTCTATTAATTAAATGTTTTACTGTTTTGCTGTACATGCATATCGCCTTTATTTATGTGTTTATATTTTTACAATAAGCAAAACGTAGAGACAATATATAGTTATGCAACTGGCTTGTTCGCTCTTGCTCTACTGGTTTATAATATTAGTGAAAAAATATTTATTTATTCATTACCAAAACTGGGTGAATTACATTCAGAAATGGTTTTTAAACAGTAAATATTTGAAAGTAACTGAATGCTATAATGTACATTTGAAATCCTACATTGTAAATTCAAGTACAAGATGCAGTTCCCTAGTGGAATAAAAATGTTCGACTAGCTAAAGGGCAACAACCCACAAAATAAAAGCAGGTTACTCTTATTCACTTACCTCAAGAAGCATGCTTTTTCTTGATCTGTCGACTTGTCCATTCAATTCGAACGCCTTCTTCTCTCTGCTGGTCGTTAGATATACCAATCTGGACCCTAAAGAACCCATCGTCTTGGAATTACCTATGTGTGACGTCACCTGGATATTGACGTCAGTCATGGGATGGAGTACGCCAAAAGACACACTGTAGTTCCTCGTGTCGCGTCCGAAGGAATTGTCCTCAATGCGTGACGTCAAAACAAGAAGTTTGCGCGGGTCGCTGGAATAGGAGAACTCAGTGCGGCCATCCAGGATTGTGCTTCCGGAATTAAGTGTTGATTCCGAAGTCAGGTAGTATTGCTGTGGAAAAATAAATCCTCACAACTTATTTTTGTTTTGCCTTTTATTCAAATCATCAGAACTTCCCAGTTACACGCTCTACTATGGAGATTTCACACCTCGTTCAATAAACATAATCTAATAATAAAATTATAAATATAATTAAAATATTTCTTACATTGTTTTAACGCCGACTGTTTGTATGAATTCTGTTATTTTACTTTAGTTATTTGAAATTTTACGACGGCAATAACAACGGTACTCAGGATGTGTTTAGTGTAAATGACTTTCTACAGCACATTTCTATAAAAAAAAAATTAAGAACCAAATGGTTGAAAATACATATCTGTGTTTAAGCTTAAGAAATTAATAACTAATATGAATTATTTGTTTTTACTTCAATATGAAGCCGTTATTATTTATTAAATGATGTTGCAATGAGAGGTGTGTAGGAGGGTTTGCGTTGCAAGCTGAAATATAAGCAGTCTGAAAAATGAGTAGTGAGTAATATTTCATTTCTAGCTGAAATGTAAGCAGTCTGAAAAAAGATTAGTGAGTAATATTTCATTTCTATCTGAAATGTAAGCAGTCTGAAAAATGAGGAGTGAGTAATATTTCATTTCTGTCTGAAGTGTAGGCAGTCTGAAAAAGTGAGTAATTAGTAATATTTCATTTCTATCTGAAATGTAAGCAATCTGAAAAATGAGGAGTGAGTAATATTTCATTTCTAATTCTAGCTGAAATGTGAACAGCGTGGGGGTTTCATATCTGAAATATGAATAGAGAGGTACATGTATTTAGTTTCATAGTTTCAAGCTTAATTCTGAATAGAGAGGTACATATATTTAGTTTCAAGCTGAAATGTGAATAGAGAGGTATATGTATTTAGTTTCAAGCTGAAATGCGAACAGAGAGATACATGTATTTAGTTATAAACTGAAATGTGAACAGAGAGGTACATGTATTTAGTTATAAACTGAAATGTGAATAGAGAGGTACATGTATTTAGTTATAAACTGAAATGTGAACAGAGAGATACATGTATTTAGTTATAAACTGAAATGTGAACAGAGAGGTACATGTATTTAGTTTTAAGATGAAATGTGAGTAGCGTGAGGGCTTCATTTCTAATAATGTAAAATGTTAATACCAATTGAGAGAATAATGTAAAATGTTAATACCAATTGAGAGAATAATGCGACAAAGAAAGGCTGACAAAGGCAGCGCAGTTTATCATAGAGCACAAAAAGTTTTTTCCTTTAAAACTTAATTGTCAAACTGAATTTAAAATATTCGAACCTCAAGGTTAGCTTCGTACAAAATCCATTTTAGGACTGATGTTGAATATTGCTTAATAAATGCATTTTTTTTTTTTAGTCGTAAGAATGACATATAACCACATTTTGATCCTTCCTCATGAATTCACATGAGTAACAAGCTTAATTTGAAAAGAACAAACCAATATGTTTACCTTGTCAATAAACGGTAGGTCAAGGCCAAGTTTGACTTTGTTCGACTTGCCTCGTGAGTCCAGCTCACCACTCATTCCCACCTTCAGATTGAGGTCACGGTCGGCGTCCCACATAACGGATCCTTTAGTGGCCTGCACGCGTCCGTTATCACTGTACGTACCTTCCACCTGCACACTACGCATAGGCACGCCCACCTTGACCATGGCGTCGTAAGCTGAGCTGAAGCGCGAGCTGCGGTCTGTCCACTTGACATCGTAAGACATCGTGCTGCCCATGGCCTTGTCCCAGGTCAGTAGGAAATCGTTCTGGAATTCTTTCTCCGCTTTTCTTAGGACATGCTCCAAGCCCATAGTGCGAGCCGGGTGCATGACCCAGAGTTTGAAGGCCTTGTCAATGCCCAGTTTATCACTCCGGTCCTGTCTTTCTCCCGTTATGTGGAGGTTCATTTCCGGCGAGGACTTGTCCCAGTTAAGTTTCAGCTCGCCTTCAGCACTCTGTTTCGTGTATTTGCCACCCACCACAAAGGACATTGAGCGAGGCTCCCGGAATTCTAAACTGCCTACTCGTCGATCGTCTACAGAGTACTGAAAGTCGGTATCCAGATATGTTCTGCCGTTGTAGCTCGCGGCAAGTGTGTCTTTGATCTTGCGTTCATCGTGGGCATGGTTGAATGAGAATCCAATCTGCGCAGCATCAGGGAATGGGGAAGACATCGAAAAAGATCCACTGTACTTGTTCAGCGTTTGATTGATTTTCAAGGACCCATCCAGCTCCATGTGTTTCAAAAGGTCCCATCCGATCTCCACGTGTGATAAATATTCAGTCTCCACTTCTGGTAGATCGTCACCGCGGACTTGTGAGTTGCGGACTGCTACTTTCAAATCTTTGGCACCCTCGATATTGCTAGACAAAGTCCACAGACCATCAAAGGAAGAAAGAGATGCGTATTTCCAAGTCGCTTCACTCATGACAATTCCTACAGCATCAGCCTCTAGGGTAGCTGTTGTGGCGAAGTGGTTCTGCTCGCCATCATGAGTAATGGCCAAATCAATGCTCTCCCAGTCTTCTATCCCGGTTTGTGCTTTCAGAGTGACCATAACTGGCCATGTCGCTGCTTTTACACTGTAGCTAAGCACGATCGGTTCTTCTTGGCTTGCCAGCGCTAAAGTTGCATCCCCATCAAAACTGATAGCTTTCTCGTCAAACACTCCATTGGCAGAGAACGAGTTAAAGTCCTTAAATGGCCCAGTAATGCTGACGTTAAGCCTAGAGTTGTCTGTGAGCTCTACATTTCCTTTGATAGCAGATTGTGACCCAAGCCAAAGAGTAGCATCAGCAGACAGTCTGTCCTTTCGATAAGTATGCTGGTATGTCAAGGAGTTGTTAGAATATTCTGGGATGGGGAGTTTGAAAGTACTGGTCATTGTGACCTGTTTCCACTTGCTGCGAGTGAAGTCCACAGTTCCTTGAGCTTCCTTGCCATCCATGTACTTCACAGAGGCTCTTGTCTGGAACTTCTCAGAATCACCTTCATGCTCAAAAGATGCGGATAGGTCTGTGAAGTCTTTGAAGTTGGAGCGCACCTTAATATTTCCAGATTTTCTGCTGCGGTCTTTGTATTCAGCATCGATGGTGATCCGTTTTCCCATGAATCTGCACGTGGCCTGAGACATCAGATTGTCCAGTGGGCCATCTCTTTTAAAGGTCAAACCTATTTCCTTACCAGACCCTTGAATCAAGTACTCAAACTCTGCCCCAACATCCCACAAAGTCTCTCGCAGTTTGTATTTTAAAAGCATGTCCACCTTGTTGTTTGCTCCATACGAAGCTAATACTTTGGTTTCGACATTCCTACTAACTTCAAAACCTAACTCCATTTCAAAATCCTCCGTGTATGGGCACTTAAAATCAGTACTGAAAGCTATTTTTTCACTCGTGTAAGTGGTCAAAACTCCTAGATCAAAAGGCTTGGAAGTTTCTCCATATTGTGCTGTCCATCGACCTTCATAACTGCTGTCAGTCAAACGATGAAGGAATGTTGCCTTGACATAACTAAGATCAGGGTCTGGGGTGGCTAGCATGAACAACCCACTTCTCCCATTCTTGTTGGAGAGTGCCACTTCTGCCTCTAGTCTATCGCCATTCATCCTAAATCCGGCTTTGGTCTGGAAGTCTTCCCATGTATGACCTCTGTGACTTAGCACCAGCTGCATGGGATGTTGTCCTTCGACTGCATTGCTAACTGTTATTGTTCCATCAATTTCGTTCTCCCACTTAAGATTGGCACGTCCTGACAATTTCTGTCCTGGAGAAAGTGTGGCATCCACTTCTGTTGCAATGAAATTGGCACCACGACGATGACCAATTGTTGATCCGAATTCTTGAAAGGCAAAGGCTTGCCCTGCAATTTTTAATTTCCCAGTAACTTCATCATCTGTATACTTGAAGCCTAGCTCTGTCTGAATGGAAGGAACTTCAGGCAAGGGTGTGGTCAGAGTGAGAGCAAAGTCCACTTCTTGAGGGAAGTTGAACATGTAGGTAGTGTCCAGTTTATACAACTGTCTGGGGTTCAGTTCCAGCTCCAGGTAAGACTTTCGTTTACCACTATCTATGAGACTCTGGCCATTGACCTCCAGGTACCGCATGTCTCGGAAAGGTGTATCCACTCTCAGTCGACTGCGGAAAATGCTTCCATAGAGCCAAGAGATCTCTGTGGAGACTTTGTCGAACAGTGGCTGCATCAGTATGCTATACTTTCCTTTGAAATTGCGGATATCAGTCCCAGAGTGTTCGTAGTCCAAACCAATTTTCCTGACGTCACTGAAAGGTGTGCTAACGGTCAATTTCATACTTTTGAATGTGTCCAGATCCATATCTGCTTCAACAGAAACCATTTGACCTTCATAGATTACACTTCCTTTTGTCATCCAATCTGATCTCTCCTTGGTGTGGTTGCCTCTTAGAGTGATTGTCTTGGTTGAATTTTTCAGATACACCACTAAATTAAGATTCGAATTATATGTACCATTTCTTAGGCTTTCAAGCTGACCATTGATATTCAAAAGTGATGTCTCATCCATCTGCAAATCCATGGAAACAGTCATGGGGTATTTTTCGTATTTCACGTTCATATTGTTCTTGAGCTTGAAGGGTGGCTGGCTCATATTGTACTCCAAGATCCAAGATACTGTCCCAGATGAGCGTTGGTATGTGTTTCTCGTTGAGTAGACCTCCCTATCTAGCTTCAAATCGACAGAAGTGTCCATTGCACTTTTGCTGTGCTGATGACGGATTTGGAGCTGTGTGACATGCTCAGCCATATTCTTGTTCCATGGACCCCTCAAGGCAACGTCAGCAGCATATCTAACGCACACGTTCATAAATATATATAAATAATTCACGTCACACACACACACACACACACACACACACACACACACACACACACACACACACACAAAATTCTGCATGTCATATATATATATTTCTGCAAGTCATATTGTGGCAGAGTAAATTTCTCTATCCCTATTTCTATACTTAATAATTATATCTTTGTTGCCAATCTCAATGTGATCCGACCTTGGATACTGCTTATGCTGGTACTTTTTGTAAGTGCCTGAGTTGGAGTAAACAACTCATGTAAGGAATATGCTAGAACTTGCAGATAAAATCTAAACCAGTTCCAAGCAGATGAGTAGTTCTATTAGCCAATGGGCTTAGATCAGAGTTTACCTTCTAAAATAATTCTATTTTCTAATCACTTTGAATTTAGTTTGGCAGAAGTCTGGTTATGAAAGGCAGCCATTAGCTTAAAGTAATTTAAGTGACTGATTGAGAGAGAATGCACTTAGAAATATTTCGTGCATTTTGCTATTGATATACTTGTATTTATGTAGAGATGTATTATTTGAGTAGACTATTACTTATACACAAATGTGAATTATGATGCTTGTATGTTACAAACAGAACATTGTTTTTAAATTATTATGTTGTATTTATTATGCTGTATGCATGTATCAGGCTAATACATACAGTTGCACGATACTGTAAGTTGAGACTTGAATGTAAGAAAGAATTGAGTTAGAGAGATTAATAAACTGGAAAACTTATTTTCAAAATGATGTACGACAAACAATATTCATAGCTTTACTCAAAAGCGCATTATTGCCACCACTATATAACTTATTGAAAATGTCATGCCATATTTAAATGATTACAGTTTGATTTATTTAGACAGTTAAAACTAAATGCTTTTATGCATGGATAGGCGCACGTGCACACACAGGCATACACATACACATACACACATTGCTGTATGTAAGCATTTCATAGTACAGAAGTGCAAAGTTTATTCTGATTCCAAAATAAATGATTTACCGGTTAGAAACAATATCTGCTCTTGCTCCAACCTCAAGCTGAACCCTCTTGGTAGGTTCTATTTCTACAGTCACGGTAGTATTCAATTCATGCAAGCTATTTCTGTGTTTCCAGACAAACTGTAGAGGGTTTGCTCTTTGAGGAATTCGTACAACCAAAGTCCCATCCGTCGTCACCTGCAAGACAGAGAGATTCATGCATGTTATTTAATAACTGGTGACTCGTGTGACATTCAAACTGTACTCCTGCATTACTGTGAATGTTATTTAATAACTGGTGACTCGTGTGACATTCAAACTGTAAATTACTGTGAATGTTGGGATATTCATTTATTCAAATATTAATTAAAATTAATTAAAAATTTCATATCATATATATATAGCATGTGACCTATTCTGTCAATATATTTCGTTTACATTAGGTACAAAGGCCTTGATCATAATAAGGACGTGTATAACCTTTGACCCATTCGCTCCATCACGCTAGTGAATAAAATTAATTTTGACCACGCGCCTTAAAAGAAATAAAATACTACTGGTATTAAATGTGCGCGCACACTGTTTGCTTCTCACAGAGTGGATTCGAACTGATTATATCCGCTGCCTGGAAGTGTGAACATGTACCGAAATACACTGGCAATGCGGATTTGAGCGGTTACCATCCTCTGTCAAGTAATGTCAACTTGGGCTACAACGACACAGCAACAGGGTTCAGTAACTTTGTCTTAAGATGGGAGTCGTTTACTAAGTAACTTCGCATACAAATGTAAACCTCTTAATGATATTTCATTCATCAGTCATACACACGTTAGTCATACAAACGTCAATCATTCGCACGTCAGTCATACACTCAAGAATCATAAACATGTCGATCATACACTCAATAGTCATACACGTCAGTCATACACTCAAGAATCATAAACATGTCGATCATACACTCAATAGTCATACACGTCAGTCATACACTCAAGAATCATAAACATGTCGATCATACACTCATAGTCATACACGTCAGTCATACACAATGGCTTTGTTCTCACCTGCACGTGAACTCTGTTAAAGTTGGCCTCAAGATTGGCCGAATAGAGGTGACCATTCATGTCCAGCGACGTCTGCGTGACGTACTTCCGATTGTTGTCGTTGTGGTTGAACGTCAGCACAAACCTTTCAGCACCTGGGATGGTGGATTTGAACGATGCCGAGCCATCATACACTCGTGTAATAACGGTCCCTTTATTGTTTCCAGACAGCTGTATTTCCAGGAAATGGTTGTTGAAATCTCCCCTCAAGGAGTCGGACAACTGACCCGATGCATCAAAGCTGTGCGAGGCTTGCAAAGACATCACTTTCAGAGGAGCATAAGGCGTCTTGATCCAAGAGACAAGGCCAAAATTTTCTTTCGTTACTGGCAGTTTGAAGTCAAACTTCACAGAGTATAATTCTGAATCTCTGCCAGGCACGATTTCTGCAACCGTGGCAATCCTTCTGGCGCTGTTTTCGCACTCAAGCTGCGCTTTAAAGTGTTGGTAGTTTGTGACAGGAGTAAAAACTTCTAGCGTGGCCCCGACATGCACGTCATTAGATAAAAGCCTGTCTGCAATCTCTACTCCAACACCCACCTTCTGGCTAGGGTCCTTATCCGCATCCCACAAGACTTCAAATTCTGCCTTTTTGGTGCCCTTGGCCCTGTCCAAGCCTCCCTCTAATCTCCCAGTAATTTTCCTTTCAGGGCAGACAACTCCCAGAGTCCACGCGCCATATCTTTCGCGCTGGATGTCAGAGGTGTATTGCAGACTGTAGGTCTTGTTATCCCAGACCAGCTGTCCTTTGCCGCTCATTTTGCGCAGAGCGTAGTTACCGGAGATGTCCAACTTTGCTGGAGATCTGTTGCTGATGCCAAGTTCACTGGTTATCTCCACAGAATCAGGGGTCGGGCGTTTGAAAGACGCGACGAGGGAATTCTTTTCTCCTTTCTCTAGCTGAGCAAAAGCTGAGAGAATGTGATGGTTTTCCGCCTGTACGACAAAAGCCATTTAAGCTATAATAAACATTAAGTAGGAACACGCTGTTTATATGTCTTTTACACGTATAGTAGCGATATAAAATTTTTAAATGGGCTTGCATACACCTTTTTTAATTGATTCAATGTTCGCCAGGTTACAAAAGTTAGTTTATCTCTGATCTGAATTAAAAATACTTACCAAAAATGACATCCATTTAATAACAATAATTAGTATGTCAGCCATTATGATTTCTTGCTTTGAAAATACACAATCTCCCGAAGCTTGACTTTTTGCTGAACGTTTTACAAAAAATATTTTAAAAAAGAATTGCATGCATGAGTAAATTCATGAATGAAACCATTTAAAGTTATGAATTGAAAGCAGTACTGAGAATATGCTTACTGTTTGCAATGACTTTGCAAATTAACCCACTAACAGTCATATATACGTTGAGGGATGTAGTAAATATGGTTAATTCGTAACCGAAACAATTTTAAACTTTCAAACAAAATTTAAATTAGTTTTATATAGGTTTTTTTATTTGATTTATTTTGACAAGATCAGTTCCTTTAATCCATCTTATGTACGAAATTGACTCCGATCTTCATATATAAGAAACTTTTGATCAGACCTTTTTATTCAGCTCTGCATTAAATTTCATATCCCGGCCTGGGAAGGCGAGGTCAAGGGTTGCCGTACGTTGTGTCTTGGTCTGTGTCAGACGGGTGTGGGCATCAATTGTCTTCCCTTTCCCATATCTCACATTCAAGTACTGTTCCACCATCTCCTTGTTGTGCTCATGTTTACCTTTGACCTCATAATCCATGTCCTTGACAGATAAGAGATCATTTAGGTGAAGGAATTGATTTACGTAATGCTGTAACGTACACGTAATGGCCTTATTGTGTTCACATAATGCTGCAATCTATAAATAAACACAATTAAAGATGCAGACTATCTAAAGTGTGCCATAAGTGTATATTTTGACTTTCATCTAAGTTCCGCTAAATTATTGTTTGTCCTTGAACTCTTAAATTCCGGAAGCAAATGCTTAGGAACAGTAAAATTGTATGTCCAGTAGATCTCTAAGTACCAATAGTAATATTATACGTCCTATAGCAGAAGCAAATATTTGGGAAGTGTAAGATTAGATATCAAGCATATCTCTAAATCCCAGAAGCAAATATCATTTGGGAACAGTAGCATTATATGTCTAATAGTTTCAATATTTCTTTTAATCCTCTTCGTTTGTTTAGTCAATCTAATTTTTGAAAACTTCCTCTAATTATGGGATGGTGGGACTTACTAAAATAAAATCTGCATTTAAAATCAAATTAAATTAGTACTTTTCTACCTATTGAATTGTGTCCACAACCACATCCCTATCACAATACAAACACCATATAAACACCACCCACATTTCACAACCAGTCAACACTAACACAAAACACCCTTACCACTACACACCATATTACAATCAATTACCATAAAAATCAGACCATATAACCATCAACCACCCTCACCACAACCATAAAAAATAAAATATACATAATAAAATAAAAATTATTGTAACTTCCAAATATGACCATGACCATCCCGGTAGCTTCTCCTTATCATCATGACATATATAAATCACTGTCATTCAACATGATAACTTTACAAAAGGCCAGTAAGTTATGACTAAGTTATTCTGCAACACGATAACTTTATGAAAGATCAGTAAGTTAAGACTATGTCATTCTGCAACACGATAACCTTACGAAGCCAGTTAATTAAGACTAAGCCATTCTTCAGCACAATAACTTTATGGAAGGTCAGTAAGTTAAGGTTAAGTTGGATTTTGTACCTGATCAGTAAGTTAAAACTAAGTTGGGTTTCGTACCTGATCAGTAAGTTAAAACTAAGTTGAATACGGTACCTGGTCAATAAGTTAAGACTAAGTTGAATTTCGTACCTGATCTGGGTATACAGCGTGTACGTCAAAGCTGACCAATGCCTCTGATTCTTTGATCTTATGGTTGACGTTCGCGGCGATGACCATTTCCTTGGACTTATCAGCGACTAGCTTGATATTTTTGCCGTGCCTGATCTTGACCTCCATCTCGGTCAGCGTGCTCTTGTGGCTCATCTCGCCACTCACGATCACGTTGGCTTCCGGAGTATATTTCGCGTCCATGTTTCTGGAAGCAAGAAAGAAAATAGTTCCAGTGTGTAGAGAGCGGATGCCTTGAAAACGTAGCTACTACATGTCTTGAGGTAACATTTTATTTTCAAAAAGCTTGCAAAATTAAGAAAACATCAACACAGTACAGACTGAAAGCATAAATGACTTTAGCATGTAATGCATGGAAATACATGAAAGTCAGACTATCAGCGCGTTTCAAGTACAATACAGAAGACTACTGATCTGGTGTTTATTTAATATATGAATTCAAGTATTAGGTAAATTAAATGCCTGTAAAATGGTAGAGACCAGAACTCTTTAGTAAAGCGTATGACAGCCGTATAAAACTAACCTTTCATTATTAATTTATATAGAGCAATCGCATACAAGTGCATACATGTTTTTCTTTTGTTTGTTTTTGTCGTATTAAATGACAATTGGCAGCAGGCTCTACTCACGCATTAACGCTGTATTTTTTCAACGTGGCTGTGCTGCGGTCATGAACTTTGACTCCGAGCTTGATCTGGTTTCGCTTGACACTTGGCCAGCTGTGAAGGTTGTAGTCAAAACGAGACCGCAGCGACATAAGTGTCGACTTCCGTTGGCTGCTGGACACGTCCGTCATGAGGTTGCTGGAACCCTTCAGACTAAGGAACTCTGAGGAGAGCTTGAAATTGTTTTTGTACTGCATTTGTCCGGCCTTGTCTTTGGTTGTCAGGACGACTGGAACGCGCCAAGACGAGGGATTTAGTAATGGCATGCAGTATTCAGATTAAACAATTACAAAGGAAAAAGAATTATTTCAATGAGTATGATGAGATATATTTTGTAAAATTATCATTTCTGTAGTAAGAAATTATTATAAAACTAGTGAAATGGAAAGAAATAAAAATGAAAATCAAGTTTTGTATTGTCTACATTTCGAAGATATGCTTAAAGTGTGGGGTTGATAAAATTACATTTCTGAACACTAAAAATGAAATTATTATATCATTTATCTTAAAACTGTACATGTATCCAATGGAAAGAAAACAAAAGTTAACATCAAAAACCAATGCAACTTGAAACAAAGAACTGCTATATACATGAACATTCCAGACAAGGACAAAAGTTGATGCCTCAGCAATATAAACGACTGTAAGTCTAAAATCAAGCAGAATTAAACAGTGCACACACACAGTCACACACACATACACAAACACACAAAACAAATGCATATATACACCATACACATAAAAATATATGATCATCTGCACACCCAAAAACATACACACACACACACACACACACACACACACACACACACACACACACACACACACACACACACATTAAACAAACACGCGTAGATTCAAACCTATTTCGAGTAAGAAAACGAGACTTATTCGAGTTTGCTAACACTCGGACTTACACTCCGCTGCGATTGGTTTCTGTAGCACTTCCTTCATGTTCATGTTCAGTTTTGCTCTCAGTATTTTGCTCTCCTTATAGTATGCGTCACCGATCAAAGAAAGGATCTCCCCGCTGGAGGAATTGATGAGGATTGAAGGGGTTAACTTGAAGACAGCCTCTTTCTGGTCATAAATGTCCTTGTTTACCTGTGCGGTCACGCTGTACTCTAGATCAGGCTGAATACTCAGTGTACCTGTCGTCTTGTATTGTTTTTTTCCATTTTCGAATGCTCCTTGAAGCAGGCAAACAAACAACAACAAAAACTGAAACTAGCACATACCAGTGTTAATATGAAAGCACTCATAAATTACTCCTCCTCTAAAATCGAATATGCATGAAAGCACACACACGAACGCACACATGCACATATAAAAGTGCTGATAGCATGTACACATGGATACTACAACTATGCACACTCACACACACACACACACACACACACACCCGTACGCACACACCACACACACACACACACACACACATACCCGTACGCACACACACCACGCACACACACACACACACACACACACACACACATACATACACAGGCCCACATAAATGGGCATACTTACTATGCACATATATTAAAATTCATTTGAATATTAAGGGGAAAGGCCAACACATAAAAGAAAAAACAAATAAAAAGCGTGTTTAAATAATACATACAACATAGTCTGCAGTAAAGTGAGCAATAAAATATCTAAGGTAAACAAATAGAACAGAAAAGTGGCAAGAATTCAAGAACACAAGAATGATAAAGTTATAGAGAATGAAAAATAATATTACATACAAAACACCATGTACTTCGCTAATACTTATTCACACTATCACTGAATTCATTGTTTAGAGAAATTAAATTTACAGTGATGACGTAATATTTCAACAAATACATTTTAACCAAGATGTATAACTAAACATGACCAGTTCACTTGCGTACCTTTCAAATTGACCTTCTTCCATGGCGTGTGAGCTTCCGCATCAAAGGTTTGATCCTTAAAGTTCAGGTCATACCCTATGCTGATGGCACGGTCCGCCACTGACCCAGGGGTATCCACGGCAATTTGCGCAATGGAGGCCGTATCACTCTGCATGATAAAGAAAGATTAAAAAGTAGGTCAATGAAAGAAATAAAAGACAACTTATCGTCACTAAAGCAGATTGGAATGCAGACCACTAAAATAAATGGCATTCCTGTTGCGGAGAAAATGAGACAAAAGACTTTTAAGTATATTCAATACGGGGAGAAGGAAATAACATTTTTCTGATAACATTATTAATAATAAACACAAAACTGTAAACGTTGTCTTCTGGTTTCTTATATAAATCATTAAAAATCTAAATTTGTCAGTGTAACTAATACAAAACAGCGTTTATTTATTTAACGGTCACAGATATAAATCATTAAAAGTATAATTTTGCCAGTGTAAGTAATACAAAACAACGTTTGTTTATTTCACAGTCGCAGATATAAATCAATAAAATCTAATTTTGCCACAGTCGCAGATATAAATCATTAAAAATATGTATTTGACAGTGTAATTAATTCAACACAGCGTCTGTTTATTTCACAGTCGCAGATATGAATCATTAAAAATACAATGCTTTCAAATTTTGATTTGATTTCACAAATGGAATTGTTAATCCTTTAATATATTAAAACATTTCCTGGTTGTTCAGGTGAAATGTAAATCAATAATTAGTCTACTATAATTAGGAAATTTGGCAGAGGCATTCATAATACGGATAAATACATTCTTTTAGAGAACAATTGACAACAGCATTTAGGAAGAATACTAAGCAATTAAATCAACAAATCTTAATATAAAATAAATACTTTATGGTATTTATAAAAGTCGTAGCGCTTATAGTCATGCTAAAGAAAAGAAACTTACAAGCTTTGGTTGATCGTTATTTATATTGTTAATAAACAGCTATATTTATCTTGTTTGTCTCTAAAACTAGAGCGTTATGACAACATTCATGTTCTGTACGAACGATAACCACAGTGCTGAATGAATCAATACGTCATAGGTTTAGTTACATACAACAAAATGTCGTACATGCATTTGTTTGGCGATCACTTTGTACCCAGACGGCAAATCCTGCTTTCGGAGAGTGACAGATAGTGACGTAGGTCCTGTAAAGGGGAAGTAAGGCGCATTGTGAGCCAGCGTTGCATTAGGAAAAGATAATTCTGCACAAAGGTCAAAGCCTATGATTTTGGCCAGTGGCTCCCCTGTACAAGCTTTTTTCTCTTTTCGGTTTGCTGTGATCAACTTTTGCTCTTTTTCGTGGTCGTCATGAACAAGGTAAAACTTTGACCTGAATGGTTGAAAAGAAAAGACTTGTTTTTCAAACTTAGTTTTCCACTAAGTTTTAGAAGTCTAGGACAGGGATGTCATTATACACTTATCAAACAAAATATAACAAAGCAAAAGCTTTCGGAGAGTGACAGACATTGAAAAGCGCTTCAACTATAGAACCAACTTAAAGATTACCATATTCTCACGAGGCACTGCTGAAAGTAGTTAATAAACAAAACTAACACAACATTTATTTAGATGCATTCTTGTCACCATCGGGCAAGCTAATAAATAATAATCAAGCAGTTGTTGTTCCCTTCCGATAGCTCTCCATGTGCTCACAATAAGTTAGCTCTTTATATTGCTCACAATAAGTTAGCTCTTTATATTGCTCACAATAAGTTAGCTCTTTATATTGCTCACAATAAGTTAGCTCTTTATATTGCTCACAATAAGTTAGCTCTTTATATTGCTCACAATAAGTTAGCTCTTTATATTGCTCACAATAAGTTAGCTCTTTATATTGCTCACAATAAGTTAGCTCTTTATATTGCTCACAATAAGTTAGCTCTTTATATTGCTCACAATAAGTTAGCTCTTTATATTGTGGAAGTCTGACAAAATTTCCCGTATAAATATTATGTTTTATATTACAAAAATATAAAAAAAAAAAAGCAGTGTGCTATTTTTTTTTATAAATGGACGGAAGAGTCACTAAGGGTTATCCAACACAATTCACACAAGATGGAAACACTTAAAAAATACAACCTCAGGAAGGTTACAACATATCATTGATACTTTAGGTAAGAAAAAAATATTGATTGCATACTGGAAATCTATAAGTTCCTGGCTGTCTCGGGGTGTGTCGATATCTAAGCTAAAGATTTGTCCTCTTGCCATCTGCATGTTGCCCTGAATGGCTGTACTTGTGTGAAGGCGTGACGTCATTTTTAATCCGACACTGGTCACGAAGGCATCGACACTCATTGTTGAAGAAATCTCTACTGCAGAACTGAAAAACACAAGACAAAACAAATCTCTACTGCAGAACTGAAAAACAGAAGACAAAAGAAATCTCTACTGCAGAACTGAAAAACAGAAGACAAAACAAATCTCTACTGCAGAACTGAAAAACACAAGACAAAACAAATCTCTACTGCAGAACTGAAAAACACAAGACAAAACAAATCTCTACTGCAGAACTGAAAAACACAAGACAAAAGAAATCTCTACTGCAGAACTGAAAAACAGAAGACAAAAGAAATCTCTACTGCAGAACTGAAAAACAGAAGACAAAAGAAATCTCTACTGCAGAACTGAAAAACAGAAGACAAAAGAAATCTCTACTGCAGAACTGAAAAACAGAAGACAAAAGAAATCTCTACTGCAGAACTGAAAAACAGAAGACAAAAGAAATCTCTACTGCAGAACTGAAAAACAGAAGACAAAAGAAATCTCTACTGCAGAACTGAAAAACAGAAGACAAAAGAAATCTCTACTGCAGAACTGAAAAACAGAAGACAAAAGAAATCTCTACTGCAGAACTGAAAAACAGAAGACAAAAGAAATCTCTACTGCAGAACTGAAAAACAGAAGACAAAAGAAATCTCTACTGCAGAACTGAAAAACACAAGACAAAAGAAATCTCTACTGCAGAACTGAAAAACACAAGACAAAAGAAATCTCTACTGCAGAACTGAAAAACACAAGACAAAAGAAATCTCTACTGCAGAACTGAAAAACACAAGACAAAAGAAATCTCTACTGCAGAACTGAAAAACACAAGACAAAAGAAATCTCTACTGCAGAACTGAAAAACACAAGACAAAAGAAATCTCTACTGCAGAACTGAAAAACACAAGACAAAAGAAATCTCTACTGCAGAACTGAAAAACAGAAGACAAAAGAAATCTCTACTGCAGAACTGAAAAACAGAAGACAAAAGAAATCTCTACTGCAGAACTGAAAAACAGAAGACAAAAGAAATCTCTACTGCAGAACTGAAAAACAGAAGACAAAAGAAATCTCTACTGCAGAACTGAAAAACAGAAGACAAAAGAAATCTCTACTGCAGAACTGAAGAACAGAAGACAAAAGAAATCTCTACTGCAGAACTGAAAAACAGAAGACAAAAGAAATCTCTACTGCAGAACTGAAAAACAGAAGACAAAAGAAATCTCTACTGCAGAACTGAAAAACAGAAGACAAAAGAAATCTCTACTGCAGAACTGAAAAACAGAAGACAAAAGAAATCTCTACTGCAGAACTGAAAAACACAAGACAAAAGAAATCTCTACTGCAGAACTGAAAAACACAAGACAAAAGAAATCTCTACTGCAGAACTGAAAAACAGAAGACAAAAGAAATCTCTACTGCAGAACTGAAAAACAGAAGACAAAAGAAATCTCTACTGCAGAACTGAAAAACAGAAGACAAAAGAAATCTCTATTGCAGAACTGAAAAACACAAGACAAAAGAAATCTCTACTGCAGAACTGAAAAACACAAGACAAAAGAAATCTCTACTGCAGAACTGAAAAACACAAGACAAAACAAATCTCTACTGCAGAACTGAAAAACACAAGACAAAAGAAATCTCTACTGCAGAACTGAAAAACACAAGACAAAACAAATCTCTACTGCACAACTAAAAAGCAGAAGACAAAGAAATCAATTCATTAAAAACAAATGTCTTGTTTCTTAAAAAACATACCCACGTCTTTGATCAAAATTGGATAATATCTGGTGTATCGTTGTGAAGAGTTTCCGTGTATTTTAGCACTAAACAAATGTCACAAGCAACATACATTTGCCTCTGTAAACTAAGTTCTTGTAATTGAACAAGAATTAAAAAAATAATAAATACCACAAATTATGTCCCATTTTTTTGGTAGTGTTATCCATTTTGTAATTATCCATTCATTCCTCTAACTAAATATCAATCAGTCTTTCTAGCCGTCTAACATTTCTCCATAAATTCATTCATACATTGTCTGAACTAGTCACTCCTCTGTCTAATATATTGTCTAATCAGGCTATTATTATTGATAACTACTCTCTGTCAATGAAATTATGTTCGGGCGGACAACATTAATATGAGAGGTCTTTTATTTCTGGAGAGTTATCTACCCTTTTGGGCAACGCTACAGGTTCCGATTTACCTTGGCTGCAGGCTGGCAGCAATCTCGAACGATTTAGACTTGGAATTCATTTTTGTGAAGTCAACTTTGCGAGATGCCTTAAGGTCCACCGATGCTGATCCATTGAGTGTCAGGTTCAAAGGTATGCCCAGAGCTAAATGAATCAGCATGTCAAAGAGAGATGAGATAACCCCAATTAAAAGTCAACACAACGAAGACAGGCAGAGAGAGAGAGAGAGAGAGAGAGAGAGAGAGAGAGAGAGAGAGAGAGAATCACTAAAATGAGTCAACATGACAAACAGCCCCAATTAATGGAATCAAATAGCAGAGATAACTCCCATTACAAGCATGAACGAAACAAAAAAGGTAGAGAATCCAATTAAATGAGTCAGCGCAACAGTCACAACCCTCCAAAAATGAGTTTACAGAGATAGCCTAAACTACAAGTGTCAAGACAAGAATGAGAAAACTCAAATCAATCATCCACAAAACAAAAGAAAAAAGACTCATTTACAATCGTCAGCAAACAAAGAGAGAGAGAGAGAGAACTCAAATACAATTGTCAGTAAAAACAAATAGAACTTAATTACAATCGTCAGCAAAACAAAGAGAAAGAACTCAATTACAATCGTCAACAAAACAGAGAGAGAGAGAGAGAGAGAGAGAGAGAGAACACAATTAAATATAGATAACCTTGTTAGTCTCAATGAAATAAGTCAACAAAGAGCTATAACTTCATTTAAAAGAGTAAACACAACAAAGAGAATCCCAATTAACAGTCAACATATCGAAGTGAGATTACTCAATTTAAACTAGATAAGTAACATAGAGAGATAACCCCATTTAAAAGAGATAAGTAGTAAAGAGAGATAACCCCAATGAAACGAGACAAGTAAAAAAGAGAGAAGACCCCAAAGAAACGAGACGAGTAAAAAAGAGAAGACCCCAATGAAACGAGACAAGTAACGAAGAAAGTTAATCCTAATTAAACAAGTACAAATGAAAAAAGACCCCAATGAATCAAGACAAGTAGCAAAAAGAGATTACTCCATGTAAACGAGACAAGTAACAAAGAGCGATAACCCTTATACAATGAGTTACCGTACCAAGAATAAAGCTGATAATTCAGGCGAAAGTCTAACAAACATACCCGTTGGAATCACCAGTGTAGAGTCTAAAAACATGGTGCTCTGGGTGAAAGAGAACTCTTCATTCTGCGAGAGTTTCGCAAGGATCTGATCAAAGAACGATCGTGACTGGGTTGTCCGTTTGACGTCAGATCCGTCAATCATAGAATACGCCAGCTCATTTCCAAAAACGCGTAAGTACAGTTGTGCGCGAAGCTCATCTTTAATATTTCCATACTGCAATAAGAAATCGTCGTAGGCATGATTATTAGAAATAATAAAAATGCTTTCTGTCGTTTAATTTAATTAATATTGCTTTCCTTGATTGTAATGTAACTGGATTGCACAAGACACACACACACACACACACACACACACACACACACACACACATACACACACACACACGCACACAACCCCAAAAGAATATTCACCAACAATTGATTGTCCCATAAAATAAACCGACAAATCTTTATTATTTTTAAACGTAAAACATGATAGCTCTTGACTGAACAGCAGAAACTCCGCTAAAACTATACTAATGAAAATAAAAAGATTTTGCTCTAGTAATAACACATAACATTGATGCCACGACATAGTCACTAGAATATCTGTCCAAAGCAATTCACATTAAAAGAGAATTTTATTTGAATGAGAAAGATTGTGACTTGTGCCTGCAGACACTTACTTTGCTTTTCACTCGAGCCAGCTTTTCGTCTTTAACGGTCTTTGAGACTCCGTAGCCTGCTTGACTGCCGGTATCTCGGCTGCTGGGTCCATTGTAAGCGTCGAGTAAATATTCAAGGCCCTGAACTCTGCCACCTAACTCCAAGAGGTTCACAGAGTAGCCAAACAGGTCCACTGTTAGGTTTAACATTAGCGATCTGTGGGATAGGAATAAGCCATGAAATAGTAATGACCTTACAGATAGGTGGTGCCAGCAAACAATGATGATAAACGGTAGATAACTCACATACATATGTTAAGCAGTATATCATGTAAAATATGATAGGTGTGCGGTTAATAATATAGGTTAATTGTAAACAATTAAGGGGCACAGCAAATGGCATTGGTACGTAGTGCATATTATTGGTACATGGCAAATAGTACTGGTACATGTCAAATAGCATGGGTACATGTCAAATAGCATCGCTATATGGCAAGTAGTATAGGTACAT
This sequence comes from Sinotaia quadrata, assembly GCA_028829895.1. NCBI lineage: Eukaryota > Metazoa > Mollusca > Gastropoda > Architaenioglossa > Viviparidae > Sinotaia > Sinotaia quadrata. The sequence goes on along the minus strand of CM054178.1, from coordinate 137,726,068 downwards.
GAACAATATCTTGGGTGCAGGGCAAACAGCAAGGGTACAGGGCAAACAATATGGCTGCTAAGTACACAGCAGAGACAATCTGAAGATTTAAAATATAATAATGCACGATTGATTTTCTTTCCTTTCCACTCTTGTTTTACCATGATGTTTAATAATTATTAAAAGTAAAGAAACTAGAGTTAAATAAACACCGCCACTCATTTTATATTTGGCTGTATTTAATATCAATAGTTTTCTTATCACTTGTAAAACCCATGCTTAATATGTCTACTGCTTACAAACAATAATTCATCTAATCATAAGCGAAACATATGAGCAATTATTGTATTTTTGTTAAATTGCAATACAGAGAAAGAGTTTAAAGACCAAGTGAAATGGAATCTAGGTCAAAGATAGTTTGTGAAGGAGATTTGCCTCATTACTTAGATACACAATCCCCAAGCACTTGTAGTAAAAGCAAGCAGAAGTGACGTCAGGCAGGGGCTAAAATGGCCGCCAATGTAATTATCTCTGGTACACCGTACTACTTTAATCCAATTCGTGTTGATGAGAGTTCATCTGATAGTAGTTCCCATACCATTTCTAACGATGTTGGTGATATTGAGGGAAAATGACTGCTATGACTGTGTCTGGTAAGTTATTTTTCTGACAATATAAAGTAACCATACTACATGCCATACGTTTGTAGTTATCGTTAAGCTCACAGACACATTTCTAACTTTTATTAAAATGAGTTATGTATGATTTTTATATGAATGATGAAAACTTGTACATTTTCGTAATATACACGTTGTCCCTACATACTTGTATTAGCAGTTATATTACTTAAGAAAATCAACATAAATAACATCCGATAATTAAATATGTTTTGTTGCTGAAACAAGTTTAATATTTTTAAGAAGATTATTTATTTATTTATTATTGGCATTGCTAAACTGTCCCGAAATGACTTGACTACTTTGCATTTCACAGTCTTCTTCTTGGAAGTGCTCACTACATCTAATATTTTTGGGCACAAATGAATTTGAAGACCATATAAGGTAAAACAGGTGTACACATATTACTATACCTGAGCACAAATGAATTTGAAGACCATATAAGGTAAAACAGGCGTACACATATTACTATTCCTGGGCACAAATGAATTTGAAAACCATATAAGGTAAAACAGGCGTACATATATTACTATACCTGGGCACAAATGAATTTGGAGACCATATAAGGTAAAACAGGCGTACATATATATACCTGGGCACAAATGAATTTGGAGACCAGATAAGGTTGTTCTCGTAGACGCCACCTACGTTAAACTTTTCCGAGAAGAAGGACACTTCATAATTTCTCGAGTACTTCCGGCGGTCCATGCTGTATTCGCGCTGCAAGAGTTCGTTCTCCAGCAGATCCCTAATGGACTGCTTGTGAGGACTGTCAGTCTCCAGTAAATTGGTCAGGTGGGTCCAGACGAAAGAGCCCACCTGTGCAAAATAATACCAATCCCACCATACATTTCGAACGGCAAGTAAAGGGAGAAATGGGAAATATTTACAATCAAATCTTGTTAGTGCGCACGTCTGTATATGCGTGCGTGTGTGTTCATGTATGGTGTCTGTGTGTGCTTATGAGTATGTGTGTGTGTGTGTGAGTGTGAGAGAGACATACCTGGTTGACTTTTTCAGATAAAAGTGCCTGCCTCACTTGTTGCACTATGTTGTCAGTGGGACATTTCATGACAGCGAGGTATGCTGCTATCCTCAGCTCAGCGTCCTCCGATTGGCGGAGGAAAACCTCCATCACGTTATTTCTCTTCAAAACAAAAGAGAGATATTTTGCAGTAAACATATTTTCTTTAATCCAGTAGTCTTCATGATATGAAAACAAACATTTATACATTATTTAAGTTAGAGCAACATTCTGCTAAATGTTCTCCTTTTTTCACACTCCAACTGAGTTCAGTTTACTCAGTTTCATGTTTAAATTATCGACTATTTTACAATTATAGACATATAACAAAAAATAATTATATTATATATGTATATATCTACTATGGGAGTGGTTGGGTATATCCGCTTCAAATATTATAAGACATGATTCTGTTTTCCGCTCAAATTGGCTTATTTCTCGCCTCTTTCCATCTGTCGGTCTCTCTTTCTAACTCCTTGCTTTCTTTCTCCTCTCTTTTGTTCTCTCACTCTCTCCTCTCTTTTGTTCTCTCTTTCTCTCAATCCTCCCCCTTCTCTCTTTCCTTTAATTACGTACATCAGCGGAACAAGGTAATCGGCGGAATGCATCGACTGCCGCGACTCGCACGTCCATGGGCAGATCACTCTTTGTAAAACATGGCTGGAGATTTAGAGTAACAGACTCTGACCTCCCAATATTTCCAATTGCTCTCAAAGTCAACAAGATCTAGCAAATGAAAAATAAAATAGAATAGTGTGTAAAAGTAAAACAAACAGCACCTAGGTGTGGATTTCATAAAGTCATTTTCTAACTGGGGAACTTAGGCAGGAAAGTTTTACTAGACTGTTTACGAATATAATTTCTCGTTTTTGACAACGAATCACACAGACATTTTATCCTTCCTGTGTGGAAAGCGATCTAGAAATTTCCTCCTCAGTTAGGCTACATTTTTCAACAAGTGATTTATGACTTTCAAACAATAAGGGAAACAATCAAAAGTATACTGCCTTAAGTGGGTGTCCCACGGTCAATCATTGTCATCAAAAGTTGAACAACAATTCCATGACGCTTAGTCACACAGATCAAGCAGCACGGATCCACATTTGATGGTACGTAAATGTTTTATCACGTGATCAGGATATCATGTGATCAAAACACATGATATTCCACAAAATGGCCAGGAACTACGAAATTTCTGACAGTAAGCTATCATCAGAAGATGACCTTATTCCACAGCAATAATAGCTCTGCCACCAGAATTACAATACCTTGCATGTTTTGGGTTCCAAAGAATCTCTCGATCTCTGTACAACGTGATAATTTTTTCCCGTTTCGTCTCTATGAATCTTTGAAGTTGGCGAATGCTGCCATCTTGGAATGACGACTGATCACGTGATAAAAAGACAAACCTGCGATTGGTGTGCTTGGTGGAAATAGTACCGGGTCTATTCTATCAAAGCAAGGTGTTTTGTTTGATGAAAGTGTTGAACAGCAGTGCTGTTCAGCGTTTGCATGACCTTGGGAATTGAAATTATTGACCGTTTGGATACCCACTTTAGTTGCTACGTCCTTCAAATACGTTTTTGACTTTTTTTATATCTACTGGATGTACAGACAAATTTTACACAGAGAAAATAAGTAATAATCGTCTGTAACTAACAATCGGTAGTTATGAACAATGCACAGCTTGGAATAAAAAAAACAACAACAACCAATTGTCATAAAGTTACTCACGTCTTTCAAATTGCCATTATTGACTCTGCAGTCAAAGCCAATAACATCCGTTAATTTGCCGAGTATTTGTGCCACTTCAGCCTCTCCCTCGCAATCTGCATTGCTCTCACAGTAATTGTTCACTAGCGCTGACACAGGTAGAAGAGACTTTTGTCGGGTTTTCTCGTTTGTTACAAGAGACTGAAAACAGATATATCGGAAATTATCAAATTTACCTCACCAAATCATCTATTTGATTTTATTGTGACTAATGCAATGCTTTAATTTTACGCAATATATATGTGCGTGCGTGCGTGTGTGTGTGTGTGTGTGTGTGGCGTTTATTATAAAATCCTGGCTGATACTTAAACTCAAGAGTACAAATGTCATTGCTATTTCTACACGTAACTCGACCTTGGATTATTAAATGCAAGCACATTAAAAGCTGTTCATTGATAAAGTATTTAAATCTTATGAAATACAAAAATTTTAAAAGCTGTAAACGACAATCTATTTAAATCCCATGATATTCAAGGCACTTTAATAATTCTATGCGACAAGATCTATAAATGCAAGAATTAATAAATATTATTTAATACAAGGAATTGTAAATACTATTAAATATAAAATCTTTACATGACATTTAATGCTGCTTTATACAAAATCTGTAAATGCTATATATGTAAGACCTTTTCATTGCCTTGATATAAATGCTTTTTATTGCTATCATGAAACAAGACCTTGATACGCTATCAAATTCAAGATCTTTAAATCATTCTGTCCGAGAAATGTATAGCGACATCATGGGCCTTTAATACGTCTTTATAAATATTATTATTTCCACAATCGTAGCCACTGTGTAAACTCTTACATCATACAACTGTCACAATTGTATGAACACATGCACACGCACACGTACGCACACGCACAAACGCACACGTACGCACATTTGCACATTTCCAGTGAATTGTATAAAACCCAAGACGTTTATCTTTCCTAATTTCAAGACAAAGGCACATTCTTGAAATGCGTAAAATACCTGTGCTGCTGCAATTGCATCTTTCGACGGATTGGGCAGAAAAGCAAGTGACGTCACCCATATGGTGACTTGCGAGTCCGTAATCTCTTCTGAGGCCAATAGATCGCCCATAAGTCGGATTGCTGCCCCAGTGCCCATCATGGGCAGAGCATCTAGGAAAAACTTCCTGTTGAAATCAGTACACGGAAAGAATTAGTCAACCAAGCAATTAAAATAAAAATCGGCATCCAAACTGAACACGAATAGAGAGACGTTTTACAATTCCTCTTCTTTAGCAGGAAAATAAAATCTCTTTGCAGTCACCTGTAAGTTTCGTTATATTCCGTGTTGAATGTCAAATATACAATTGTATCATATTTTTACCCTCCTTTTCCTATTTTACTTCCCGAGCTCAAATTTCGAATATGATAAATATTATAAAATAATGTAAACTCTTTCGACAAACACTATAGAATAATGTAAACTCTTTCGACAAATACTATAGAATAATGTAAACTCTTTCGACAAACACTATAGAATAATGCAAACTCTTTCGACAAATACTATAGAATAATGTAAACTCTTTCGACAAATACTATAGAATAATGTAAACTCTTTCGACAAACACTATAGAATAATGTAAACTCTTTCGACAAATACTATACAATTCCTGCTTTATACGTCCAACGAAATGTTTTCGTTTATTGAGACACATACTAACACGGTGACTGAAAATTAAAATTAGATTGTAAAAGAATAATATCAAGCAAGTGGACCTTGTCTTCACGGAATTGTCTTGACAGATAAGATTCAGCTTGAGGTTCCGGTCCACTTCCCGAAGGTCACTGTAATCTAGGTCACGCATTAAATGAACAAGCTCCCCAAACAGACGAGGGACCTGTTGTTTTGAATTTAAATGGGCACTCATAAATGAATTCACAACATAGCAATACACTAAATGAACAATAGAGTAATTAAAAACACATATTTGACAGTATGATAATTAACAATGAACGAAAGAAATCGTTGTTTTTTTAAATGGGAAAGTTAAAGTAGTAAAATCTTGAAGGTATATACCCTTGAAACGTTTTCCATATCGAATGAAGAAAACTTATTATGGTAAATTTATTATTTTAAAAAAAAAACTTACAGCAAGACATAGCTTATTAATACTGACTGTGGCGGAGTACATTTGGGTATCCATATTTCTAGACTTAATTGTCATATGAATTGTTAAATTGTCGAAGTGACCCGACCTCGGGCACTCCTTATGATTGTACTTTTGTAAATGTCAGAGTTGGAGTAAACAACTCAAGTTGAGAATATGCTAGAAATTGCCATATAGGCTCGTTTTTTTCTTTTTGGGTCAACGTTCCTTGCAAGGCTACAATTTATAAGTTGGCTGTTTTAAAACTATTTCCTCAATCATTGCGTTAATACAAGAATGTTACTCTCGAGTCAGCGTTATGACTGCGATATCATAAAAAGAAAGGTATTTATATAAACATAAATTCATATTCATTCAGAATATGAATTAAACAATACATTCTCTTCAATTAATACTGGACCTTTAACAAGTACACCAATAGATTTCTGTAGTCGTATAGTAAGCGCGTCTAGAGAAATAAGAAGTTTAGTTTCTTTATTAGTTTGCCATGAAGAATTCTTAAGAACTGGTTTATATTACTATGACTAAAAGGAATAAACTGAAATCTAGAAAACATAAATTAAATGTGGCTATGAAAACAAAATAGTGCCTCCTCAAGGGCTTCAAAATCGCGCTTCATATGACTAAAAGGAATAAACTGAAATCTAGAAAACATAAATTAAATGTGGCTATAAAACAAAATAGTGCCTCAAGGGGATTCAAAATCGCGCTTCATATGACTAAGAAAACGTCTTAGGAATATGTTCTGCACCGAAGCCATCTGCCTAATCAGCTGTAGTGCCATGTCCCGCAAAAATCAAAATCATTTCCGATTTTTAACTACACTGCTAAAATTAGCTTTTGTTCTGGGTTGTCACAGAGACCTATACGTCACTCCCCGCTCCCCCTCCCGTCCTCCACACTCTTCTTCCACTAACAATATTTCTAAAGATGCTACGAAATAAAATATTATAACACTTTAAGAAAAAATTGTGAAAACCCTAATAAGTGATCAGTAGGTCATTAAACAAACGTTAGAGAAATGCATTTACATTTTTAGAATTTTAAAACGAAAAAAAGATATATATGAATAGACACCACCACCACTCCCCTCCACACACAACAATGCACAAAGCTACAACTGAATACACACATACTTGCAAATGCACACACACCGATACACCGACAGATACAAAATACACATTGAGTAGACAAAAAAACCAGACAACATCTAAGATACTGCTTACCTCAGGGCGAATGTCCACGACTGAAACTGTACAAAGTTGTCCAAGCTTGCTCTTCACTGTGTCGACACTTGACTCACTGAGAGATAACCCATATTCATGTTCAAACAGTAGAGTTGCTCGCCTTTGTACCGTGTCTTAAGTATGAAGACAACATAGAATTATAATTAAGTTTGCTGTTTATCTCAAATTTAAAATAAGAAACACATTGAATACACAAATTAAAATGTAAGGGAACGAACGAGTACAATTTATTACAATAAAGTGCATAGCTGGTACATTTATTTATGCATAGTACACGATAAAAATATAATGTATAATGCAAATTAATATTTTACTGCTAATGCTAATTCGCGGGGTTTTCCAAGAGTGCCATTTTACAATTTGGCCTTGCTCGTTCTTGTTTTATTAATGACTTCTTTTTATTCCTAGTGTAATAAACAACCGGGTTACTGGTTACATTCACCACCGTAACTCTTCAATATTACGTTACAATCGATAAGCATAGCACCTTTGCGTGTCTGAACACCCACTGCATCTTTGACAAATACGAGTTTCTGGCTGACTTCAGTGACGGCACCATTGCTGGCTTTGGAAAACGGTCTTACGACGTGTATTTCCTGGCAGGAGGACGACTGCAAGAGTTTACGTTCGCTGGAAATGTCTTGGTCACAAGTATGGCTGCTCTTCATCAGGGGAACAGACTGCAGGCTCTGAGGAACAAGGATGAATTTGAGGCAAAAGTTTTAAAAGAGTAAACGCATGTACATCTGCAAGAGTACGGTGTTAAAGAGTTTATCGTTGTATCATTTTCCGTTTGTTCTTGCCAGTACTGGCAATCATCCAGACATTATCGTATTATAAAACACCTGAAATATGACGTAACCACACAAATGATAATACAATTGACAGATGTTCATTTTGACATCTAAGTGATAAGTTTTACTGGAGCGTTTGTTGAATGCGTTTATTTTCTTTTCACTTTTTAAATTGTTTAATAAATATAACAAGAAGATGGATAAAAACTGTTCTGATGTTTGTAATCAACCTTTTTATGTCAAATAAGTCTCCAAATGCTCCATTATAATTATCAAAATGTTCTGTTCATACTAAAACTATGTTAAATGCAGATGGCAAAATATATAGAGAGATTTAAGTAAAGTATCTCTCAGAGTTTTAAGAATACAATGCCTTTCTTTAAACCAGAAAACATTTCTTTAAAATTGCGATCGTTATAATGAATTGACAATGACACAAGCTAAAAGAAATACTTTAAAAAGTTATATTTAGATTAGCACAAACATTGAGTGACAGATAGGATGTTGTGAGGAAATACACTAATATATCTACATAGAGTACAGCATACATTAGATGACGACGATTTTAGCAGTGAGGAAATATACTATTCAGTGAGGAAATAGAGTACAGCATACATTAGATGACGACGATTTTAGCAGTGAGGAAATAGAATACAACAGACATTAAATTTTAGCAGCGAGGAAATATACTAATCAATGAGGAAATAGAGTACAACAGACATTAGATGACGATTTTAGCAGTGAGGAAATATACTAATCAATGAGGAAATAGAGTACAACAGACATTAGATGACGATTTTAGCAGTGAGGAAATATACTAATCAATGAGGAAATAGAGTACAACAGACATTAGATGACGATTTTAGCAGTGAGGAAATATACTAATCAGTGAGGAAATAGAGTACAACAGACATTAGGTACGACGATTTTAGCAGTGAGGAAATAGAATACAACAGACATTAAATTTTAGCAGTGAGGAAATATACTAATCAGTGAGGAAATAGAGTACAACAGACATTAGGTACGACGATTTTAGCAGTGAGGAAATATACTAATCAATGAGGAAATAGAGTACAACAGACATTAGATGACGATTTTAGCAGTGAGGAAATATACTAATCAATGAGGAAATAGAGTACAACAGACATTAGATGACGATTTTAGCAGTGAGGAAATATACTAATCAATGAGGAAAGAGAATACGGCGTTGTCAATACTAAAACACACAGGTATATTTAGGTTAGAACAAACATAGAGTGAAAGATCGGGGGTTGTCAATATTTAGGAAATACCCAAGTAGCTATACTTAGATTAATACAAACATTGAGTGACAGGTAGGGCGTTGACAGTAGGGAGGACCGGGAACCATGTCTGTTACTGCAGGCAAGCACATCCTTGACCTTGCTGACTGTTAGAGACTTCCAACCTTTCTGCGTCACTTTGTAATGCGTCGGGCACTCCCCTGTGACATCAGCCTGCAAGTTGAAACTAATTGTTTATTTGTTCTTGTTGTTTTTTACTCTTTGTGCATTTTGAAAGAAAAAAAAATAATCTGCAATTTAAAAAAATAATAGTTTAAGTAACCACAGAGATCTCTGAGTTAGAAAGATCTCATGCATATATGCTGCATTTTCATAAATATTATCCAGTTCGTTAAACTTTGCACCGAAATAAAATGAGATGGAATGAAAAGTGTTGACACTTTAAAAAAAGAATACATGAGCTGTCTTTAAGTAATTCATAACATCATAGCGCTAATAAACAATTCTTTAAATCTCTCGGTAGGGACATTACTTGCTTCAGTGAACATGTAGGCTAAAGAAAGCTACAGACAGCATTTTATGCATAACAGCAACAGCATTTGACAGATCTTGTTGATAAAAGTATAACAGTTTCTGGTGGTAAAACGGAGCCAGGGACTGATGGTACAATTGTGGCAGGGCATGGTTGTACGACTCTGACAGTTCACGGTGGTGAACGTGACAGAACGTCATGAGGAGACAGCATCAGGTCATGTGATGAAAACTGACTGATTGAGATGGTAGACTAAATACAGAACAGCGTGGTTATAATGTGAATAGACGTGATAGTCACAATTTGAATGGACGTGATAGACATTATGTGACGGGGCATGATATCTACAATGTGACAGGACGTGATTGTCATAATGCTACAGGGCGTGATAGTCATAATGTGTCATGTCATGAGTGTCACAGTGTGTCATTATGTGATAATCATAACGTTTCGTGGCGTGATAATGACAATGTGCCAGGTTCAGAGTGGTGAGAATGTGACTCATAATTTAATCTAGAAATAACATTTTTTTAAAAATGCTCCGCTTGTCAACATTTGGAATGTATAGACAACCTATGTAATTAGGGAACATTATTAACAAAAGTAGATACACTGTATTTGTCAAAACCGGTCAAAGTTTGAGGATAATAGCATATTCAGTAATAAATTATGTAATATGCATGAGGGATAACAACATAATTTTATAATACACTTATAATTTATCCCATAGTCTTTTAGCACAGTTATCTCCCTTACCTCGCGAATGTGCTCCTCGTGGTCCAATTGGCGCATGGAATTTTGAAAAGATGCCAACACGCCACGCTTCATGTTCAGGGCCCATAAATCTTCTGCATCTTCAGGGCACAGTTCACCCACTACGCCATCGTAGAATGCAAACCTCAGTGTTCGAGCCTCCAGTGCTCGACGGGCAAGGGACAGGTTGTCTGCAGTTACCATGCGTTGAGGTGTCTGTTCGTGTGACCTCTTTATTGATACATCTGATAACTGCAACAATTTACACGACCGTTAATGTAACAATTTCTTGTCTGAGAGATGTAACAATTCACATGACCGATCAAGCAACAGTTTATTGTCTGAGAGCTGAAATAATTCACACGACCATTCATGTAACAGTTTCTTGTCTAAGAGCTGTAACACTTCAAACGAGACGATGTGTTACCCCAGTGTAATAATCCATTCGAGCAGTGTGGAAACAAAGTGTTAACTCTCTCAGCTGAAATAATGTCGTACGACCGTCACGAAAAGGAACTGTTGTATATTTCGGCTGGAATAATTATTATAACCATTACTGAATTGAACTGTTAGCTGAAACAATTCTTATGACCGCTAATGAAGTGAATTATTACCTGCATTAGGTAACAAATGAAAAGAACCGCTAACTGGAGCAATTTTCATACAGTCGTTGCTGAAATGAACTGTTACCTCTGATAGAAGAAATAATTTATATCACCGTTACTACAATGACCCCTACATACTATTTTAGAAGTGCAGGCATATTGATAACATAATGTTTTTTTGTAGTGGAGGTACATTGATAACAGAATGTTTGTAGTGCAGGCATATTGATATACAGAATGTTTGTGTCAAGCAAGCACAATGATAACAAAATATTTGTGTCAAGCAGGAATATTAATAACAGTAAGTTTGTGCCGTGCATACCCTCAGAGCCATTTCACACTGATCCAAGACTTCCAGGAAGGCAGTCGCTTGAACACGAATCGTGGCCGTATCCTCTGCCGCCCCGGCCATTGTGGTTCGAGTCTCTCCCTCATATCTGTATTCATACGTGTTGCCCGCTCGATAGGAAAACTTGCTCGATTCTGGAAATAAGCAATCATCCACTTAAAGTGTGCTACATCAGACTTCACGTCACGATCAAATATTTCTCGCCTAAACTGCATTTGATAAGACTACGTCACGATCAAATATTTCTCGCCTAAATTGCATTTGATAATACTACGTCACGATCAAATATTTCTCGCCTAAACTGCATTTGATAACACTACGTCACGATCAAATATTTCTCGCCTAAACTGCATTTGATAACACTACGTCACGATCAAATATTTCTCGCCTAAACTGCACTTTTTAAGACATTACACTGTAGACAGTCTCTCATTTAACATTTTCTTGATCAGACTTTTTGTTATTTTTTAAAAAAAATCTCTCACTTTGATAAGACTTAGTACTGCTAACAAATCTTCTTTACCCCAAATTTTCTTTTCGTGTTTTACGCTACAGACAATCTTTCACGTACAGTCTACTTGATAAAAACACATCCAGCTCTCTAAATTAGTGACACAACCCATGCTTTCATGGCTGAAGAGATTTGAATAACCAGCAAGATTTGGGTAACGTACAATGACTGAGCTAGAAACTTTACAAGATAAAGAATAGAAAACAGACCTGATTTCAAAACTACAAACAAGGTGCGACAACACTGAGATTAAATGGTATCAGTTTCAGAGTGAATTTGTCTTTGAATCAAAGCCAATTATTAGACACGGTGCTTTAACTAGTAATTTACACCATGGCAAAAGAAAAAAGTCTGACTTTGTAGTGCAAGTAAATATTTAGATCTTTGATCCATCATGCTGAGATACTGCAAACAGGAAAACTGCCAGAGGCCAAATCTACATCTATTTGCTGATAATTCAAGGATGAATTGAATAAACAAGTACGTTTATGCTTGTTTCGTATGTATATGCGTGTTTGTGAGCTTGCACTGAATATGGATGCATTTTGTGTGAATTATAATTGTATAATAAAGGAAACTGTATTGACGAAGAACTTCATCAACGTGGGCGCGATAATTACATTAACATTTATAAAATAATGAAACATTGCGTCTTCAGTTTAATCGAAATTAATTATTTTGAGCACGGAAGTTTTAATTGTACATAATTTATAGGGCTGTACCTCATTAGTCGAATATTTCTTGTACGTAATATGTAGGGCTGTACCTCATTAGTCGAATATTTCTTGTACGTAATATATAGGGCTGTACCTCATTAGTCGAATATTTCTTGTACGTAATTTATAGGGCTGTACCTCATTAGTCGAATATTTCTTGTACATGTAAGTCTTCTTCGGCTTAGGACAGCTAGTATAGTCAAATAATTTCTTGTACATGTAAGTCTACTTCAGCTTAGGACAGCTAGTAGAGTCAAATAATTTCTTGTATGCAAGCGTGCTTCAGTTTAGGTCCGATTCAGACTAGTCAAATAATTTATGTTACCTATAAGCCTGCTTTAATTTAGGCTTGCTCCAGATTAGTCAAATACTTTCTTACAGAGGCAAGCCTACATTAATTCAGGCCTGCTTCAGACTAGTTAAGTACTTTGTACTCGTAAATCTGCCCTATTTAGGCACGTTTTAGAATAGTCAAATAATTTCTTGTAAATGTAAACTTGCTACAGTTTAGGTTCGCTTTAGACTAGTCAATACTTTTACTATATTTATTGTAGTCCTGCTCCATTTTAGAACCACAGGACTTGCTCATTTTATTTAAACCTATTTTTAATCTATACACAAACTACCTGAGATGTAAATGTAAAGCCTCTTTATATATATATATAGATAGATAGACTATGTAATTTATTCTTGTACGTAGGCCTCCTCTATACTTGGTTCGACTGTGACACGTTATTATTTCTACTTGTAGGCTTGTACCAGTTATGACGTAATATCTACTTGTAGGCTGGCACCAGTTATGAAGTAATATCTACTTGTAGGCTGGCACCAGTTATGACGTAATATCTACTTGTAGGCTGGCACCAGTTATGACGTAATATCTACTTGTAGGCTGGCACCAGTTATGACGTAATATCTACTTGTAGGCTGGCACCAGTTATGACGTAATATCTACTTGTAGGCTGGCACCAGTTGTGACGTAATATCTACTTGTAGGCTGGCACCAGTTGTGACGTAATATCTACTTGTAGGATGGCACCAGTTGTGATACAATGTGTACTTGTAGGCTTGCACTATTTGTGACAAAATATCTACTTGTAGGATTCAGGCTGTTGTGACATAATGTCTACTTGTAGGCTTGAACTACTGTGACACAATATTTTTTCTATTTGTTAGCTAGCACAGTTGTGACAATTGATCTGTCTGTTGGTTTACATCAATTGTGACACAATATTCCTTCTATTTGCTGACTTACACCAGTTGTGACACAATATTCCTTTGCCGCCGACTTACACCAGTTGTGGCACAAAATTTTTCTATTTGCTGACTTACACCGGCTTTCACAATATTCCTTACACCATTTGTCACACAATGTTTCTTCTGTTTGCTGACTTAACACCAGTTGTAGTAGAAAGAATATTTACTTGAATGATTGCAGCAGTTACGATTTAATTAACAACCTACACATAATCATGCTCCAGTTTTGACACAATAATTTTGTGTCTGCATATATTTCCATTCCAGTTTAAGTATAGACCTCTCCATAGTTTACTGAAACAACGTACAACTGCAACCTAAAGACTTTGGATGAAGTAACATTTTCCAATGGACGGCTTCTTGATCATAAAAATAATTCAGTTTTACGAAAACACACACAAATACATACACATATAAATGCATATACACATACATATTCTACACATGTATACATGCACATATGCACACACATACATACACATGCACATACACACATTTACAGACATATACCTATTTATGATAAGCAGAAGCAGAGGAGTAGAGGAGCGGTTGAGAGAAAGTTAATGGATAGTAGTAGTAGTAGTCAGGAAGAGAGAAAAATGAGACATACGAAGCAATGATGGAGTGAATCTCGAGAAATGGATCAACCAATCATGATATTCTCTAATCTATAGCAACCTCTTAAACTCAAATACTTCTCTTAAGTCCAAAATGCCATTTTGAAAAAGAATCAGTAAAAAAAAAAAAAGTCGCACCAGGTAACCTACAAGAGAGAAGTGGTTTTTCCAAAATTAAGTTGGAAAATGAACAGTTGTGTTGGCAGGATTAATTAACACGGTGTCAGAAGTTATCAAAACAGGAAGATCTATACATCTGGAACAAATCTGAGTTTATTTCTCCGTCGCCTGCTGCTTGCAGGAAGGTGGCAATACACGTTAAAAACTAGTTCTTATCAAAAGTTGCTTGTCATTTCCATAGTAACATAAAATGGTTGTAGTGATGCAGTAGGTTTATACACTACGTTAAATTCAGTGTTCAGATCGAAAGTATAGGTTCTGGAACTTTTGTATCACATTATTAATGGCGACTACACTGTTATAGACATTGATATTTATTCTTTTTGTGAAGGGACCTTTTGGTTAATAAGGTTTGTCGTATATGTACATTTTGCAGTCATTCGAGAAAAGTTTATCTGGAATATTTGTGTTAGTTTTATTTGTACACTTTGTAGAGAGTCATTCGAGAAAATCTTATCCGGAATGTTTGTGTTTGTCGTAAATGTACATTATGTAGGGTCATTTGAGAAAAAAGTGTACGGAACGTATGCGTTTGTAATATTATATATACATTTTGTAGAGAGTCATTCGAGCAAAGTGTATCCGGAATGTTTGTTTGTCTTATATGTACGCTTTGTAGAGATTCATTCGAGCAAAGTTTATCCGGAATGTTTGCTTTTGTCGTTTACGTTTTGTAGAGATTCATTCGAGTAAAGATTATCCGGAATGTTGGTTGTTGTATATATATATATAGGTTTTATAGAGAGTCATTCGAGCAAAAGATATCCGGAATCCTTGCGCTAGTCGTTCTTTCAATATCGAGACTTTAAAACACAGCTTGTACTAAAATCAGCGGTTTTACGTTGTATAATAAGACGTCAAAATAATCTTCACGTGTAACGCGCGTTACGTGAGTAAGCCATGGCTCCAAGAAGCTCCAAGGGGCGAAAAATGCAGCTTTTGTGAGGCCGGCCTAGGTGCATGTACCACCGAACAAGACGTGAAACTGGTGCACAAGCACAAGAGTGGAAAAAAAAAAATTCTTGAGAGCGAAAGGGAGATAAGAAATACACACAAAAGCCTACAGCTGGCAGGAAAAGCGGGGTTAGTAATAATGACATTTAACGTGACACACTGCTACTATAAAAAAGTTATGGCGGCCAGCCATTCATTCGTCAATTGAATCAAAAGATGCTAAGGAAATGCTAGCACTGTTAACGTTGTGTTGAAATCGTTAGGGGTCGATCCTTTCGAAAAATAAGTCCACATTTAAGGATGATTATCACACTCTTGTAGAGAACAAAGATGCATAGAGTAGTCTTGCAATGTCGACTCTAGCAGCCTCAGATTTGAAATGCGCGAAGGTCAAGGCTGACATGATAAAACTCCGCCACTTCTTGAAATTGAGCTTTATAAACTACGTCAGCATCACGTGTTTTATATTTATCGAAGGCAGTATGTGTTGTGGAATACTTTCAGCTGCATGGGCTTCTGGTTGCCTTAAATCGAGATTCTTCACTATCAGACAGTATTGCGTATCATCTCCATTTTCATTAGCTTCGTCATCGCCAACAGTGGACTAGCTCGCCCTACATCTGTTCAGAAACTGTTTAGTCAACATAATTACTTAAAATTAGGGCTGCCCATTAACTAGTCATTAAGTAACTAGTCAACATAATTACTTAAAATTAGGACTGCCCATTTTAACGATTTTCTTCCGATTAATCGCTAAGAAATTTTAGCGATTAATTTATTTCATGACGATTAAATTCCAACTAATTTTCTTCCTTACTTACAGAAGCAATGCCGATATTTAGTTGCACCGGAAGTTTTTATTTGTTATTATTTTTTACTGCCAAAATGGCCGATTCTAAGATGAAAGATTATAAAACGTTTAAAGATAAATTGCGTGACAATTTTGGTTTTAAAGTAGACGATAACAACAAAATTATTAATGGTGAGAAAGAATAAAGTTTTAGTCAGTTTTTATCTATTAATTAATCGTTAATTGTTGTAAGATTAATCGTCAAAGAAATTATTAATCGTTAACAGCCCTAGTTAAAATATATAACGAAAGGTCATGGGTATTGCAAAGTAACTAGTCAACGTTATTTACTTAAAAATTTAAAATGATAACGAAAGGTCATGGAACTGTTAACTAACTAGTCAACATTGTTTACTTTAAAATATAAAGAATGGTTACGGGTACTGCCAACTAGTCTACATTATTTACGTAAAAATGGAACGAAATGTCCCGGGTACTACTAAGTAACTAGTCGACATTATTTACTTAAAATTATGACGAAAGGTGATGGGTACTGCTAAGTAACTAATGAACATTATTTACTTAAATAGATAACAAAAGGTTATGGGTATTGCTAAGTAACTAGTCAACATTATTTACTTAAATAGACAACAAAAGGTTATGGGTATTGCTAAGTAACTAGTCAACATTATTTACTTAAAATTATAGCAAAAGGTCATGGGTATTGCTAAGTAACTAGTGCACATTTCTTACCTTAAAATGGAACGAAAGGTCATGGATATTGCTAAGTAACTAGTGCACATTTCTTACCTTAAAATGGAACGAAAGGTCATGGATATTGCTAAGTAACTAGTGCACATTTCTTACCTTAAAATGGAACGAAAGGTCATGGATATTGCTAAGTAACTAGTCAGCGTTATTTACTTTAAAATATAACGAAAGGTCATAGGTAGTGCTAAACAACTAGTGAACATTATTTATGGAATGGAAGGTCGTGACTATTGGTAAGTAACTAGTGAACATTATTTACTTAAAAATATAAGGACAGGTCATTAGCCTTGTTTAGTAACTAGGCAACATTATTATTTAAAAATATAACGATAGGTCATGGGGATTGCTAAATAACTAGTCAACATGCTACTTAAAAGAAAAATAACACAAGGTCATGGGTACTGATCATATACTATTAAATTATTTTATTATTTACGGAGGACAGATTTAGACTGAGAATTTGTCTTTACTAATAAAGTTATAACTCATTATGTAATTAACTTATAAATCAACAGACACAATATTTGTCCCAATTTTAGTGGACAGCCGTCTGACATTTCTCGTGATTGATTCAACTGACAACCTATTGAACAGAGTATTATTGGTGTCATTGCTAAATTTACCTTACAGCCACCTGACTGATGCATTATTGAATTCATTTGACATCATCGGAAAATTCCATGTGAGACCTTTATTTAATCTCTCACATGACAAGTTAATGCCTGAATAAGAAATTAAATATTCATTAGATACACACGTCTGAGCTATATTAATATAACCCCATCCGGCATTCGACAGACTCGCTGTTTCGTATGCAGCGCTTCAGTATTCATATAACTGTTGCATTCCGCCACATCAATGCTCTATTCACCCAATGTCCTATTACAGGCAATATCATTTCCAAGGACGTTGTCACCGGATATTATGCCTTTCCGAACTTCGTGTAGCAAGTGCCACAAGCATGTCGTGCACGTGCCGAGAAGAAAAATAAAGTTATTTCCTGTTTACTTCACATTGTGTATTTTGTCCGAGTGTTTGTGCGTGGGTACTGCATTTGTAAACTGTTATATGGTCTGTGCGTTTGCGAGCGTTAACACTAGTTTGGCAATCACACAAAAATCACTGCGGCTCTAGTGTGCCTTCCTTTCCCAACAAACACTCGGAAGGCTGTTGACCGTAAATTCGGAAATTGTTGACTGTATACAGGAAGTTAACCGAATTCGACCTAGGAGACAAGTCAATAAAAAAATAATTATTATGGTACAAGCTTTGGACTTTGCACTAGGACTTTGATTCCGCGCGCTGGTCATCTTTAATAACAATACCATTTTCGTTAAGTTCTTTGTATTTTAAGCAAAGTCGCTTTTCCCCCTCCCACTGACTGTTCAACGACTCCAGTTCATAGTATATGTTTACCAGCATATGTATCGGGGTCAAAAGTGCAATTTGCGCAGGAAAACAAAAGAACAGTTAATCCGTAAAGCCCAAAGTCCAAACGAGCTAAGCAGACACTACATCAGTACATGCCTTAATCATGGGAAAGGGAGGAAATAAGGCTTCCTGTATATATGCTTTGGTTGAAATTTTTTTCAGTGCTATCGATTGTCCGTTCAACAATATGGGTTTAAGTCACTAAATTAATGTACAAGATATGACTTTATTACTTTAAATATTGCTTTTCTTTTTACTGTTTGTAAGTTCATTAGGCTATGCGGGATTCAGGTTTAACAATTGATTGGTATAGGACTATAGGCGGATTTTATTCAAATGAACGGATTGTCAATCATCTGTAAAAGTATGGATTAAATGAATTAAAAATAATTTAAGCGTGTTAATTAATATATAAACTAATGATAGGTGTTTATGTGTGGTGTGTGTGTGTGTGTGTGTGTGTGTGTGTGTGTGTGTGTGTGTGTGTGTAATTTAGTGCAAGTGAAAATGGGAGGAGTAGACAGGGAGTACGCGGGTTACGGATAGATAGAATGTATCTGAATGATTCGTCAGCAGGTGCATGAAATGGGGTTTGGAAGAGTGTGTGTGTGTGTGTGTATGTGTATGTGTGTGTGTGTGTGTGTGTGTGTGTATTTGTGTGTGCGTGCGTGTGTAATATGTGATCATACAGAACATAATGATCTGTGGGCATAAAGGTGTGTGAGATTTACTGACAGCTTGAGTGTGACTGGGGCCAGGGAGTGCGACAGGTAGGCGTGTCCAGCATTTCCCACGGGGTGTCACGAGAGTGTGAGTGCAGGAAGATAACACGTGTTCGTGGAAAATAATTATGGTAATGCGTGCAGACTGTCAAATCACGACCACACTTCAATACTGTCACTCACTTTCTTTCATTATCGTCAATATTGTTACTCCCTTTTCTTTCTTTTATCATTCTTGCCAACATCTTCACTCATTTCCTTTCTTCTTTCGATATTGCCCATATTGTCACTTATATATTTCCCTCTTTCTTGATCGCCCACATTGTCATTAGTTTTCATTCATTTTTCTTGATCGCTCACATCTTCACTCATTTTCTTTCTTTTTTTCGTGGCCGCCACAGGGCTAACCTGTGTTCTTATTCTTAGTGATCGCCCACATCATTAATATTTTCTTTTGTGGTCGCTCACATCATCAGCTCTTCTCTTTTCTTTTTTATCGTTACCGCCCACACCGCGAATCATTTTCTTTCTGTTTTAAGACCGCTAACAGGGTCATTCTGTTTCTTTATTTTAAAACGTTCTTACATTTTTACGACTGCCCACACTACTCCT
This sequence comes from Sinotaia quadrata, assembly GCA_028829895.1. NCBI lineage: Eukaryota > Metazoa > Mollusca > Gastropoda > Architaenioglossa > Viviparidae > Sinotaia > Sinotaia quadrata. Next base: position 137,706,386 of record CM054178.1, on the reverse strand, counting down.
CTTCTTTCTACATTAGCGACCCTCCACATTTCCCATTCCTTCTGTTTCTGTGAACGGTCAAAATGTATTAATCATGATCAATCGCATAATGCATTACCTTTCTTACGACAGCCGATACTACGTCACAACACATTGTATGGCAGACGTAATGTATCATCAATGTAACTTATTTTTAAACCAACCACAGTATATTTTCTCTCATTTTTTATAATAGACCATATTAGCCATTAAATATTGTTTCGTTCATATCAAATCATTATTCCTTTTCTTTTGGTAGCCAGCTAATCTATGTCACCACTTTTATGATTAGCCAAAGCCAGCTAATCTATGTTGCCACTTTTACGACTAGCCAAAGCCAGCTAATCTATATCACCACTTTTACGACTAGCCAAACTGTTTTATACCATTTTATGACCGCCAAGACTATCCTCCGTTTCTTCATGGCCACATACAAATGCTTATCACACTTTTTTGCTTTTATGATGAAAGATTGTATTTATATTTAAATATACTGTGGCGGAGTATATTTGCTTCTTCCTATTTTAAAATTTAATTGTTATAAAAATAGTTAAATTTTCAGTGTAACCCGTCACTTTTACCTAGAAGTTTAGAACATTGTGTGTGTCGCTTTTGCCTGGAAGTTTAAATCATTGTGTGTGTCCACTTTTATCTAGAAGTTTAGAACATTGTGTGTGTCACATTTGCCTGGAAGTTTAAATCATTGTGTGTGTCCACTTTTATCTAGAAGTTTAGAATATTGTGTGTGTCCACTTTTACCTAGAAGTTTAGAACTTTGGTGTCTGTCACTTTTAACTAGAAGTTTATCATAATGCCTGTGAAAATTTACCTAGAACTTTAGCGCATGGTATTGTCATTTTTTTAGCAAGACCTTCAGCACATTGTATTTGTAAACATTACCTAGAAATTTAACACATTGTATGTGCCATATTTTACAAATATTTCACCTGGAAATTTGACTCACCATTACAGGTGTTACATGGAAATGTAACTCACTAAAATAACAGTTTATAGATATTTAACTGACTAAAATAGCAGAGTTTATATGGAAATGTAACTAATGAAAATAAACAGTATTTACCTGGACATTTAGTAGCACAGGCGTCACTTGTCGTTTGCAACAAAACAGGTCCTGCAATTATAAAGAGATTTAAAAGACTGTCAACAAAACAGGTCCTGCAATTATAAAGAGATTTAAAAGACTATCAACAAAACAGGTCCTGCAATTATAAAGAGATTTAAAAGACTATCAACAAAACAGGTCCTGCAATTATAAAGAGATTTAAAAGACTATCAACAAAACAGGTCCTGCAATTATAAAGAGATTTAAAAGACTATCAACAAAACAGGTCCTGCAATTATAAAGAGATTTAAAAGACTATCAACAAAACAGGTCCTGCAATTATAAAGAGATTTAAAAGACTATCAACAAAACAGGTCCTGCAATTATAAAGAGATTTAAAAGACTATCAACAAAACAGGTCCTGCAATTATAAAGAGATTTAAAAGACTATCAACAAAACAGGTCCTGCAATTATAAAGAGATTTAAAAGACTATCAACAAAACAGGTCCTGCAATTATAAAGAGATTTAAAAGACTATCAACAAAACAGGTCCTGCAATTATAAAGAGATTTAAAAGACTATCAACAAAACAGGTCCTGCAATTATAAAGAGATTTAAAAGACTGTCAACACAAAAAATAAATGAAGGCGGAAAAAGTAAATAATAAACAAAATAACAAGAACAGGCTTATTTTTCAAGAATCTATATGAAGCAATGATGATTAAGCTGAGTAAAACACTAAACCAGTACGACAACAAATATTGTCAAGAATGACACATGCTATCAAGAATTATGCAGGTTGTCAAGAATGATACATGTGAAGAAATAGACCTGTTGTCAGGAATGATACATAATGTCAGGAATGATACTTGTCAAGAATGATATGTTATCAAGAATGATAATTGGTGTCATGAATGATACTAGTTATCAAGAATGATACTTGTTGTCATGAATGATACATATTGTCAGGAATGATACTAGTTATCAAGAAAGAAATATGTTGTCAAGAACGATATATGGTATCAGGAATGATACATATTGTCAGGAATGTCCTGCAAACTGAACTCCACATTCAAGGAATTGACGTCATGCAAGTGACTAAATGAACTCCACATTTAAGGAATTTACGTCATGCGAGTGAGAGACAACGGCACAGGACAAGAATTGTTTCAAACTGCACTGAGAAATGAAAGCTGTAGCGCAAGTGCAAACTAAAGGTCAAATGTTAAACTACGCCGGAGCTCCACGAAATTTAAATCATTAGCTTGTCTTTTGTGGAAAAATTAGAGCCTCGAAAGCATTACACTACTTGACAAAATCCGCTTCGTTCTCATGTCATAGAAATCAGAAAAGGTCCCTGCGTGACCTTTCCAATGAAACTGACGTCAGGACTTGTCCGCCTAAATTTCAGTTGCAAAAAAAAAAAAACAAAAAAAAAACCAAACAAACTACACACCTGTTTTTGAAATCGTTCTTGATTTTTTCCAAAGGTAAAGGTTTTTTAATGCGATTGCAGCTAAAACTTTTCTTTCTCTTTCATTTAAAATAATTCTGAATACACGCATAATTGCTAGCAATAAGTATGAAGTATTTACAGGATTTTGAGTAGGCCCTATTACTAAATAGCGAAAAATACTATTATCTGATTGATGACATACAGATATATACATTTTGGAATAGACTTAGAAGTCAACTTCAAAATCTAATTCTAAACAGACTAATTCATAAAATTTAAACATAACTACATTCATCAAGATAAAATACTATTTTTTATAATTCTAGTAAAATCGTTTACAAAGTGCTTAAAGCAAACTTTTAACAAGAACCTTAACTTGTGACCTTTTACTCAGCCGAGAACCATTTTTCAAGAGCGAGCAAAGAATATGTTATTAACAATATATTATTTGATAAGGACAATAAGTTTGAAGATTTTAACAAGCACAGATCAGATTTTAACAGGCATAGGCCAAATTTCAACAGACAGGCGTAGGGCAGATTTTAACAGGCATGGGCCAGATTTTAACAGGCATGTGCTAGATTTCAACACACATGGGCCAGATTTCAACAGACATGGGCCAGATTTCAACAGATGGGCCAGATTTCAACAGACATGGGCCAGATTTCAACAGACATGGGCAAGATTTCAACGGACATACGCCAGATTTCAACAGGCGTAGGGCAGATTTTTACAGGCAGATAGTCTTCAGAAATGCCGCATTTGGGGAACCAATATCTTCAAAACTGTGTTATTTAGTGAGCTGTATCAAGGTGATTAGTGAGCTACGTCTTCGTGGTGGCGTGCTTAGTGAGCAAGTTTTTAATACGTAGTATTTAGTGAGTTCTACAATGCGGTGAGGTTTTGAAAGAGTTACGCGGTGGTTTTAAGCGAGCTAATAACTTCAAAGTTCAAAATGGTGGTATTTAGTGAGCTGATATTTTTAGTTCAAAATGGAGGTATTTAGTGAGCTGATATTTTTAGTTCAAAATGGAGGTATTTAGTGAGGTCTTCACAATTTAAAATGGTGGTATTTAGTGAGCTAATATCTTCACAGTTTAAAAGGGTGGTATTTAGTGAGCTAGTGTCTTCAAAGTTCAAAATGGTGGTATTTAGTGAGCTAGTGTCTTCAAAGTTCAAAATGGTGGTATTTAGTGAGCTAATGTCTTCAAAGTTCAAAATGGTGGTATTTAGTGAGCTATTCTTGAACGAGTTTCGTGCTCGGTGAGCTAATGTTTTCGTAGTGATGGTGTTCATAGAAAGCTATATATTTCACGTGTTTTTGTTTAGTGAGTTGTCTTCAGTTTGGCGGCATTTAGTGAGCTCGAGACTTCACTGCCGGTGGTCTGTGATGGAATCAAAGAACTTCTGTCTGCAACTTCCCAGACGGCACGCCGCCCTTCGTCATCTGTTTCGCACAAAACGTGTTGAGCATTTCATTTACCAACGTCTTTAGACGTGATTTTAGCTCTGTGACCGTAGAGTTTTCGAGTGCTTTTAGTCCTGATAGCTCTGAACGCATGAGTACAAGAGTTCAGCCATTAACTATTTGTTTATTAATTTTTATTTCTGTATTTCAGTATGAACTGTGCTGTACCTTCATTAAAACGTACCTAGTAATCTTGAAATGCTTATTTTTTCCTTATGTAAACAGTAAAACATTTATAAGCGAAACTAATGCTGAAAGAGATCTGATACTAAGAAAAGAATGTGGCATCATAACACACACGCACGTACAAATGGCACAAAATGTGAATCTACTTTTATACCTGTCTTCATAGTTACAGAAATTGTACAACATAAAATGCAGTAATATTGAATAAGAATAGTAATGTCTTCATTGTTAATTCATATGTACTTTACTAAATACAGTTATATAGTGATTAACCAAAATAAATCAAGTGCTTTTCTTTTTTCTGTAGAATATGTGAAAGATATTGTTTAACAATATTGATTTCATTGTTAAATGTCTGTACTGAATGATGTTACATAACGAATGGATGAAAATCTCTAAAGAGTCCTAAGTCTTGGAAGGAGTAAACTCCTGTACCAAATATGCCCCAAAGTTTGATGATAATCGGTAGGCATTGTAGGCGTTTATCCAAAATATTTTCAAGGTTACCTAAATTAATCCCAAGTTGTATCAGCATTTAATAATTACACTTTCATCTTCAGTGGTTAACTGTGCAAAACAGCAACTACCATTATTTAACCAGTAAGACAACCACTGTGTCTTAAGACAACTATTTGACCAGTCAGACAATCATTGTGTCTGTAAGAAAATTATTTAATCAAACAGACAGCCACTTTCTCTGGCAGACAACACTTTAATCAGTAATACAGCTAATGCGTATGTAGGGCAACTATTAGTTTAACCAGTAAGATAACCACTGTGTCTGTAAGATGATTAAGACAACTATTTAACCAATATGACAACTAACTTGTCTGTAATGCAATTCTGTAACCACCGTGTCTGTCAGACTACTAATGTCACACCACCCCTGATGAATAACCTAGTAAGTAACCAGTAGCTGTTGTGTATGTTGTTGCATCTAAGAGAGTGAGACACCTGCAGTCATTCACTGGCTAGAGTGAACTCATGTTAAGAGTGACCCCCCTTCCCTCAGATGACGGCATTTGACAGCTGTGAGAACCGCTACAACCTGCACATCAGCATATGGCACCAAGGACATGATCCCTGTGGCCTGCACCAGTGTCAAAAGCACCTATGGGCATTGTGTCTGCTGTATCTACATCCAGCCCACCACGGACTGAAGAGAGGCCTGACCTCTATTGAACAACAGAAATAAGTCAGCAATCTTGCTGATATCATTGATTTTACTGCTGACATTTTATTACTGACATGCAATGCATGAGTCACATGCCAGAGTCCACAGTTCTGGTCATCTTGTTGATGATTGGTGGAAAATTAACATTAAAACATCATAATTGTAGTTTCAGTTGTAATCGCACTTTTGTTAACCCTATAACACACACAGCATACGAAATATAGCATTAATCAAAATTCACTAGTATAATGTACAACATAATCAAATTAGTGAACATAGAAATAATGGTTCAATTACATAAGCATTCTCCAATTGAAGTCATATATCAATAGCAAACATGTATAAAATATTTCTAAGTCTATTCTTTCTTTATTAGTCAGTTAACTTACAATAAGCTAATGATCGCCTTTATGACCAGACTCGAGTTCCGTTAAGTGAGTAGAATTTAGACTTTCTTCAACAAAATAACTTTTGGTCCATCACCATTGGATGAATTTGTTATGAACAAATCCAGTTGGAACTTGTTTTGACTACATCAGCAAGTTTCTAGCATATTCTTTACCTGAGTTGTTTACTTTCAACTTTGACATTTAAAATGTCAGCATAAGCAGTGCCCAAGGTCGGTCACTTTGACATTTACATTTAACAATTTATACAACAATTAAATTTATAAATAGGGAGAGGAAAATTTACTCCTCCATACATTGCATTCATTGCCTACTTCAGTACTGAAAAATACTATCGTCATTCCATTTATTGCATACTTCAATATTCAAACACATCACACTCACCCCACCCCCCAACACACACACACACTTCATTGCATATTTCAATACGCAAACACACCACTACATTCCATTCATTTCATAATTTAATACTCAAACGCACGAAGTCAACCCATTCATTTCATAATTTAGTACTCAAACGCACCAAGTCAATCCATTCATTTCATAATTTAGTACTCAAACGCACCAAATCAATCCATTCATTTCATAATTTAGTACTCAAACGCACCAAGTCAATCCATTCATTTCATAATTTAGTACTCAAACGCACCAAGTCAATCCATTCATTTCATAATTTAGTACTCAAACGCACCAAGTCAATCCATTTATTTCATAATTTAGTACTCAAACGCACCAAGTCAATCCATTTATTTCATAATTTAGTACTCAAACGCACCAAGTCAATCCGTTCATTTCATAATTTAGTACTCAAACGCACCAAGTCAATCCGTTCATTTCATAATTTAGTACTCAAACGCACCAAGTCAATCCGTTCATTTCATACTTCACTACTCAAACGCACGAAGTTATATATCAAATAATTTTTCTCACTTAGCACTTTGACACACACAACCACAAACCACACATTTTATACTAACGTACATGCAAAACACAGCTATAGGAATCTATTTTGTTCTTTAGTACTATAGCACAAAAAAGCCAATATACTTCTGTACTTCAGCCAGACATCATTCCACTTCATACTTCAGTCTACAGCCAGACATCATTCCACTTCATACTTCAGTCTACAGCCAGACATCATTCCACTTCATACTTCAGTCTACAGACAGACATCATTCCACTTCATACTTCAGTCTACAGACAGACATCATTCCACTTCATACTTCAGTCTACAGACAGACATCATTCTACTTCATACTTCAATCTACAGACAGACATCATTCCACTTCATACTTCAGTCTACAGCCAGACATCCTTCCACTTCATACTTCCATACTTAGCCACATATTTCATTGCAACCGTTAGAATAATGTTGCACAACAACCATATATCACTTCATAAGTTTCTGTATTTCCATTCAGCACAGCCACACACCATTACTTTCGCACTTCTGCTCTGCATTACAACCCAACCTTCCAGATTTTGAAAAAAGGCATGTGGCATCGATTAGCGTCATATTCGTCTTGTTTTCAGTAAAAAGGCAAAATGTCAAACGGATCTACCAATGTCAAGGTCGCTAGCGGGGCATAAAAATAATTAAATAGTCAGTTTGAAATTACTTAGATATAATAGACACATATAAACATAGATAGATAAGCAGATGGACAGTTATAAAGACAAATAGATAGATGAACAAGTGCATAGATACAATGGCATGCAAGAAAACTTGTCACAGATACTAAGTATACAGAGAAACACTATTTCAAACAGAGAGATAAATATTCTATGTCTGGGAGGATGGAAGGATGGACATAGATAAATAGTGTATGGTTGGAACCGGGACACAGAGAGATTCAGACTATGATTACCAATTTGACCTTTGAGCAAACCACGAGACGATTTTTTTTTATGTGTGTAAACTATCTGTCCATAAATAGTTTTACATATGAAAAAATCATTAACCACAACATAAATAAAATATTATTTAATATTATAATAATCACGGCCATTAATGTCAGATGTAAACATCAATGAACCGTGCATATCGGCGATACACGGTTTAAATAGGGTGTTAAATGTCACTAGCGTCTTGGACTACATGGAGAACATGGATAGATAACAATTTAGTTACGTCACTAGTGTCTTGGACTACATGGAGAACATGGATAGATAACAATTTAGTTACGTCACTAGTGTCTTAGACTACATGGAGAACATGGATAGATAACAATTTAGTTACGTCACTAGTGTCTTGGACTACGTGGACAGATAACAATTTAGTTACCTCACTAGTGTATTGAACTATATGGACAGATTACAATTTATTTAAGTCACTATCGTCTTTGACTACAAGGAGAACATGGACGGATAACAATTGTATACATTATTTGTTGTAGGCATTCAAAACTGAGCATACCTCATTGGAACACTGATATCAAGATTAAAAATAGAGTTTAATTGACTATGAAATTAACTATGGCTTATTAGCACACTAATATAAAGATTTTAAAAAGAGCTAATTACTTAAAACTGACCATTGCTCATTATCACATTGATATAAATTATAAAGATAGAGCTTAGTACTTTAAACTGATTGTGTCTCATTAGCACACTGATCTTTAGAACTTAGTACTTAAAACTGATCATGCCTCGTTAGCACACTGATCATTACAAATAGAACTTAGTACTTAAAACTGTTCATGCCTCATTAGCACACTTATCATTACAAATAGAACTTAGTACTTAAAACTGTTCATGCCTCGTTAGCACACTTATCATTACAAATAGAACTTAGTACTTAAAACTGTTCATGCCTCAATAACACACTTGTCAAAATGACAAAAATATGAGCTGAAGGTTTATTTAAAACGTTTCAAACTGATCCACATTAGCTTAAGCATTTAATACATATAATTTAAGCATTTAATATTAATTCAAACTGATCAGGATTACAAAAAGATATATTTTAATTTAAGTATTTAATATCAATCCAAACTGATTAAGGTTATAATTAAAATTGAAGCAAAGTGTTGGCCTACATTTTTTCTCTGTGCACAAAACTAAAAAGTAGAACAATTGAGACCGACTTGTCATGACAAATAGAATTAATAATCTGGACAAACCAGATTGCTTTTACCGGGATACTTGAATGAAAACATATGGCATTGTCATGAGACATGAAACTGATGCTTTAATGGAAGGACCAACTACACAGATTTACACAGCTTCTCTCTGTTTACAATTTGCTGTTGGAATGAAATAAGCGCTTAAATCAACCAAATCTCATTTATATTCAGTTAGTTTCGTAGCTGTTGAACATTACAATGTCCTTTTAATATAAACCAGCTCTCTCCATGGAAAGAGGAGAGAAATCAGATGCCATCTCATTGGTTTCAAGTCTACGATTCTGTCCCCTTGTTTATTATTTTAGTGACAAAAGAAGTGTATGGCTGGGCAAAAGCTGAAAGGTGTGTGCAATTGCTAAAAGTTGTCTGGAGGGAACAAGTTAAAGTTACGAATAAGACAGATTGAAAGTTGTCTGGAGCGAACAAGTTAAAAGTTATGAGACAGATTGAAAGTTGTCTGAAGCAAACAAGTTAAAAGTATGAGACAGACGGACTGAAAGTTGTCTGGAGCAAACAAGTTAAAAGTATGAGACAGACGGACTGAAAGTTGTCTGAAGCAAACAAGTTAAAAGTATGAGACAGACGGACTGAAAGTTGTCTGAAGCAAACAAGTTAAAAGTTATGAACCGGACAGGATGATAATTGTATGAAGTGAAAACCTGAGCAATATGTGGAACTGGCACACAGTAAACAAGCTGAAATGTCGAAAGGAGTTGCAGGAAGTTGCATGTAGTGAAGTAGCTTAAAAGTTGTATGAAGCGAGCAAATTGAATGATGTATGGGAGGCCAAATAGAAAATTTAATGTGATGAACAAACTGTGTATGCAGTAAACTAGCTTTAAATGTTTGAAGTGGGCAAGCTAAAAGTAGTATGAAGTAGGCAAGCTAAAAGTAGTATGAAGTGGGCAAGTAAAAGTAGTATGAAGTGGGCAAGCTAAATGTACTCTGGAATAACAGGCTGAGTGTGGTCTGGAGTGGCAACTGAATGTGATCTGGAGTGGGCAAGTTAAAAGTAGTCTAGAGGGGCAATCTAAAAGTAGTCTAGAGTGGGCAGTCTAAAAGTAGTCTGGAGTGGCAAGCTGAAAATAGTCTGGAGTGGCAATCGAAAAGTAGTCAGGAGTAGGCTAGCTAAAACTAGTATGGTTTGGGCAAACTAGAAGTAGCAATCAATTTAAAAGAAGTATGGAGTGGGCCTCTAAAAGTAGTATGGAGTAGGCAAGTTAAAAGTAGTATGGAGTGGGCAAGTTAAAAGTAGTATGGAGTGGGCAAGTTAAAAGTAGTATGGAGTGGGCAAGTTAAAAATAGTCTGGAGAGGATAAGCTTCAACAAGCTGGAAGGTGTATGGGAGTCGGCCAGCTGAACGTTGTAAGAAGTAAGCTGAAATCTACATGAAGAGGGCAAACGAAATTTGTATAGAATGGGCAGGATGAATGCAGTGTGAAATGGACAACTTGAAAGTTGTATGGAGTGGACAGGCTGAAAGTTGTGTGAAATTGACATATTGAAAGTAGTATGTTGGATACGATGAAAGTTGCGTGAAATGGAATATTTAAAATTTGTGTAAAATGGGCAAATTGAAAGTTGTATATGGACAACTTGAACATTGTGTGAAATGGACAAATTAAAAGTTGTATGGAGTGGTCAAGCTGAAAGTTTTGTGAAACAGACGAATAAAAAGTTGTGTGAAATAGACAAATTGATAAATGTATAGTGGGTAAATTAGAAGTTATGTGAAATGGACAACTTGAAATTTATAGGAGTGGACAAGCTGAAGGTAGTGTGAAATAGACATCTTGAAAGTTGTATGGAGTGGACAAATGAAATGTTATCTGGGGTGGTGTGTCGAAAGTTGTATGAGGTGGGTAAGATGTTGTAAAGGGAAGGTAGGCTACAACCTGTTGCGGACTCGCTGAAAATTACGGAAGAGACTGCAGAATGTGTACACAAATAACAACGTCTCCACATAGCCGAAAGTTGTATGGAGTAGGTAATTTGAAAGTTGTATGGAGTGGGCAACTTGAAAGTTGTTCAGAATCGGGACAGGGAGAGGGATGCAAAGCGTTTGGCAAGAATGGCGGCACAGCAGATTTGGGAGAGAAAGATGGGAGAGAGGGTCAAATATTTTGAAATTAACCCCCGTAATATAACTTCCTAGGTGAGCACCAAAAGAGGCAACAAGTATATCTTGGGGTTCTAAACTGCTTGGTCCAGAGGAAAAGCAATAGTTGTTTTTGTTATTTGTTTGGCCCAGTGGTAAAGGTACAGATGTGGGGTCTGTATGTTTAATCCACAGGGACAAGTACAGATGTGGGGTGTATATGTTTAACCCACAGGGACAAGTACAGATGTGGGGGGGTCTGTATGTTTAATCCACAGGGACAGGTACAGATGTGGGGTCTGTATGTTTAACCACAGGGACAAGTACAGATGTGGGAGTCTGTATGTTTAACCCACAGGGACAAGTACAGATGTGGGGGTCTGTATGTTTAATCCACAGGGACAAGTACAGCTTTGGGGGTATGTATTTTTTAACCCACAGGGACAAATACAGCTGTGAACGCTACATATCTGAGACAGAGATACATCTAGTGGAAGCTCAATGTCTGAGATAGATACATCTTGCGATTTTACATCCTTGATACAGATACATCTTGTGAATACTTCATGCATTAAAATAATGCGAATTTGATAAGCAGCAAATACTCTCACATTTTGGTTTCTGAATAAAAATGGCCTCAAGCTTTCATTGCTTGAAAATAAATAGAGCAAAAGAAAAACATGTTAGTCGAATTTATAGATATATTCTAAAAGTATAATTTTCAACAGATGCTTCGCACATGAGAAACCGTTATGTGAAGCTTGCATAAAGAGAAGAACGAAAAGTACAAGGAAGGGTTGCCAAGAGGTCGGTTATCACCTAGTTTAAATGAAGCTTGCATAAAGAGAAGAAACGTACTAGAAAAGGTTGCCAAGAGGACATTTATCACCCATTTATATATATGCCTTGCTGTAAACGATTAGCATGAATCTGAAAGCTGCACGCGCCACGTCTAAATCTAATCGGGTCATCTCTAGCAAGGGAACTAACTCTGTATATGACGTTCTCTAGACCCAAGTCCTGTTTGAACATGACGGAATGGGTAAATCGGTCACTTAATGCTTTTGTTTCTTATGCATTTTGTGTTCATAACAATCATTAAGTCTTTCTGGGTGGAAATAATCTTAAAAACTGTTTTATGGTTACTACCACTGAGCATACCAGCTTTCACCGAAAGCATTCTGTCACTCTTTTTGCCCGGCTGTCTTTTGGAGCTCGACTAATTTAAATAAAGCTTCCCAAGTTTGTCTAGTGCCCGTAGGGATCTTGACAACTAACTAAAAAGAAATAGTCTTCAGGAAATGCCAGTTTAGTTCTTTATTAACTAACAAAAGAGTTCCAGCACTCAGTCATATGACAGTTTCGTTGTTTAGTACCTAAAAGATTGCAGTCCTCTGTAAACTGGTAAAATTTATTTATTTCCATAATGTCTAAAACTTTGCAGCCTTCAGTAGCATAATTTTTATAGTTCTAATTAACTTTTAAAAATGCATGTTCGATAGAATTGCAAACGCTTATTTAACTTCATTTCCTCGTCTCAGGCAGCCTAAAGCATTGAATTCCTTAAGAAAAAAGAAACTGCCATCAATCTAAAAGTCTATGAACACCTCTGTGGTCTACTCAATGCATGAAGTTCAAATATTTTCCTTGGAATTAATGAAGTTAAGACTATTTGTAATGAAGATGTTATAACTATGACGAGATTTTAATACATTATAAATAAAAGAACAACCTATACTTTGTTTTTAAGTCTGGTGAGAACATGTATTCTCAGACTGATTTGACGTCCCACGAGAGGATAATTTTGCAGTCAGTATTTTGTTTCGATTTAAAAAAGTATCGTGCTTTTCTTATTTCTGATTAAAATCCTCATTCTTGATTGATTCACTAGTGAAAGCAATATTTTTTTTACCATCTAATTAATTATTGAGGCCTAAAATAAGTGGTTATTTTCACATTAATGTTGGTCTACAGCTTAGCCGCACTTTTAGCAAAACAACCCGTATTTTCAGAAACTGCTCGTCCAAACAAGCGACTGCAAGTCGGACACAAGAAGAGCCAAGGATTAACTAACTCTACATTAGTAAGCAACAGGGTCAAGGGTCACAAAGGTCATGATGTACAATTGCCGGAGTCAGATGCCGTCCGCTCACTCCAGCTGGTGCCCTAGTGACGACTACTGAATTGCAAGTCTACGACAAAATACTCCACGTCTCTCAAGCCTTCACACCAGAGTGGAATCCCTGGAAAAGCACAGTCGTCAGCCTTAACCTTTTCACACGATTGACTTTCTGTATTTTCATTTCTCTTTTCTTTTCTCTACAGCCATGGTTGCCTGATTGATGATTGCATCTGTTAACATTAGCAAACACGCACGCGACCGAGCGCAAACAAGCAACAAGTTTACGTCTTTTGCGAGAATAATTATCAAGTTACCTAACCACTTTTTTGGGGGTTCGGTAGATTAGGGAAAAATCAAAAGACTCAAACATTTCTTTACTGACCTGCAAACGCTCCCGGTAAGATGAGCACTACGAAGATCGCACTGACCTCCATGTTTCAGAATCATGAAGTGAATTCTCAACCTAATGTGTCCATGCACAGGATTTATGTGTACGTACAGTTTTCATTAAGACACACACTCTAGCACGTCACCTGTACACACACAGTAGATAGTTTTTCTATATATTAAAAGTGATTGCAAGACAGTTCGAAATTCGATGGCCCTAGAAGTGTTTTCGACCACCAGTCGACTCTTTTCTGACACGGACAATCTGCGCTGCGCATTTTAAAAACGGGGATGTTGGTAAGTTTAACGTGCGAAGCCTTTTCATAGCAGACAAATGGTTTTGGTGTTTGGCGGGGTGCACTTGTGGTTGGGATGTGTGTGTGTGTGTGTGTGTGTGTGAGTTTATGGGGAGGGGGATTGACATTAAAGTGAGCAGTTTTTGTAGCATGCCCTTTAGCTGATATCTCTCCTCCTATCCCCGCCCCATCCCCACACCTTCCATCGCGACCCATCCACAGCAAAGAGACCCTTGGACTGACATGAGTATGACTTCGCTTTGTGTGACTGACGTCAAGAAGAACAAAGTCCACTTTTGCAAACTGAGCATGAGTGCCAGAGTTCTCGCATTGCATGAAAAGAGTGGTCACCTTTGAGGGGAACAAAAACCCACACGCACGTACACACGAACATTGACAATTTTTTTTTATTATTATTAAAGTCAGAGGGGACCCTATGAATAGACAAGAGTTGATGAGAGGCAAGTCACACTAAGTAACGGAAGGAAACGTGGACCAAGCGTTTTGTAAGTAAACAAGAGATTTATGTTGTACACTATCAAATGATCGATGCCTCATGCACTGCCTAGTCTACAGAAACATTGGGTGGGACAAAACTGGGTCAAATGTTCTCACTGTATGTAAACAAGAAGTAGCTTATTGCAGGATGATCGCCGCTCTCAATGTTTCAATAGAATCAGCCGCGGAAGGCCCCCTCCCCCCACGTGTACAAGAGACTGTGAGTCACATGAATCCAAACTTAGCAACAACTAAAGCCAGCAATTACAGTTTAAAAATTAGCCTACGAAACAAAAATGTTTTTTGACAACAACGATCTCAATTCCATGATATAACATTCAACAACACTTCACAAGTGATTGACACAGGTCAACGATACACACGAAACAGTGACGTAAGCACGAGTGAGTCAAACATGAAGTTGAGTGTTTTTGCCGCAGTCAGCGCTGGCCCAGCACGTGGGACAAAACTGTGTGTGAAAGTGATCATAAGAAAATAGTACTTTGACCTACCAAACTCGTGAATTTTAGTGTGATTAAAAAAATAAATACGCAAACAAAAAGCAAGTGTTAATTGCTTACACATCTGATTGTTCGCTAAAAACACTTATGACTTGTCTCATCAGAACATAAAAAAATGAGTAGACACAAACTGGGTAGAACTGGTTATGTGGAATATATGTTTGTTCATGTAATGTGGACCCGAAGAAGAAAAACAAAGAAGACGTAAACTGTAATGGTCACTGAGGCAAAAAAAAACATTCAGCTTGGAAGACTGGGTCACAGAACACCTAACTACATCGACATAACGCCTTCAGCAGTGAGCGAAGCACTTCCGTCAGTGACGTCAGAAAAATGCAACAAAACCCACCAAGACTCCATACGCCTGCAGGAGGTATAAACGGCGAAAAGACGATGGGGAATAAACTTAGTGGTGGTGGTAGTGGGGGGATTTCTTGATCGCAAAATGCCTCTGTGCAGTCAAGAAAGGGTCAGCCAACAGCAGATCTGGGTCAACCATTTGATTCCGTTCACAAGGCCGTTGCTGCAAATTTAGAGTAAGAGACTAAAAAAAGAAATGGTACATGAAAATATTTGTCCATTATTTTAAAATTATAAGACGCGATTACATTGTGACGTCACTCAGTACTTACTACATTAATTTGAAAGATTCAAAGCAGCAAAATCTTTAAAATTTAGTAAAACATCCTAGTAAAACATCCTACAAGTTATAGCTTGACAACGAAGTAAAACATTCTACAAGTAATAGCTTGACAACGAAGTAAAACATTCTACAAGTAATAGCTTGACAACGAAGTAAAACATTCTACAAGTAATAGCTTGACAACTAAGTAAAACACCATACAGGTAATAAATAGCTTGACAAAGTAGTAAAACATTCTACAAGTAATAGCTTGACAACGAAGTAAAACATTCTACAAGTAATAGCTTGACAACGAAGTAAAACATTCTACAAGTAATAGCTTGACAACGAAGTAAAACATTCTACAAGTAATAGCTTGACAACTAAGTAAAACATTCTACAAGTAATAGCTTGACAACGAAGTAAAACATTCTACAAGTAATAGCTTGACAACGAAGTAAAACATTCTACAAGTAATAGCTTGACAACTAAGTAAAACATTCTACAAGTAATAGCTTGACAACGAAGTAAAACATTCTACAAGTAATAGCTTGACAACTAAGTAAAACATTCTACAAGTAATAGCTTGACAAAGTAGTAAATCATTCTACAATAGTAACTTGACCTAGCTCAGCCAAATATTCTACAACTGTAGCTTAATTTAACTATGTGGTACTGAACAGGGGAAAAACTGAGGATATGGTGTAGGTGAATTTAATGAGACCAATATAATGGATAAATAGGCAGGAATATCTCAAAGATGCTATTTTCCAGCTTAGCCATATTTCAAGCACAAGGGAACATCTATGTAGCTATGTTACAATTAATGGAATAGTCAGTCAAAAACCTTTTACTAGGAAAGAAAGATAAGAGGAAAGAATAGATTTTCTTCCACAGTGAATAAAGAAAAGTCCAAAGAGAGGTATGTGTCAAGTTTTCAATTTACAGAGAGAGTAAGTTTTTAAATTTGCATTAATAAATTAATTTTGATCTGGCTCCACAAAGGAACACAGTGAGTATATTAGTAGAAGTATTGGAGTAAATTTAACAGTGATGAGTCACCAATAGCCTAACACCTGTGAACATTGTTGCTGATCTAGTTTGCAGACAGGAATCAATAAACCATAAGCTGAATTAATAAGTAATGGAAATAACACACTTACTTCTAGAATAAAAGGTAATGTAAGTTAAATTAATAAGAATGGAGATAAACTACTTACTGACTACGATCAAATGTAATTTATGTTCAGTTAATAAGACATGGAAAAAGTTACTTTCTGACTGGGTTGAAATGAAATGTAAGTTTAATAAGTAAGACATGGAAAAGAGCTACTTACCAACTTGGTCACAAGTAACCTTAATTAATAAGACGTGAAAAAGATCTGCTTACATTTGGCCCAATAAATGGCATGGAAAATTTGCTAGGTGGCTGACTGGGTTCAGATATAACATAGGCTTAATAATATGAAATGGAAACACAGATAACTTTGATCTCCAAGGTATGTGTCCTATTGGGGTTAGTAGTCCAAGTTCGACTTCTATATTGCACAAATCCTGCTGATATTCTTTTCTAAGAAAAAATTGTCAGACATTGACAGTGGGTACTTAACTCTGTTGTTTCAAAATCTCTTCATTTGAGGAGTGGTCTCCTCTGCCCCTTTGTCAGCCAAGCCCATCAACTTTGGTCAGATCCAAAAGCAAACCAAAAACACTGCAATAATTTTTATGCAACTTTAAATAGCTTATCCTATATATGACAATTGAATTGTGAAGTTGAGCTGTTCCCGTGTTCACAATGTTCAAGCTAACTTATCCTATAAAAGAATATTCATTAATTCAAATTTCAAACTCACCTCTATAAACTGATGAATTGACACAATTCTCTTTGGGGTTATGCTTTACACACTGTGGAAGAAAAATCAATTCTTTCATCCTATCCTCTCTTAGTCAAAGGTTTCTGGTCTGTATATCCACTTAAATGTAATGTAGTTTTAAAATGGACTCACCCCATGCAGGAAAAATGGCTAAGTTGGAATAGTGGCGCATTTGGTATATTTCTATTTATTTATTCTTTCATGCATATAGGTCTCATTAAATTTGACCATGCCATTTTATGGGTTTTACCCTGGTCTGGTGCCAAGTAGTCTCCTATTCAATATGATCTAGTGGCAGTCCATCAATGTAAAATTGCTTATGATTATTTGGTGGGGTTTCCTTGAACTATGGCTCTGACTGACCAGTGCTTGTTATGCAAGATTCTCTCTTTCATATCCCCCCCCTCCTCTCTCTCCAACCCACCTTTTCTTCAGTTATGGCCAAAATTAAAATACTGGTATTTTACTCTGGATTTTCCTTCCTGCCTCCAAGGGCTTTTGTTGACAGCACATTTTCAGAATATATATATATAGGCACTAGAGGAAAAGGAGGATAATGGAAAAACAGACAAGATGAGAGGATAGATGTGTATGGAGTATCAGGACTTCTGGGCCTTAGGATAATTATGGTTAGAGTGTGAATAGACTTGGAATATAGTGTGGAGGCAAAAGAATAAGATATATGCACAGAGTAGGTGGAGAACTTTTATTTAACTAGAGGTTAGGGTAGGAGATGGTTTAATTATAATTCTGGTGTCAATGAACTTGTATGCCTTATAACACGTATGCATTTATTGTACTGAACCATGGACTTGGACATTGTCACTTGACTTGTACCATATAATTGTTTACTGCTCTGGTTCCATCAGTTCAGTGATGGTGTTACATAAAAATAAAACAATCACTATTACAAAGAACCTGTATTATGAATTTGTACAAATGGTGCTGTGTGCATAAGACAAGAAGATACACATCATCATTATCAACCACATTATCGTAACATATCATTACACAGTCAAGACGCAATTTAAAATCCTTTGGCATGATAGAATGAACTGTTCACTTACATTATTTTTTTGAAAAAAAATAAAATCCGACTTTAAAAGCAAGATGCCTTTCCAATATGCATCAAATTTTAAGAAAAAACAACATAATGACAAAGCAGTTCTCTAAATTACCTTAAGCTTATATCCATACTTGCTTTTATCAAAGTAGATTATTTTGTGGCAAAAGAACTAGCAAGCGACGTTGTATGATTGACATATGTCTTTTCCAGTTCGGACCTTTACTTAAAGATAGGGTTAAAGGTTACTTCCGCATTACAGAGCTCGTGCAAAGTGTATATCCCCCTCCCCCCCTCACACATACAGTAGAACCATATCATAGAAAGTTGTAAGTCAGAAATGAACAAATTTTAGAGTGCTTTTCTTGTAGATCATAATTTATGAACACATGAAACCGAGTTGCAAAATTGACCCAGCCACTCCTGATAGACGTTAAATTAACAAATAATTTCTTGTTTATTTTATTCGTTCGAAGTGTACTTCCTCATGTTATAGCATTCTGGTCGTGTAGGGCATCCCTCTTGAGAACACATGTAGTATTGTGTGTCATTTCACAGCAACTGAAGTAAGGGTCATGATTTACTTCTGGTACAATGACGTAAGCCGCATATATATTTAATTTGCAAAATTAAATAGTATTGTTAAGTATTTTAAATGGCATTTTCTATTTTCACTAGGTGTGTTTATTTATAATTCAGTATTTATTTATGATTCATCGACTGTAGAATATTGGGGGGGGGGGGACGACGTTGTTTTCTAGTTCTATAAATAGCTTCAACCTCTTTCTGAGATCTTAAGTCATGCTTACGAAATTTAATGTTCGTAAGTGCTTGTTATTTACCGTGACGACAGTGTGATTTATTCCTGGCATTTTATTCCACATCTCGGAAAGTGATAAGTATTCAATGGATTAAAGGTGTTCACTTATCAAGGCTTTGCTTGTTGTTTCCTTTATCAAACTAAGGCGTTCACTTATCAAGGTTTTCATATTGCTTACGTTATCAGACTAGCAGTTTGAACCATGTGTGGTACCTCTTGGCGGTGGATGATGGATTGATGAAGACTACAAGAAATACACAGTTCTCTTTTGGACAGCGATAACAGTAAATGGCACAAGTCCACAAACGCTACACAGGACGATAACAGTAAATGTTACAAGTCCACAAACGCTACACAGGACAGTAAATGGCACCAGTCCACAAACGCTACACAGGACGATGACAGTAAATGTTACAAGTCCACAAACGCTACATAGGTATGTGGACTTGTGCCATTTACTGTCATCGTCCTGTGATACGGCGTTGATAATAAATTATCGCTGTCCAAAAGAGAACTGTGTATTTCTTGTAGTCTTATCAAACTGGTAGTTTGATGACGTACATAACATATCAAATGCACGCAGTACACAGCACATCAAAAAACACAGAACACAACACATCAAATGCAGACGATACAAAACACAACACATCAAATGCACACAGTATACAACACAGCACATCAAATGCACACAAGTCCATGTCCATCATTCGTTGTAAAAACCAACAGTAATATTTCACACTTCTAACGCCTAACTAATCTAAGTGTTTGACCTACTTTACGTATTTTCTCTTTTAGTCGTTCGGCCGACACCGTTCTAAAAACTGACATCTTTCTAGATTATACACCATGTCCTTATTCTTTTAATCATACGGCCCACACCTTTCTAAACACTAACATCTTTCTAGATTATACACCATGTCCTTATTCTTTTAATCATACGGCCCACACTTTTCTAAAAACTGACATCTTTCTAGATTATACACCATGTCCTTATTCTTTTAATCATACGGCCCACACTTTTCTAAAAACTGACATCTTTCTAGATTATACACCATGTCCTTATTCTTTTAATCATACGGCCCACACTTTTCTAAAAACTGACATCTTTCTAGATTATACACCATGTCCTTATTCTTTTAATCATACGGCCCACACTTTTCTAAAAACTAACATCTTTCTAGATTATACACCATGTCCTTATTCTTTTAATCATACGGCCCACACTTTTCTAAAAACTAACATCTTTCTAGATTATACACCATGTCCTTATTCTTTTAATCATACGGCCCACACTTTTCTAAAAACTGACATCTTTCTAGATTATACACCATGTCCTTATTCTTTTAATCATACGGCCCACACTTTTCTAAAAACTGACATCTTTCTAGATTATACACCATGTCCTTATTCTTTTAATCATACGGCCCACACTTTTCTAAAAACTGACATCTTTCTAGATTATACACCATGTCCTTATTCTTTTAATCATACGGCCCACACTTTTCTAAAAACTGACATCTTTCTAGATTATACACCATGTCCTTATTCTTTTAATCATACGGCCCACACTTTTCTAAAAACTGACATCTTTCTAGATTATACACCATGCCCTTATCTTGCTATAAAAGCTAGTTTCTAACTGCACACTAAAACTATCCTAGCCCTAACCTAAGTTGTGTCCCCTAATGACCCTAAGGTTTCTCCCAGTCTTCTCTCATGGCTGTAGGAGAGGGTCAATCTAGACTAGAGTACGGTCGTCTGTGTAAACTCTGAGTTCTGAAGACTGTGTCTTGGAGAAGGTTGGAAGAGGAACGGTCAAGGAATCGGGGATTCGCAATGCCCAAATGTGTGTATGTGGGTCGGTGTTGGTGGTCATGCTGACAGTTTTAGGTCATCACTGGAGCTTTCTTGGATCATTTCATCATAAGACGTTTTCTGATCTGTAGTGCTCCAGTGGGACATGCCCCCCTCCCCTGTATTCGGGGAGCGCTGGCGGTGGTGTTGCTGTTGGAGGTTTCGTTTGCTGCTTGTTCCGAGTTGGCGGTTGATGTCCTGCGCAGGTGTGGTTGGTGGAATGGTAGTGGTGGTTACGCTGACAGTTTTAGGTCATCACTGGAGCTGGCGTTCATCATTTCGTCATAAGACGTTATCTGATATGGAGTGCTCCAGTGGGACCCCACAGCCTTACATTGCGTTCCGAAGTGGAGGGCAGGAGGGCTGGGGGTGTGTGCGAGCTATACATAGAGCTCAGTGGTCTTTGACTGCAAAACAACCTGGTGATAATGAGCGTAACAAGTTTAACCTCAAATGTTTTAGTAGTGTTAAAGAAGGTAGGATTCCTCTCACCATAATAAATCTAATTCAAAACAAAGTCATGTCTTGTACAGCGACAGGTACAGCGATATGCTGACGTGTGACTTCCCCCCTCCTCCGGCTACAATTTAAACAAGACAAAAAAGAAATTAAATCCTTGTATAGATATCCCATTTTCCGCCACTTATAATAATCATGGTTCTCTATGATTCGAACCTCTGTATACATAAAACTTACGAGAATGAAAACAAATGCTTCCGGGGACTATATATTTTGTATAAAGCAAGTTTTCAAAAACCAAACATTTCCACTATAAAATTTCTAATAAAATCTCACAATGAAGAGTGAAACATAAGACCATATATAAATAATAATTAATAAAATGTAGATTTCTTTGAATCTATAATGTTTACCAAAACCTCTGTAGAATTTAACCCAAAAATTAATTTCCAACCGATACAGCTTAGTCAACAAACTGTTCGAAACTTACTTAATGGCTAACTGCAAACCTGTATAACATAAACTCATATACATTTATATTAACATTTCAAATCGAGACTCCGCATCTTTGTTGACCCAAATGCAAGAAATGACGCTTTTAACCAGTAAGTACAACAAAATATGAACAGCCTTGACACAAAGACGTGTAATTAGTACATTTAACATACAAGTTGCATAATTTTACACGTTACAGATTAGTGTAAACAAGCAGGAGAGCCACTGTGCATTTCCAGATAAGTACTATAAGTATACCGGTATAATATTTTATAGTACATCTAATTTCCCTTTGCCTTATGATACGATAAATAATGAGTGTTGCTTCTGAGAGCTCTTTTTTTTTTTTACGTTGTGGTTGTCGTAGTCGTTCTCTGGATTCTGTGAGTAAATCGAAGTGAGGACACATATGCTCGTGCAAACCCTCAACACCGAGAGTATGAGTCTAGATTGCTGGTGCTAATCCTCAACACCGAGAGTATGAGTCTAGATTGCTGGTGGTAATCCTCAACACCGAGAGTATGAATCTAGATTGCTGGTGCTAATCCTCAACACCGAGAGTATGAGTCTAGATTGCTGGTGCTAATCCTCAACACCGAGAGTATGAGTCTAGATTGCTGGTACTAACCCTCAACACCGAGGGTATGAGTCTAGATTGCTGGTGGTAATATCAACACCGAGAGTATGAGTCTAGATTGCTGGTGCTAATCCTCAACACCGAGAGTATGAGTCTAGATTGCTGGTGGTAATCCTCAACGCCGAGGGTATGTCTAGATTGCTGGTGTTAATCCTCGCCCCAAAACATGCTGGGAAAGATCAGGGGCAGCTTCGCTGGGCGAGAAGGCACGCATCCTTAGAGAGAACTGTTGTTTGTCTTCCTGATGCATCTGATGTTTCTGCTGTGCTGATTTACCTGATGTATATGATGCTGATGTACCTGATGTATCTGATGTCCTGATGTACCTGATGTATCTGATATGCTCATGTATCTGATGTACGTGGTGTGCTGATGTACCTGATGTATCTGATGTACCTGATTTGTTGGTATACCCGATGTGCTGATGTCCCTGATGTGCCATGTAAGGTAATTTCTTTCCGGACTCTAACATTAAGTTCCAAAAAGTAGGTTAACAGGGACAAGCCTGTTGCCAACTCTGAAACCGAAACGCAAATAAATTAAGCAGATCGCAGGGACTGCTATTCAGAAAGTGAAAGACTTGAGTAAATGTGCCAAAGAACTTGGCACACAACACTTTAGAAAAAAAAGAAGTCAGTGAAGCAAATAACTGATTGACATTGGTTAACCACTTATATTACAACCGTGAATGAGACACAGTTCTGTGGGGTTGCGTGGTGGGGTAGGGAGGATGTTTATTATTTCCTTGTAAGCAGAGCTCGATTCTGACACGTCTGTTGTTGGCAAGACACTATGATTGGTGGATGAGTCCCAGTGCTCTAGGTCTTGGACTGTTTGGCGTCGTGCTGTTTATTTAGTTTTTGAGTAGTGTTAGATTCTGAACACATTTTACAATTTCTTCGCAAGACGTCGCTAAGTTCATGCTGTTGTCGTGCCCACCATATTTTGAGTTTGTTCTCCCCACCCCACCACCCCACTTTCTGCGCATGTTACGTCTTGTCATTGTTATCTTGCTAGGCCTCCTCACGTACGTAAAGAAGACGTGACACGCCTATAGTTTAGAACATATTATGATGACGTCACACTTAACATATTGGGGTGATGTCAAACTTAATGCGTAAATACATAGCAGGTTAGGATGAAGCCACATTTGTGTAATATAGAACATATTAGGTTGTCAGACGTAATATGCAGAGTACGTAATAAATTATATTAGAATGTCACGCTTAATGCATTGTGCACTGGACTCACAGGCTTGGAAAAGTTAAACTTCAAGTTATATTTAGTTCTTGAATGCATCTCTTTATGCCAGCCTTAAGTCATTTTGTGACTAGATCTCAGCAGTTTTTTTTTTATTTTTTATGTGACGTAAGTCCTGCTCTACATCGTGTGTTGAAATTATGACGTCATTACTCAGGCTTTTAAGCGCACTCTACACTAGAACTTGGACAAAGTTACACATTACACAGTTTGTGTCTTGTACACAATTTAAAGTCATCGACACCACCCCTTTAGCCCCAACTTTTCTTGCTCATCTGCAGACAGCCAATAATCTGCAAAGACTGTTGCAAAAGAGTACTCTGTACGCGCTAATATTGTGAAGCACAACATGGTTTAGACAGTCCATTCTTATTCTCAGTCTCAAGTGCACAGCTGCTTTTAGTTCCTGACGTCTTGGCTTCTAGACACGTGACTAATAACGTCCGGT
Organism: Sinotaia quadrata; assembly: GCA_028829895.1. Taxonomy (NCBI): domain Eukaryota; kingdom Metazoa; phylum Mollusca; class Gastropoda; order Architaenioglossa; family Viviparidae; genus Sinotaia; species Sinotaia quadrata. Next base: position 137,682,034 of record CM054178.1, on the reverse strand, counting down.
TAGTGGCTGAACGTTACATTTTCAAGTGATCATTGCTGTATCTGGCGAGTGGGGGTTAAATGAGAGACGATCTCGAATTGTTCTGTCTAGTTCATTGACTTACTGTCTCAGATGCTGAGGAAAAAAAGCGATGCCTGGCGATATCATATTTCGCTGTTGTTTATGGTCGGTGCAAAGTGATATAGGCCTACATTATATTTATATCTTCTTTGTGTTATCCAGAAATCGAGACTGACCTACTTTATTTTTCTGTTCCCGTTTTCTTTCTTCACTCCTAAAATAATATGGAATTCTTGTCCATCGTCCAAAACTTCACAGTGATGCACACGTTACGATAAACGTGGTGTTGTGTTTTGCTCTGAAAGGCACTCTCTGACTTTTTGACCTCTTGAACCGTATTCCTTTAGATTTTAGAAGTTATAAAGATGTTTTGTTGTTAGCTGCTTTGGCTCCGATGGCAATTCTTGATAGTCGAATTAGCTCTATGTGTCTCTCCGAAACACAAACACACATATACACATTCGCGTGCACACACAAACGGAAGCATACGCACACACTTTGAACATTACGCTTTCTCCAACACACATACATACACACACTACCAACACACTTACATACACATACATACACACACACACACTACCATACATACTTTCAGTGGTAATGTGCTACAAATCTGGGCCAAAAGACGAATTTTGTCGCTTTACTTGAAGTTCGTATTTGTGAACACTAACCGTTTCTCGATACGCAGAATAAGAGTTCAACGTTATGTCAAGGAAACTAGGACGTTCAAATGGGGACAAAAAAAAGTCGGTCATGTGAACATCCTCTAAGGGGGCCAAAACTGTGCAGAGACAAGACTTCAGCCATGTTCAAGGGAGTACGAGTGAACTTTTAGTAAATGTAGACAAATACACATTCGCATCTCGCCCGTATTCTCCCTTCCTTCCCATCCCCCCCCCCCCTGCTCCCCCTTTCCGTCTCTCTCCCTCTTTCTCTCACAAGCCCTCTCTTTCACCTCGTGGTTCTTCGCGCATTTTCTCCGTTCTCTCTCAGCGGCTGGAACTCAAAGCTCTATCAGCTTTATATTCCATTGCCACCAGGATGTAGTTGCCAGTCAGCCTGCAGCATGAGAGGAGAAAAAGGGGGTTGGGTGGGTGCAAAGAAGAGAAGGCTGTGGTGGTGTGGGGGCAAGAGGTTGCTGTGCATAAAGTTGCCCTAGAACCCGTCAAGACCACGCACGAATCAGCTGATGCTTCGGGAAAAGAATATTTTGTCAGGCTCTAGCATGCAGTGGTCCAGACACGTGCAGCAATTCACGAAATTATAGTGACTTTTTTTTTGTCTGCTTCTTTCGTGAAAGAAAAAATGTATGTTTAATGGATAGACAGAAGGAGACAGGCTGACAAATAAAAATGAATTTGAAAAGAAAAAGAGAGAAAGATATAGGGATAGGCAAATTTACTCCACCTCACTATTTTGAATTTGTGGCATAAAATGAATTAGCGATATGAATCAATGAATCAAAATAATTTTAATTTTTGATATCATAACCTTCATTTGTGACGTCACAGATTCGTGAATATAAATAAAACAAATCCTTTTCATCGAACATTTGTTTACTATGTTGAATTTTGGGCCATTCAAACTGTGATTGTAAGGAGTTAATTTGTTTACTATGTTGAATTTTGGGCCATTCAAACTGATTGTAAAGAGTTAATTTGTTTACTATGTTGAATTTTGGGCCATTCAAACTGTGATTGTAAAGAGTTAATTTGTTTACTGTGTTGGCTTTTGGGCCATTCAAACTGTGATTGTAAAGAGTTAATTTGTTTACTATGTTGGCTTTTGGGCCATTCAAACTGTAATTGTAAAGAGTTAATTTGTTTACTATGTTGAATTTTGGGCCATTCAAACTGATTGTAAAGAGTTAATTTGTTTACTGTGTTGGCTTTTGGGCCATTCAAACTGATTGTAAAGAGTTAATTTGTTTACTATGTTGAATTTTGGGCCATTAAAATGTGATTGTAAAGAGTTAATTTGTTTACTATGTTGGCTTTTGGGCCATTCAAACTGTGATTGTAAAGAGTTAACTTCAGACGCAAAGTGTATTGCATTGGTTTTAGTGATAGTTAATTTATTTGTATACCACACTTTACAATCACATTCGACTATTTGTATAGTGTTTTGTAAGGATATTTGACTATTTGTATGGTGTATTGTAAGGACATTCGACTATTTTTATGGTGTATTGTAAGGATATTTGACTGTTTGTATAGTATATTGTAAGGACTATCGACTGTTTTATGATGTATTGTAAGAACATTCGACTGTTTTATAGTGTATTATGACATTCAACTGTTTGTATTCTGTATTGTAAAGACATCCAAATGCTTGTATGGTGTATTGTAAGGATAATGGACTATTTGCATACTTCGTTGTAAGGGCTTTCGACTGTTTGTATGCTGTGTTGTAAGGATACTCGACTGTTTGTGTAGTGCATTGACAGGGCATTCGATTTGTTTGTATAGTTTATAGTAAGGGCATTCGACTGCTTACATATTGCATTATAAGGTATTCGACTATTTGTACACTCTGTTGTAAGGGCGTTCGACTGTTTGTATACTCTATTGTCAAGGTATTCCACTGTCCGTATAGTGTATTGTGAGGGCATTCAACTGTTTGTATAGTAAGGGTATTCGACTATTTATTTACTGTATTGTAAGACATTCAACTGTTTGTATACTGTATTGTAAGACATTCAACTGTTTGTATACTGTATTGTAAGACATTCAACTGTTTGTATACTGTATTGTAAGACATTCAGCTGTTTGTATACTGTATTGTAAGACATTCGGCTGTTTGTATACTGTATTGTAAGACATTCAACTGTTTGTATTGTGTATTGTAAGTTCATTCGACTGTTTGTATACTGTATTGTAAGACATTCAACTGTTTGTATTGTGTATTGTAAGTTCATTCGACTGTTTGTATACTGTTTTGTAAGGGCATTCTACTGTATGTATAGTGAATTTTAGGACATTCAACAGTTTGTATACTGTATTTTAAGGATATTTTACTTTTTGTATAGTTTATTGTAAGGGCATTCGACTGTTTGTATATTGTATTCGGCTGTTTGTATAGTGTATTGTGAGGTCATTCGACTGTTGGTATAGTGTATTGTAAGGGCATTCGACTGTTTGTATAGTGTTTGTGAGGGCATTCTACTGTTGGTATAGTGTATTGTAAGGGCATTCGACTGTTTGTATAGTGTTTGTGAGGGCATTCAACTATTTGTGTGAAAGGATATTCAACTGTTTGATTAGTGTTTTGTGAGGTCTTTCGACTCTATATATGTAGTGCCTTTTGAGGGCATTTGATTGTTTGTATACTGTATTGTGATGGCATTCGACTGTTTGCATAGTGTATTGTGAGGCCATTCGACTGTTTGTATAGTGTATTTTTAGGGCATTTGATTATTTGTATAATATACGGTGAGGCCATTCGACTGTTTGTATAGTGTATTTTGAGGGCATTTGATAATTATTTGTATATTGTATTGTGAAGGCATTCAATTTTTTCTATAGTGTATTGTAAGGGCATTCGAAAGTTTGCATAGTGTATTGTGATGACATTTGATTGTTTGTATACTGTATTGTGAGGACATTTGACTGTTTGCATAGTGTATTGCAAGGGTATTCGAGTGTTTGTATAGTGTGAGGACATTCACTGTTTTATAGTGCACTGTAAGGGCATTCGACTGTTCGTGTACTGTGTAGATTTTTAGAACATTCCATATGTAACAAAATTCAGGAGTCTGCTATATTGACTAGACTTTCAGAGTTTACCAATGAAGTCTGCTATATTGACTAAACTTTCAGAGTTTACCAATGAAGTCTGCTATATTGACCAGACTTTCAGAGTTTACCAATATTAAAATATGTACACGTAATAAAATGTCACTTTTATCCTGTATGTTAATGTTTGTCTGTATAAAGCACTTTTATCTGAGTGCATTACCACTTAGTCAAGTAACGGAAGAAAAGATACTGACTAAATAGATTTATTCATCGTAAACAAGCCACTCCTCATTGCTATTTATTGTCAGTAAAATGGAGTTTCTATTTAAGGTGGCATACAACTTTTACGCTATCTCAAAGTGAGTTCTGGAGGAAAACAGCTTTACAAAGTGTTGCAGTAGATTTATATTTTTTTAAAATAGCTTTTCAAACTTAAATTTTTTTTACACCTTCCTAAAGTTGGATGCTTATATTACCAACAGGTGGCAGATTATGGCAGAGGCATAGCTAAGGGTGTGTGTGTAGGGGGGGGGGGGCATGGGGAGTACATATGTCCCCGGGCGCCAAGGTACAGGGGCGCCAAAATGAGGCTTACAACGTTACATTATAATAAGTGAACAAGGATAATAAGGGGAGAGGGACGCCATTTTTTATAGTTCGTCCCCGGTCGCAAAATATCCTAGCTACGCCTCTGGATTGTGGCTACCTTTCTGTTCCGTTATACTGAATGTCATTCTTTTCTAGGGTTTAGTTTCTAATTGTAACTGATAAAAAAGTTTTGCTTCTTAATTTTATTTAATAAAACATTTGACATTTTTTACTAAAAAGAAATACTTTTTTTCTTTGTCGAAGTATGATTTTAATTAATTAAATTCATTTTTCTTTGCTGAAGTGTAGTTTGATTTGACTAAAAGCATTTTTAAAGAGATAAAATACATTTTACTTTGTCGAAGTATTATTTTATTTGACTGAATCTGATATACAGCTTAAGCAAAATAATAGATCTGAATTCAGTAGGTTAAGATGCTGATTACCAATGTAAATTCCAGTAAAACCAAGCAAAAGAATAGAGAAAGGGAAAGACAAACCTACATGGACAGAAATAGAAACATAATGGAGTTATCCTCGCGTCTTTGAATACCGCTTACATTAATATTCTTTTGTATCAGTACTGATCAATGTGTTTGTTTAGGAATATAAATGAATTAATCACGAATTCCTCCCTTGTAGACAGTTGAACGGACAGATCGACAAACAACAAACGAATAAATAGATAGGTAGGTAGGTTTGTAGTAATGCTAATTTCCTGGCGATCTCTGAGTAATAGAAGCTGCATTCCAAATTAAGTTGTTTTCTTTTAAATATTTTTTCAAACACTGAACGATTCTTCGCATGAAAGTGAAGCGATCGTCTGACGGAAAAGCTAAATATGCACTCCAACATAGTTACTGCACATTTCATTACGGTAGGTAACTTTCAAACTATTGATTTAACAGGAGTTATCCCCCTTGCAGTAGGTTCTGTAAATGAACGTGTATGCATAGTGTAGTCAGCAGTGTCTTTTTTGGGTGGTGGGTGGTGGGTGGGTGGGGAATATTGGATTTTATATATTATATTTAATTCTGAGGGAAGGTAAAGGGATTCTATAGTTAATCATAATGCTTTAATTAAGGTATTATTATGGAGCAATGAAAACTTCCGTCCAGTCATCAACATATCATTCATAATAAAAATAAAGTGATGAAGAAAACCTTGTATTTTCTTTCTCTCTTAACTTCCGTACGCACTGAGCGTGGCTTACGAACTACATCTGAGTAAGTGACTTTGTACAAACCCGCCCTTCAGGCCAACACACGTTGCATTCAATAATTAATGCCAAAGACAGATTACATTCATTCATGGTCTAACACACATTGCATTAATTCAAGGCCAAACACACATTGCATTCATTAATTAATGCCAAACACAGATTACATTCATTCATGGTCTAACACACATTGCATTAATTCAAGGCCAAACACACATTGCATTCATTCAAGGCCAAACATACATTACATACATTCAATACCAGACACTCATTACATTAAAGGCCAAACACACCTCACATTCGTTACACATTGCATTAATTCAAGGCCAAACACACATTGCATTCATTAATTAATGCCAAACACAGATTACATTCATTCATGGTCTAACACACATTGCATTAATTCAAGGCCAAACACACATTGCATTCATTCAAGGCCAAACATACATTACATACATTCAATACCAGACACTCATTACATTAAAGGCCAAACACACCTCACATTCGTTCAAGACATATGTGAATCATGTAGGACCAGAAACAAGATTGGACACATCATATTCACTCACAACCAAACATATCTATTACAAATGAACAGACGCCAATTCAGCAGCAAGCACACATACTTTCTTCACACAAGACCCAACACACACCACAGTAATACCCTACCAAATACGCATCACATTCACACACAATCAAGCACACATCATTTTACACAAAATTAAATGATATCATATACACACAGAATCAAATACACACAATCTTTGCAAACATCAACTCCATTCATGACCTAAATAATACCTTCATCTAAGACCAAACACATCTCATTCACATAAGATCAAACACATCAAATTCACATAAGACCAAAAACACAATATTCACAAAAAATACATCTCATCACAAAAGACCAAACTCATCACATTCACATAAGATAAATTACATCACATTCAATTAAGACCAAAACACAATATTCACAAAAACCCCAAATATATCTCATTCACAAAAGACCAAATATGTTACATTCACATAAGACCGACTAAACACATCACATTAAAAAAATCCCCAAAGACTCAAGATCTTGATTCATTGAAGCCCAAACACGCATCACTCTCACTCAAAAATAAACACACACACACCAGTTCTAAACAATACCCAACACAACACTTTCACACAAGACCAAACACATCACTTCCACACAAGACCAAATACTTCACTTTCAAGCAAGACCAAAACGCATCACTTTCACATAAGACCAGATACATCACTTTCACACAAGACCAAACACATCACTGCCATAGAAAACCAATCATTTATTACTTCCAAATAGATTATTTAATAGAATATAATCATTTTAAAATAAGCTTCATTCATGACAATCAATACTGATGTTCTCTGGGCTATAAGAAGATAAAAAGAAAAGAAAAGAAAAGAAAATTACTTGAAAGAAAAATGAATGAAAGAGTGAATGATTTGTAAAAATAAAAGGAAAGAAAAACTTAGAAAGTAATAAAATGTAGAAAAGAAAGTAAAAAGAGGGGAGGGGAGAAGTTTTTAAACAAGAAGAGAAGAGAAGAAAGTACAAAAGAATGAAAAACAAATTTTCAAAGAGAAAGAGAGAACAAGAAAACTGAACAAGAAAAAAAAAAGATAGAACAAATCAGAAGAAATATAAAATAAAATACTATTATACTAATCTGACTTCTGAATAATGTGTTATGATATAACACCGAATAAGCTTTGGAATTACTTGAACATTGCTTCGTGAAATCTTGATGTCAAATAAAATTCTTATTGTATTTGTCATATGCATATTTGATTCTTGATTCAATAAATTGTGTGACACCTACACTATACTAGTTATCGGTTATGATTATTATTGTTAATTAATCATCTATAACTAATTACAAGTGATGAAAATCTTAATTTATATTATTAATAATTCTCCAGAAGACACCACTCGTCTCTCTCACCTCTCTCACTTGGCGGATATGCGGGGCTGTAAACGTCTTCTCTCTTCCACAACATTTACCATCACATGTTTCCGTAGGTGGAAAACGGCTTACCAAAGGAGAAGACAATCCATCTTTTAATCTACATTAGTGAGCCCCCTACCCATCCACTTTCTTCTCCAACATAAAGTTATCAATATGTGTATTGGCTCTAGAATGGAGTTCACACGAATCAACTTACAGCAGCACGTTTTACTAAGTTGACAACAACGGCTGGATTCACACACCAACGTGACCAAGCAAGTACACCTTAGCTTAACGCGACTAAAGTAAAACAAAACGGTCTGCTCCTCTGCAAAAGTCAAATTAAGGCAGCACTAAATTTCTGACATATTCATCTCTAAAATATTTCTCTCTTACACACATTCTCAACTTACAAAATCTTGCAACATTTTCGTTAGCCTGATACTAACACAGCTATAGGAAAGATAGCATTCACAAAAATTCACAAGAATAATGTACAACGTGGTCAAATTAATGAACATTGAAATAATGGTTCAATTACATAATCATTCTCCATTTCAAATCATAGGCCAATAGCAGAAATGTATGAAATATTTTTCTAAGTCCATTCTTTCTTTATAGGTCAGTTAACATACCATAAGCTAACGATTGCCTTTATGACAGGACTCGAGTTAATGTTCAAATTCAAAGTGATAGAATAGAGTACTTCTTCAAAAAAGAAACTTCCAGTTCATCCCCCATTGGATAAATTTGTTATGAACAAGTGTGAAAGTAATAGTCAGAAAACTACTCATCCAGTTAGAACCAGTTTGGATTGCATCAGCAATTTCTATCATATTCTCAACCCAAGTTGTTTCCTCCAACTTTGACACTTACAAAAAATATCATCATAAGGAGTGCTCAAGATTGTGACACTTTTGACACATTTAACAATTTTTATAACAATTAAGTTTAGTAATAGGGATAGGTAAATTTACTCCATCACAAACTGATTGTTAAATTTATTAACTTTCTTACACATATTAATACAAAATATTTTGGAGTGATAGTGGGTGGATGGGGGCTCATCAAAGATAATTAAAGACGGACTTGTTTCCACCTACGAAAATATTGTGTGACAATAAATCGTCTGTCTTATTGTCATGGAAGTGAGAAAACTTTTACGACATCCGTATAATCCGCCAAGTGACAGACAAGGTGGTGTCTCCTGGGATAATTATTAATAAACATAAATTAAGATTTCTCCATGATTTTTAATCAGTTATGGATCAACCACTAACAAAGAGGTATTTGTCACAGAAAGAAAGTAAGAAAGAAAGAAAAAGAAAGAAAGAAAGAAAAAGAGAAAGAAAGAAAGAAAGAAAGAAAGAAACAAACAAACAAAGAAAAAGAGAAAGAAAGAAAGAAAGAAAGGAAAAAAGAAAGAAAAAAGAGAGAAAGAAACAAACAAACAAAGAAAAAGAGAAAGAAAGAAAGAAAGAAAGAAAGAAAGAAAGAAAGAAAGAAAGAAAGAAAGAAAGAAAGAAAGAAAGAAAGAAAGAAAGAAAGAAAGAAAGAAACAAACAAACAAAGAAAAAGAGAAAGAAAGGAAAAAAGAAAGAAAAAAGAGAGAAAGAAACAAACAAACAAAGAAAAAGAGAAAGAAAGAAAGAAAGAAAGAAAGAAAGGAAAAAAGAAAGAAAAAAGAGAGAAACAAACAAACAAACAAAGAAAAAGAGAAAGAAAGAAAGAAAGAAAGAAAGAAAGAAAGAAAGAAACAAACAAACAAACAAACAAAGAATATAAAATCAAGAACAACAATAAAAATTTTAAAAAAAACATGAAAGTAAAGAGTGAGCGAGCGATAGAGTTAGCTAGTTAAGGGAGAACACTTCAGAACGTGAGAGAGGGGGGACAATTGGAAAGGTCACAATATCCGACGTACATGTCTTGCATAGAATTTGGAATTTAAACACATCGGGGACGTGTACGCATGACAGATGATCGCTGTTTTCTCCAAACTAATGCTCCAGCAACCGACTGCGTCTGGAACCGACGTCAGTGATGGGATGCCAGCCTTGCACAAAACATTAGGACGCAAGAGGAGTTGTGTCCCATTTTGGCACTAAGCGTGGTCAATAAATGAAAAACAAGGAGATCAGATTGTATATTTGCAGTAATAAGTTCTATTTTTAAACATCTGATGGCCTTTCGGTTTTCTTCAAACCTCACATACTGGAGAAGAAATAACACAAGAGTTTTAATAAAGCCATTCAGAAGTTGCGTTTCTTTGGTGTAGGTATGTTTTCTGAAGTGACATTTTAGTGAGCGTTCATTCAGACGAAAAGACGAAACTTAATTAAATTAGATCTATTAGAAATTACATATAGATTTAATAAATAATATCCTTTCACCAGCATTCAGATTTTTTCCCCGGAGAGATTACGGTTTCAACTGTGGTCTAGGTGCTTACACTTTGAAAGAACTTGTGAAATGAAACATGATAATAACATTTTGCTATAGCCCCATTTTGCGATAGCCCCATTTTACTATAACCAGAGTTCGAGTCCGAGCATTAAACACAAACATAGCCAAAGCTATAAACAAAAACATAGCCTGAGCCATAAACACAAACATAGCCAAAGCTATAAACAAAAACATAGCCAGAGCCATAAACACAAACATAGCCAAAGCTATAAACAAAAACATAGCCAGAGCCATAAACACAAACATAGCCAAAGCTGAAAGAATGAAGCAATTCAACTTAACACGTGCAAATATACACTCATCAGTTTTATTCACCACTACATAATGTCCATTTTCATTTTCCAAAGTACAGATTTAGCTGTTTAAATGAAACAACAGTCTCGGTCAGGCGACACTTTAACATTGCAGTTTGGAAATGCTCATTTTGTTCACGAAATTTCTAAGAAGTTTAAATCCTTATTATTATATTGTCCATATCCTTAGTTAAGAAAACATCGGTTGTCTAAATCCTCCTCTCAAATTCAAATACTTTATTTTAGTCTTAATTCTCAGTCTTGTGTCGCAGCATGTTTTCCTCTCAAATCGAACTTTGTATTATTATTTTCTTTTAACTTTTCCTTTGATGTCATCTGCCAAATAGTATTTTCTCTGAAATCCAAATACTCATTGCATTACAAATCTTCTGTCTGCTGTCCAAATCCTCACTTTTCGATCTGGCATAAGCAATCACCCCAGTTTAAATATATCAATGCTTGATATAAAACCCTCAATCTGAGTGTATATCCTTCTTCTCTATGGGGCATGGGTTTCTCCAGACGTCTGTTGTCTAAAATAGCCTAACTGCTAAACGACATGACGAAATCCTTACTCGGCCGCCATAGCGTCACTTAGCACTCAAAAACAGAACTCTCTTTAATCTAAAAACTTACATTACCGGACTTTGCTGTCTTAACCTTCACTTAGTAGGCCCCTTCAACGTCCCTTCTCTCTCTCTGTCTCTATGAACCAACGCTCACACAACAAACAACAACGTCAAAGGACAGCTTGGTGGAGAGTTGAGAAAACGCAATGGTGAAAAAATAAAACTTCTTAGATGAATAGAGTCACGTCATGTTCATTAACCAATCAACCCTTAAAGCAACCCTTAAGCATAACATTTTCTCCACTCCTTGCTGGAAGGCTGCTAGCCCCAAGTGTACGCTCTATGGCTAGAGTTCGATAATTCCTCAGACCCGCAGGCAACATCGTGAGGGGAGGAAAATCGATACAGACGGGGTAAAGTTGGCAGAGAAACTCAGGGGCAAAGCCAGTCAGTAGATAAAAGGATATGGCTTACTTCGTCTATGGCGCTCATCGCGGTTTTAAACAAGTGATCACTTTTCGTTCACATGCCTTTAATGCTTGGATGCCACGTGGCTGATAATTCTGCAAAGTTGGGCGCGCAGTGCCTGAGAGCCTTTTAAAATAATTTGTGTTTGGTCTAGAGGGTGTATACAGCCTGGGGGGGGGGGTGTTTGATCTCGTCAAAGAGATATACCGATTATTAAAAACATAATTTGATATTATGAGAAGATATGGTATCAAGTAGGAGATGGGACTGTATGTTTTACTAGTAGTCGTGTGTGTATAATTGCGTGACGTGTTAGAATCTCTTTACATTCTACCCGTACGTTGACAAATGCACACTCATCTATTTGCTATCACACAATCATGCATATTCATACACTATTTATATGCATAGAATATTCTTATATACACGCGTCATGCACCTCGTAGATGTGTATACATTATATATCCATACACACTCACATATATATATATATATTCAGTATATTCAGTAAATATATATATATACACTCAATTTGTAATCACTCTCATACCTATACATCCATACTTATACACACAGTCACATATGTATACATATTGTATGTATACTTATATTTGTATGCTTTAAATATTCACGTTAATAGAGTCATACACACATACGCATAATATATATTTGCCTCTCTCTCTCTCTCTCTCTCTCTCTCACAAACACACACACACACATACACACACACAAACACACATACATACATACACACACACACACACACACACACGCACGCACACACACACACACACACACATACATACACTCATAGTATACATTATATTTATATTCATATAGGTATATGCAATATATTTACATTCGTAGAAGCATACATACAATACTTACACACTGACAGATGTATGCACTCATAGTTTCGTGAGCATGAAGCTTGGTGCATGTCTTTAAAAAAAAATATCATACAATAATACGAGCATTGTGCTTTGCACGCAAGAATGTTTCCTTCACGCTTGATTAAACTTTCAAATACTTTAATCGTTTGTTTCTTTCAGTTCATGTGTCGGGGTAAATTTGCCTATCCCTATTTCTAAACTTAATTGTTGTATAAATTGTTAAATGTCTAAGTGGCTCGTTCTTGGGCACTGCTTATACCGATATTTTTTAAAGGGTCAAAGTTGGAAGTAAACAACTCAGGTAAAGAATGTGCTCATGCAATCCAAACCAGTTTCAAATGGATGAGTAGTTTTTCTGACTAATAGTCTTATACGCGCTCCTAACAATTTCATTGTTTGGGGATGGACCGGAAGTTACTTTATCTAACCGCTTTGAATTTGACGAAACTCCAGTCCTGTCATAAAGGTAATCATTAGATTATGGTAAGTTAATTGCCTGATAAAGAATGAATGGACTTTGAAATATTTTATACATATTTGCTATTGATCTATGATTTGGATTGGAGAATACTTTATGTAATTGAACCATTATTTCTATGTTCACTAATTTGATTACGTTGTACATTAAACTTGTGAATTTTGATTGATGCTATATTTCTTAATCTGTTGTTTGTATATATCGGGCTAATGAATATTGTTACAAGCTTTGCAAGTTGACAATGTTTGCTAGAAAGAAAGGAGTTTTAGAGGTGAATTAAACCTGAAATTTAGTGCTGCTTTCATTTGACTTTTGCAGAGGGGAGCACACTTTTTTTGTTTTTTTATTTAGTGTATTTAATCTGCTTCAGATCACAGTGACTACTCTGCTGGATCATGTTGGTGTGTGTCCATCATTGTCGTCAAACCTAGCAGTAAACGTGTTGCTGTAAGTTGATTCCTGTGAATTCAGTTCAAAAGCCAATATGGCGAAAATTGAGGCAGATTATTTATATCATTCCTTGTGTGATTGAGTAGTGTACACGAAGTTTCTAGCACATACAGCATGATGTGCATTGTCAGAGCGTGTGAAGTTCTGGATGATTCTCCATTGTGTGCTTTGTGAGCACATCAAAGATTCTGGAACAGTTGTGTAACATACCTAAACGTGGTACATGGGACCGCCATCTAAATAAGAAAGACAATGACTTGTTGCAAACCATGTAACTAAATTTACTTAATCAATATTTCAACATAAACTCCCTGTAACTAAATTTACTTAATCAATATTTCAACATAAACTCCCTGTAACTAAATTTACTTAATCAATATTTCAACATAAACTCCCTGTAACTAAATTTACTTAATCAATATTTCAACACAAACTCTCTGTAAATAAATTTACTTAAGCAATTTTTCAACATAAAATCCTCGAAACTAAACTTTACTTAAGCAATATTTCAACATAAACACCCTGTAACTAAACTTAACATTTCAAGATAAACTCTATATTACTAAAAATTACATAGGCAATTTTCAACATTAACTCCATTTTGCTAAATATTATCAAGGGAACATTTCAAGATTAAGGCCCTATAACTAAACATTACTTAGGCAAAACATTTGAACATAAACTTCATATTACTAAACATTACTTAGGAAACATTTGAACATAAACTTCATATTACTAAAACATTGCTTAGAAAACATCAAGATGAAGTCTCTATAACTAAACATTATCTAGACAATATTTTAACATTACGGTTTTTAATCATTCCAAATGTTGAGATACAAAGTATCACTGAGAATATAAAACATAATATGTATATATATTATTTTACAACATAAAATAAACACTCATGCACACACACACACACACACACACACACACACACACACACACACACACACACACACACACACACACACACACACACACACATATATATATATATATATATGTATAATATATATGCATATTAAATATTATATTAAATATTATATTAAATATACTATCTACATTTGTATACACCCACATACATATATAAATAAATGAAAGTACTTTTACAACTGTCTAAGGTTTACACAATTTCTAGCACAATTACCGTAAACAAGATCAGTTACGTTTGAAGTCAAAGGCAAAGAAATCCAAGCAAATGTTTCGTCACAGATTGCCTGGCAGCATGTAACTACTTCTACCGCCTACACAAATCAAACGACAAAAAAGAAATAAATAAAAATGAAAGCTAAATGAAATGGGATGCCCTTATTGATTTTTGAGAATGCAAGAACATTAGCGTTTCAACTTTTTAAAACTAGGCTTTTTAAATTTTACACACAACCCCCATATCATTTTTGCTGTTGTAGCTCTTTGCAATTGACAAGGAAAGCAGCGGAGGTTTATATAACGGTACCTGTAACGGCACCACGATCTTAAGCAGGTAGAAATGCTTCGTTTAAGAACTTTTTCATTGTATCCTTGCCCTATCCTGTGTCTTTCAGCTAGTGTGATGACCCGTGTATCCTTGCCCTATCCTGTGTCATTCAGCTAGTGTGATGACCCGTGTATCCTTGCCCTATCCTGTGTCATTCAGCTAGTGTGATGACCCGTGTATCCTTGCCCTATCCTGTGTCATTCAGCTAGTGTGATGACCCGTGTATCCTTGCCCTATCCTGTGTCTTTCAGCTAGTGTGATGACCCGTGTATCCTTGCCCTATCCTGTGTCATTCAGCTAGTGTGACGACCCGTGTATCCTTGCCCTATTCTGTGTCATTCAGCTAGTGTGATGACCCGTGTATCCTTGCCCTATCCTGTGTCATTCAGCTAGTGTGATGACCCGTGTTATCGAAGAGTTCCAGACCGCAACACGTGTACTAGATGAGCATCGCAGTTAAGGTTTGAACCTAAATCATGCTGTTATAATAACGTTTAAAAAAATAATACTTCTGTCTTTCAAATAGGCGGTTGTGGTTTTGCATTTTCTCCTCCAGTCTCTTTCGCGAATTTTTTTCATCCTTTTAAAATTAAATTTTTAATTTTTGTTTTGGGCGAAAATATAGCAACGTCACTACAGAGTGCGCTTAATGTAAAAAGGCATCTGTGGGAAGGTAATAAATTCATAATCAAGGGGTATTGTCGAATATCAAACAACATAATTAAAGTTTCTTGGATAGTTTCAAAAATCAAGCAGTTTCCAGTGTCGCCGCTGTACTCTGGGATGACTTTGTAATAATGAATTATATCAAATATTAGTAATTAGTTATGATACAAGACAAATACCGATACAGAGTATGGGTCACTGGTTATATATGTATATCTGCAACTGTTACACCGGTATACTAGTACGCCGCCAAGTTGGCTCACGGTCCCCACTCAGTAATAGCTGAGAATGATGTTAATGAATAGATATATGACGATTATAAATAGACGAACAGAGAACAAGACGTAATCATTAGATTATCACTTTAGACTACGATAACACGATAGAAATTACTTTCACTAACAAATACGCGAGATTAAAGAATTAATAACAAGAATTTTAATAAAAGAAAAGTTAACAAGATTTAGAAAAATAAGTAATATATTTCATCATAATGCCACAGAGAGCAAGTTCAGGCCACACTGTAGTCACCTTCAGATCACAACTTATCTCAATGCACTGGAGTGACGTACACACGCTGGTAGACTCTCAATAGGACATGACATCACATCAGGAACAGATTCCAAATCCCAGTTGAAATCAAAGATCAAGATGAAACCAAAAAGCAAAACAAAACCAAAAACCAGAAACAAAATCCCTGAAACACAAGCAATTGTAGAGTTTAAGTGTCCAGTCAATTGCTCTATTAATAAATACTAAGTTTGGCATAGGCCTCTGAAAGAAAGAAATGTTAACATGTTCAAAATAAAACATAGCATATAACATCATAATAAAACCTAACCATTCACACAAAGATGATTTTACCTTATCCAGCCATGGTTTACTGCTCCATGTACAACCCAAATAGGGAGGGACCCAGTCTTGAACGCTCACCCCAAGAGACGATTGAAAAAAGAGTAAAGGGTAAAATTCGCTATCACCTTTATTTCCCTTGAAATCACACCTGTGTTACACCTTTATTTCACCTGAAATCACGCCTCCGATCTGGCCAGTTACTTAGAGTTAATACTATTATGACTTTCGTAACAACTTCCAACCACCTCTGCCGGTCCGGTAACAACGCTTCCCTTTGTATACCCAAAACACACACACACACACACACACACACACACACACACACACACACACACACACACACACACACACACACATGCTGCATTAATCCCTTGCTATGTTTATTGGCCACGACCACGCACATTTAAACAACAAACCTTCACTCACCTATATGATGCAAATACTAAACACCGGTCAGTAAATTTACTACCATGCATGACTCATTCGTTCAGGACCTCACTTCAGAAACAAGCATGATGCACAATACACGTCATTCAAATTACAAATAGCATTCAATTTAAATTGCACGTCATGAAAATTTATGGGAAAAGCTCCCATCATATAGCATCCATTCGGGATCCGTGCTTTAGTTGCACGGTAGCAGATTTACTGACCGGGCATTGCATCAAAGGTGTTACTGGATGGGCAGCGAGTCTTTAAGTCGTTATTCCATTGAACATTGCGTCAACACATATTTCATTGATCATTTATTCAAAGGCATTTCATTTGATTAGTCATTAAGAAGTTAATTGATTGGGATGTGTGATTTAAGTCTTATTTAATTGCGGGAACAAATCTGTATTTTAGTCTAATTAGACTTTTTATATTAAGACGGAGTAGATCGGCCTATAGGAATTTGGATCTTATTTGATTAGTTATTGGTTATATCTTATTGCGCCAAAGATTACTTATTTGACTTGATATGAGTCTTTAAGTATTATTTCATAAGCACATTGGATCTTCATCCAGTACTTTCCTTCTTTATTAAATTCTCATTTAAGTTAACAATATCAAAAAGGTCTTCTCTGGCTGGGCTTCTTGAAAGAGAGGTTTTGTTTGGATGGGCTTTACGTTAAAGAGCTTGTATTTGATTGGGCCAACGGCTCGTGTCTGATAAAATACATTTTCCTTTTGATGAAAGTGAAATATTTCAGTGTTTGACGACCTCTTAGTAGATTGAGACGACATTTTTTGTATTAAATAAGAAATGAACACTCAACAGATTTTCTAATTTGAAACACATCGACACACATATATTTACATACGCACAAACACACATATACACAATACAAAACCAAACGCATAAATGCATACAAACAGACATTATTAAATATAAACACATGCACATTAACACATGTGCACAGACACAACACACACGCAAACATTTGTCTAAGTATAATTTAATCAATAATATGTCGAAAGGAATATTTGTGTTGGCCTTTCAGATATCGAGCAAAGACTGGTGGACCTGGCTAGCAGTTCCAAGAAATACTCCAAGATATACGATGTTTGTAAGTTACTGAGAGATCACAGCCAGTGTATAATGTGCTCTGGGCAGTCTTTGAACTCACTTTTGGTTGCAGCCTCTTTATATATTATTGTTCAGCTCCCCACTCCCCCCCCCCCCAGTTTGCTGGCGCGATCCAAAATATACTGAAGACTAGTTGCGTTTTTCATTACGTGACTAAACCATTATTTTATTTGCACATTAAACAAAGTAGCAGCAGAAAAAACAGTATTTTAAAGAGAATGTAAAGGGACTAGAATTAGATGCTTGAGAACACTAATGAACACGAGTTTAAGGGACTAGAATTAGATGTATGAGAACACCACTGAAGACTGGAATGAAGGAATAGAATACAATAGGAATAAGTTTTAAGAGACTGGAATTAGGCAATAGAATGCAATAGGAATAAGCTTTAAGAGACTGGAATTAGTGAATAGAATGCATTAGGAATCAGTTTTAAGAGACTGGAATTAGGGAATGAAATGCATTAGGAATCAGTTTTAAGAGACTGGAATTAGTGAATAGAATGCATTAGGAATCAGTTTTAAGAGACTGTAATTAGTGAATAGAATGCATTAGGAATCAGTTTTAAGAGACTGGAATTAGGGAATGAAATGCATTAGGAATCAGTTTTAAGAGACTGGAATTAGGGAATGAAATGCATTAGGAATCAGTTTTAAGAGACTGGAATTAGGGAATGAAATGCATTAGGAATCAGTTTTAAGAGACTGGAATTAGGGAATGAAATGCATTAGGAATCAGTTTTAAGAGACTGGAATTAGGGAATGAAATGCATTAGGAATCAGTTTTAAGAGACTGGAATTAGGGAATGAAATGCATTAGGAATCAGTTTTAAGAGACTGGAATTAGGGAATGAAATGCATTAGGAATCAGTTTTAAGAGACTGGAATTAGGAATGAAATGCATTAGGAATCAGTTTTAAGAGACTGGAATTAGGGAATGAAATGCATTAGGAATCAAATTTAAGAGACTAAGAATAAAAGCAGGAAACAAAGTGAGAGTAAAGTGTGCAGATTGACTAATTAAATGGAGGCCCCACTACTGAAGACTAAAATTAAATGGAGGCCCCACTACTGAAGACTAAAATTAAATGGAGGCCCCACTACTGAAAACTAAAATTAAATGGACGCCCCACTACTGAAAACTAAAATTAAATGGACGCCCCACTACTGAAGACTAAAATTAAATGGAGGCCCCGCTACTGAAGACTAAAATTAAATAAAGGTCCCACCACTGAAGACTAAAATTAAATGAAGGCCCCACCACTGAAGACTAAAATTAAATGAAGGCCCCATTACTGAAGACTAAAATTAAATGGAAGCCCCGCTAATAAAGATTAAAATTAAATGGAGGCCCCACCACTGAAGACTAAAGGGCTGATATTCGATAGTAAAGAATAGTTTACTATTTACAAAAAGAACTAGAGTTTTCAAAAACTGAAATTATCACAGGCTTGTTTGGATTACTGTTGATAAGCTATATGTCTGGTTTCTCTTCTGAATTTCTTGAAAAGATAAGATGATATGTGTGGCTAACTGGTCGCAAAAGTTTCGTCCACGTGGGAATGACCTATAGATAATGGGGAATAAACACGACTAGACCACGCAAAGCGAAAAGAAATGGTAAAAAAAAATCAAATTTTAAATAAAGAAATTCTTTAATTAATAATCACTTTCTTAGCTACGGAAAGTCATTTCCAACACAACTGCAGGCTGAAGGCAAGGTACATGTGGACTGAAATATGACGAATCAAACAATAAGCTGAATGCCCATACCTTTGACTCTTCCATTAACGGAAGCTCTCCGTACGCATTCAACTAAAGTTCAATGACTAACTCAATCGCCTATTTTCTTTTTAATTTGGCGCTTTGAAACAAACAGTCGATGTACTGAATGTAGCGTAGCAATCGTCCTGCTGTTTATTTTGCCGTTGCTAGCTCTTTAAAGCGAGCATTTGATGTGCTAAA
This sequence comes from Sinotaia quadrata, assembly GCA_028829895.1. NCBI lineage: Eukaryota > Metazoa > Mollusca > Gastropoda > Architaenioglossa > Viviparidae > Sinotaia > Sinotaia quadrata. The sequence goes on along the minus strand of CM054178.1, from coordinate 137,662,299 downwards.
TGTAACATGACATTTACTTTGCCGTTTAGGGGTGCTTTAAAGTGAACATTCAATGTGTTAAATGTGACGTGACAAATGCACCCGGCAGTTGGCAAGTCATTTTTGTAATATCGGAAAGTCAACAAAACGGGAGGTTATTCTAGAGTTCTTCAGTGATGCTGTGATTCCAATCGTTCTACGATTTCTGTATTGGTGCATTCCTGAGTGGAGTGAAAATAAAAAATATAACATTACTGCACAGATTACAGTTATTTAAGATAATTACGAAAAGGAATTGCCCTGTTTTTAAAGTGAGGAAAACTCCATTAAATGGTAAGCTGAAAATTGTGATTACTTATGGTGAATCTGAAGAAAATTGCATTAAAGCCCACATTTGAATGGTATTTTTCATTTCTTTCTAAATATCTGCTTCATGCGAGGTCAGAAGGGACCTAAACCTTGCATTTTTAGTGAAAATGTGACAGAATGTCTATTCAAAAACTTTCAGAAATGACAAAGAATTAGACTTGCATGTTAAGAGAAGAAATTAAGTATTCTTATTTTATGTGATCGCTTTCACTTTGGGCAAAAAGACTTCTCTATTTAGTTCACTTTTGTCCGTACTTCAAGAAAGCATAAATCAACTTCAATTGGTTTGGTCTGGCAGCTCTATTGACTGTAGTGTAGGCAGTTCTATTGGCTGTGGTATAGGCTGGTATATTTACTGTGGTCTGGGCAGATATATTAACTGTGGTGTGTGCAGGCCAGTTGGCTGTGTTTGAGCAAATTTTATTGGCTGTAGTAGAGTACTTCTATTGGCAGTGGTGTGGGCAGATCGATTGGTTATGGCCGGGGTAGCTTTATAGTCTGTGGTGTAGGTAGCAGTAATGGCTGTAGTCTGGATAGCTCTATTGACCACGGTGTAAGCAGTTCTTTAAGATGTAGTGTGGGCAACTCATTTGGACAGCTTTATTTATTGTGGAGGTGGGCATGTCAATTGGCTGTAGTCTGGATAGCTCTATTGACTATAGTGTAAACAGCGTTATGACTTACTTGGATGTTGTGTGGGCAACTTTATTGACTGTGGTGTGGGCAGGTCTATTAGCTGCGATCTTGGCAGCTCTACTGGACATTGTGTGAACAGATCTATTGACCATAGTCTGGGCAGCTCTATTGGCTGTGGTGTTTGAAGCTTTATGAGATGTGATGTGGGCAACTCACTTGAGCTTAATCTAGGTAGCTCTATTGGCTGTAGGGTGGGCAGCTCTATTGACTGTATGGTGGGCAGCTCTATTGGCTGTGGTCTAGGCAGTTCTATTGGCTGTGGTGTGTGTTGCGAAGTACAGTTTAGTTGGGGTAGGTATTGGCTACTGGTTATAAACATATGTATTAGCACTGTTATTCCGATAATAATGGAGACGCTATCTGTCCTTAGAGATCACGGTGTCCACTCAGTAGTAGACTGAGAAATAGATATAACAGAGAAAAAGACGATGTAATTATACGATTATTATAATTTACGAGAAACAAATAAAAAGAAGTTATGCTACACTAACAGATAAGCGACATGGAAACAATTAACAAAAGATTTTTATAAAGAAAAAGGTTGACAATATTTAAAAACAAAAACAACACAATCTTAATCCAGTCTTACCGCGAGATGGAAACAATTAACAAAGATTTTTTTTAAACAAAAAGGTTGACAATATTTAACAACAAAAACAACACAATCTTAATCCAGTCTTACCGCGAGATAGAAACAATTAACAAAAGATTTTTATAAAGAAAAAGGTTGAGAATATTTTTTAAAAAACACACACAATCTTAACCCAGTCTTACCGCGAGATGGAAACAATTAACACAGATGTTTATAAAGAAAAAGGTTGAGAATATTTTTTAAAAAACACACACAATCTTAATCCAGTCTTTAAAGGTGAGCATCGATATGTTACACTTTTACTGGTGTTTAGCTACAAAGTATGTTACACTTTTACTGGTGTTTAGCTACAAAGTATGTTACACTTTTACTGGTGTTTAGCTACAAAGTATGTTACACTTTTACTGGTGTTTAGCCACAAAGTTCAGTATCACTCACTCATCATACCACATCAAAGACTTAACTTGAAAAATATACTTGGTGACAATAGTAGCAACACTGGAACACTCAACATCAAAGACATAACTTAAAAATTATACTTGGTGACAGCAGTAGCAACACTGGAACACTCTCAACACGAGACCCTTCGTATGGACAAATTCGACAAACTCAAAGCCAATGAAAATGTACAGAAATAAAATCCCTGAAACATAAGCAATTGCGAATCCTAAATATACTGCAAGCCACTACATAAATAAGTAATTAATTATACCTGGGTCTCTGCAACACACTAAATATACTGCAAGCCACTACATAAATAAGTAATTAATTATACCTGGATCTGTGCAACAAACTAAAATTAGACTTATAATAACACAAGACTTTAAAATTATAATATAAAATCTTAACTATTCACCCAAGTACAGAAACGTTCATACGTTTTTCTAGCCAAGGGTCTGTCTTTTGGTTCCTTTAAGAATTTATCATTACAGCAGGAAGGACCCGATATACAGGACATCTCATCCAAAGAGTATGTATTCAAAAGAGTAAAATCTTGGGGCACTGCGCATGGGTTCTCTCAGCTTAAGTCTCCACCCATCTCTACATTAACTAACTTTATTAAGAATTCAAGAATACGTCTAGAATTAATTAATATTTATGACTTTCTCACATCCTCTACACCAACATTCTATCTGTACACATGCAACCTATCTGTAAAAGTGTTCAGTTACAACAGCTTAAAATGTAAGATAACCAAATAACAAGGTCTCGATAAAACACACACACACACACACACACACACACACACACACACACACATACACACACACACACACACACACACACACGACCAGATGTAAATTATTCCGTTTATTCTAACTTCACTTGACTGCGTATTCTCGTAGATACCGCCAATCTGTTAGACAACCAGTACCATTCAGTCTGGCAAACAGCTGTACCGTGAAAGGTGGCACTCATCAATATCATTCGATGTGTCAGACAAAAGCATCATTCAATACGTGATACAGAAAGTATCATTCAGTGTGTAAGACAGAAAGTATCAGTCAGTGTGTGTCAGACAGAGAGTACCATTCAGTGTGTCAGATAGACAGTATCATTCAGTGTGTGTCAAACAGAAAGTATCATTAAGTGTCTCAGACAAACAGTATCATTCAGTGTGTCAGACAACCAGTATAATTCAATACGTCACACTAAAAAAAAATAGCATTCAGTGTGTCAGATGATCAGTATCATTCCGTGTGTCAGACAGAAAGTATCATTCAGTGTGTCAAACAACTAGTATTATTCGATGTTGCCAGTTCTTTCACAAACAGTTTCATACTTCGAGCTAATCGTACTCCAGCTAGCATCTTAGTACAAAACCATTGCACTCCAGCTAGCATCTTAGTACAAAACCATTGCACTCCAACTAGCATCTTAGTACAAAACCATTGCACTCCAACTAGCATCTTAGTACAAAACCATTGCACTCCAACTAGCATCTTAGTACAAAACCATTGCACTCCAACTAGCATCTTAGTACAAAACTATTGCACTCCAACTAGCATCTTAGTACAAAACTATTGCACTCCAACTAGCATCTTAGTACAAAACCATTGCACTCCAACTAGCATCTTAGTACAAAACCATTGCACTCCAACTAGCATCTAACTACAAAACCATCGCACTACAGCCAAAACCATTCTGCAATTGGAAAGTCAACGAACTAACTGCTGAATGCTAACATGATTTTCTCTCTTTTCATTTTGGTAAGTAGATTTTGTTAGACTTCTTCTGATGATTTTTAATTATCACTATAAGCATTCAGAAAACCCTAGAGACATGTACGGTTCCTGGCAATGTACAATAACAAAAGAGAACTAAGCTCTTTTTTTATTCCCCTGCGAAATTTGTTGCTGTGCCTTCAGTGGTTTCGATGTGGGTGTCGCAGGTGACTTCACCAGGTCCTGCGCAGACAACACAAAAATGCGGTTGACAAATAGTGTAGAAGTGGTGCTGGCACTTGAATGGGTGTTAGGTGTTACAGACACAGCTCTGGGAGTTGTGTGGACAAAGGGCTTGGGTGTTTAAGGGCTGGTGTGAGAGACGCATGACATAAAACAAACAAAGAGAAAGCTCAAGCAAAGTACAAACATTAGTGGCAGGCATGGAACATTTATCTTAAAATGCAGAGACTCAGACTACATTGTAGCACGAGAGTACAATAAATACAGATTACACGACATTATATATAATATAGAGACCCAAACGACATTGTAACACGAGAGTATATAAAATGTAGAGACTCACATTACATTGTAACACGAGACTATATAAAATGTAGAGACTCACATTACATTATAACACGATACTATATAAAATGTAGAGACTCACACTACATTGTAACACGATACTATATAAAATGTAGAGACTCACACTACATTATAACACGATAGTACAATAAATACAGATCACACTACATTATAACACATTATAAAACAGTTCACACGACAATACATTTGACACCAGCCTTTTCAGCCCCTAACATTTTACTGATAACGAATAACCGCTGCAACATTTATCTACGAAAATGACTGCTATTTTTCAAATGTAACAATTATGAGCGTCTCCCTTCTGTTTAGCTTCGAATCCACATTTGGAATTTAAAAGTCCCAACCCAACGCTTTCATCTTTTAATTGAATACTGACAGTCGCTCTCAAAGTTTAATGCAAGTATACACTTCTAATACCATAAACAAATAACTATAGGTTATAACTATAAATAGTACAAACATGAAAAAAAAATGAAGTTATGTGGAGGGCAACTTGTGGTTTACTACAAAGGCGGACAGAATCCAACGGGAGGTAATTGATGACTTAGTGCAGAGTTGACAAGCCTGACGGGAGATAGACCGATTTATGCACAGCTAAGTGTGTGATAAGTAAATACAACACAGACCGATTTATGACATCTACGGGTGTGATGAGTAAATACAACACTGGCCGATTTATACACATCTATTAGACCGATTTATGACATCTACGGGTGTGATAAGTAAATACAACACTGGCCGATTTATACACATTTAAGTGATAAGTAAGTACAACGAAGACCTAGATGTAACAATCCAACAACTCCTAGATATAATAATCCAAGAACTCGTACTGTGACGCCAACGCCACCTTGTTAATGGTTATGATTATTATTAACTAATTAATCGTCCATAATTAATTACAAGCGAAAAGAATGTTAATTTTGTTATTATGTATTCTCCAGCAGACACCACTCGTCTCTCACACTTGGCGGATATGTGGCGCTGTAAACGTTTTCTCACTTCTACCACATTAAAGACAACATTGCATTGTAGACTTTTGAGGATAACTACAATAATTATGTTTCTTACACATATACACACAGGGTGGACCAAAAGTGAGAACAAAAATACAAGCAGGATTGTAATATTTAGTTAATTTAATATTATTCGTATTTTGATTGTCGCCATCTTTCATTTCCAGGGTTTACCTTTGTTATTAAAAATGTAATATTTCCGGTTTGCATTTTATGACCAAAACAAAATGTATTAAAAATTACATATGTGTCCTGACTTTTTGGTTGTGAGTGTAAAGTAAATGCGAGATTACTTAATTTCATGTCAATATCAGAGAAAGAGTGACTGTATATTTTAAGAAGTGTAATATAAATAAAGAGAAATTGTGACTTTGTTGTTCATTGACAGGTAAAACTTTCTTGCAGCTCAAGAGAGGAAGTCACTTTTCTGGAATGTTTCGGAAGACAACATTGTATCACATGTTTGGCTTGTGTCAACATGGTGGTTAGATTACTGAGCAGAGAGTGGTCATATACAGTGTATTCATTCATACAACAGCAACATTCGGTGGTTAGATTGCTGAGCTGAGATGAGTTGGTTCTGATAGTGTATAGTTACACAATGTGGACTGAATCAATTTACTAAGAACTGGACTGAAATGTCGTAACAATTAATGGATTTTCCTGAGAATATTTGTATTGGGTAAAACGATGTAATAAAATAATCAATTGTAATTTCTTTAAATCTACAGAACAGTTATGCTTTTTTTGAGCAAATTTACTATATAACTGTATGGTTCATGAAGATTTTTAACTTCATGTGTGCGTGATAGGCTGGCTAAGTGTAGATGATTGCTGCCTGTTAGAGTACAGTGCCCTTGTTTCCACGTGTATCACTGTAGCAGCAAATTGTGTCAAAGATCGCTTGCTTTGATCATCCCACAATGCTATGTCGAGTACACATATTTGTCACTATATACTGTTTATGTACGTTTTAATTATCTATGGCTATCTAGAACAGGAATTGTTTATATTTTGTATTTATGTACTTTATAATTTCAGTAGATGATTATCTAGAACACGAATTGTTTATATTTTGTATTTATATACTATCATGAGATGGCTGATCTTTGTGAATTCATATGATTCTTATGTGTGAGAAAGGTTTTCCTATACCGTGACATTACTGTTTTCTCTTTTTTTTACCTTATTTTCTAAAAAAATTACATATTAGAGAAGAATTATGTTTAAAGACCAATTAAGGTAGATTTAATAGATAAATCAATCATCATACAACTTAGGACTTAGGTGTATTTCGTATATGAAATAACGCAAGGAAGCACAGATAAGACTATTAGCGCTAATTTTTTTCTTATCCCAGAGGAAAGCTGTACTCAAAGGGTTTTCGCTTCACAGCTCGCGATTTATAGTAATATATGGATAAATGGGCGTATTAGAACGTGTGAGAGATGGAACGAGACGGAGAAATAAAGTCGCACAGAGAGAGAGAGAGAGAGAGAGAGAGAGAGAGAGAGAGAGAGAGAGAGAGAGAGAGAGAGAGAGAGAGAGAGAGACATATGGAATAAGAAGAGGGAATGAGTGGGGCGGTACAGTGCGGCCAGTGTGACTGTGGCATCATGAAATAAAGCCTCTGGGAAACACGATGCTGCGTGCTGTCGTCACTTCCTGTGGCTGCAGCTATCCATGTCGCTCCTCGACGTTGTAATCCTGTAGGGACCCTACTACTACTACTACTACTACTACTACTTCCCGCCTACACAATCACACGCGTAACATTATATATTAACATTACAAGAATTAGCTTTCATCATGTCACGTTCATCTAGCCAACTTTCTTAGCAACTTTACCCTGCTAAGGCACAGTTTTCACTAAAAGGCATGATACACTGTCGTTAACAGTTAGTAGCAATTTAAGTAGCCAGTGGCTGAAATAAAAGTTCATATTGCAAAACACTAAAGGATGCCTTTAATGGAATTGATTATGAAGTAGCTTACATGAAATTAATTTAAAACCAGAATATATTTTATGCTATTTATTTATGTCCGTGTGAGTGTACGTGCACAGATTTATACTCATTAATTTCATTGGTTGTAGAATAAGTTTTGTTCACCCCCCAAAAAAGAAAGCAAATAACAGTACAAGACGTTCTGCTACAAATTATAGCATTGTCCTACATCGTGATGACTTCTAATCCTAAGGCAGAACTGAAGCCGAGATTTCTGTCTTGAAGATGAAAATATAATTCAGCTTGCTGAGGATCAGTACTGTCGTCCAAATATGAAATGTACGAGCGAGTTTTATTATAATTGATATTATTGTGTGGCTGTAGGGACCGCATCATGAAAATTAGTGTGTATGTTGGGGTCAGAGAGTGCATGTTATCCTGCGAATACGCTTGTAGAAAATAAATTTGACTCTTATACAAACACACACGAAACAACATATACACCTATAAATAACAAACACTACGACAAACACACACGAAACAACATATACACCTATAAATAACAAACACTACGACAAGCACACACGAAACATACATATACACATATAAATAACAAACACTACCACAAAAACACAGGAAACTCCATAAAACCCACACACCGACAGATCAGCAACTGAAAAGGGAGAGAAGACAACATAGCAGACATCCTGAAAGTGATGACACTATGTAATCACGAAATCTAAAGGTGCTTTTGAGGTCAGGCGAACGGATTTCGCGTGCATCCGTACGCACGTGAAATGAAAGAGTTCCCTGGAGTATGGGCTACTACCAATGAAAAAAAAGGGTGGTGGCTTATCTTTAACCACCACCACCCCCCAAGCGATCAAGTAGTTAGGGCTTGATCACCATGATCACCACGACCACCTTTACGTCAAGGTCACCACCAACGGGTCGCAGTATTACGGTACATCTACGTGCTGGAGAAAGGGAACAAGCCGTCTGAGATTCCCTGCATCCCTTTTCTCTTTCATACTGAAATTAATCTTGGGTTCTTCAAGTGCGTGAACAGGACAAAAGGCACCGCCCGCTAGTAGGACTACTGCCATTGTTTTCAGGCTTGAAATAAAATCTCATCGTTTAGTGATGGCGTGGAAACGTGACGGTCGGATCGACACTGGAAGTTTGTGTGAACCATAGATAGATTAGTAAAACTGAATTGAATGCATTTGTCTAAACAACAATAAACATTGTCGTAGCATACCAACTAGGAATGATGCAATTAATTTAATGCATATTTGCTACTGTAAAATAAAGGGGGAAAAGAGAAGAAAGAAACAAAAACAGTTAAGAACAATTCAATTCATCCTTTAAAGATACACAGAGCTGGAATACTGTTCCCCAAATTTAACGTTGTCCTTGGTCTTGGTGCAAAAGATTTCATTCAGTTCAAGCTGGAAGAGGAAACCAATTTTTGTAAAAGATCAAACACTGAGCCACGGTCTGTTTTCATCGCTGCTGCTGATCGTTGTTGGGCACAAAAGGAAATTAGGTATTGACTCACTCTCTGAAACAAAAGATTGGACTATCTTCATTCTCTGCGTCTCTGCCAGACGTTCTCCTCAAGAGTCATAAAACGTTTACTAGACAGAGCAAGGCTCATTATCGTGTTTTCGTTTTGTAAAGATCTATTAAAAACACATCACTGTAGAGGTGTGAAGTGCAGGACGATAGTTAAGGGTTGAATCGAGAAACTGTGAAGTGAATAAAACTTGCATCAACTCAGTCCTAAACTTTACAGGAAAAGAGGGGAGACGAGTTGAGAGGATTTGGTGTAAGTGGTGTTTCTGGTTTTGTTAGAAGTCCATTCACGACATGCACTCATGAAAAGTCAAACACCCACGACTATGATCCGTAAAGTGACACAACTACGACACATGAGGGCTTTGCCCCCCCCCCACCGGCGGAGGGTGTGCGCCAAACTAGGTGCGATCTGTTTCAACACTGCAACAGAGACCGAAGTATTCACAGTTAAGTATGTAACAAGTACGTACGCAATAAGACAGATAAGCAGGTAACATTTACAGATAAACATGGTAACATTTACACAATATGCAGTAACTATTACTAGCACAACTATAGACAAATTAGCAAATTAGTTCGAACTGGTTTCTTCCTCTTTATTGAATTCCAATGCGTAAAACAAAGCGTGATTGTGTATAGTCACTCACTGTCCACAAATCAGACGTGTTAAGGTTATAGTCACTCACTGTCCACAAATCAGACCTGTTAAGGTTATAGTCACTCACTGTCCACAAATCAGACGTGTTAAGGTTATAGTCACTCACTGTCCACAAATCAAAAGTGTTAAGGTTATAGTCACTCACTGTCCACAAATCAAACGTGTTAAATTATTGTCAGTGACTGCTCTCAAAGCAGGAAAGTGTTACGTTCTGTTCACTGTCGTTTTCTCAGACATTTTTATTGTTGTAAGACTGGAGTCTTTTAGTGGGAACAAGGAAGAGCTTAACATTATTAGTGAATACCTGTTGATAAACTGCCATTAAGTCTGCAATGAGCCACGGAACCTAGATATAATACCATTATTATAGATGTTGTCCTAAAGACTAATAATGCATCACACAGATCACGAAAGACCATTGTATGCTAGCAATGAGCCACTACTGATCATGATAGACTACCATTATGCTAGCAATGAGCCACTACTGATCATGATAGACTACCATTATGCTAGCAATGAGCCACTACTGATCATGATAGACTACCATTATGCTAGCAATGTTCCAAAGACATCTTGTTTTCTGTCCAGTACTGGCATTCCGCTAAATCACTTACTAGAAGTAATATGCATTGATTCGCGAGGATTTCAATGCCAATCAAGAATCTTTGGTTACGTCAAACTCCACAGAGTCATTCAGTAGTCTTTGGTTCTTTAGTTACGTCGAACTCCGCAATGTCATTCAGGAATCTTTGGTTATGTCGAACTCAACTTTGCAATTATTTTTATTTGTATCTATTACTTATGTTTTGCACAATTTTCATTCTTCTCGAATAGTGCCTATGCAATGAATTTTAAAATCTCGAGTTCACTCACATAGGTGCATCCAGTAATTACGCGCGCGCGCACACACACACACTAAACTTTTCTGTATAATGATTATACAGAAATAAACTTTATCATATTTTAACAAATCCATACGATCTTGCTAAACAAATCTCTGAACCATATCATAACGAAAGTATAAAAAGACTGACCCAAATTAAATTTGAACCATATTATACATAAAAATTATTTTATAAACTATGCTCACAGACTAACAGCTTCATATTATAAGAAAGGTATATGACGTCATATTACAAACGCTTAGATACAGCCGTCTTAAGTGTATAGGGAGGGTCGGAATTAATCTTGAAGTGCGATTTCTACGAAGGACGTTTAACAGCAAGAGCCCAGAGCTGTATTGTCATAGAATTATTTATCTTTTGATTTCACATTTGCATTATGCTTTCCGATGCGTGTATTTTGTTGATTGAATCGATCATGTAACGGCATTACAAGATTACGGTTGTATTGCAGTTGACTTCTTCAATGAAAGTCTGATAATTCAATGTCTTACGATCAATACTTCATACGCAGCATGATCAGGACGATAAAAGGGAGGGAATTCTGTGTCTTAATCTTAAGATATACCAGCATTTATTGCAGTCGGAGATGAAATAACAGTCTTTGGCGGCCGTTGCTCAGGATCCATAATGAAGGGCTAGAATTGTCATCGCATGTCCCAACATTAAGGTTGGGAACACAGCTTGAAAAGGACGTCTGCCATCATTGCTTTTCCAACTGAGATTAAGTCATATGAAAGATCTGTCTTTACGTCATTCCACACTGGGTGTGCGCCATTAACGACAAGAACCGCCATCATGTCCCTCCCCCTCCCCTTTAGTGAGAGTGCGTCATTAACGACAAAAGCTGTCATTATGTCTCCAGTTTACTCTCGTGTTTCAATTGTGCTGTTGGATACACACAGTCTTTACCAATACGGGTCCTGTTTGAGTTGCCTTAGTGACAAGTCTGTGTATATTTAAGTAATTTCTGCTGCTCAACTCTTCCACAGAGTTACTCTTCGTTACTCTTGCCTCACGTTTACTGTTGTGAAGTTACAAACCACAACTATATTTTATTTTCTGGAATAATTGTTGCTTTATTTATAAACTCCATCAAGTTTTCCATTGTTTGAATGTAAATGTATTGCCTTTCCCGTAGTATCATTAATTTTAACGCTCTTTTGTGATTTGTTTAAATCTTTTCTTTTATCTCTACATGCCAATGCTGCATAACGAAATCAATTATCATAATGTTTGGGGAAAAATTCAAATGTTTAAAAAAAGCCGTCTGACTGCAAATTCAAAAAACTGAGTAGAGAAACAGCAATAGTTTGAAGAAAATAAAAAGTTTATGAGCATTGAAAAATATGTTATACAAAAAAAAAGGTACCATTTCTGCTTTTACATTCACAGTCTCTGAATTTCTGTTGTTTCATACATGGATTTGCAGAGTCTGCATTTTTGGAATCTTTTGAAATTTTCATGATTTTCGTTTTGTGTGATTTCGTGTTCACTGCTTGATCTTGTGCAGCTGTTATGAATGCTTCTGCTTCAGCTTTCAATCCTGCCACTTTTAACAATTTGTACGTTGATTTTTGTGTTGATATTTCATCAACCTGTCGTGCATACTAGCCATAGAGAGATTTTTGGCTCTAGATATGTGCTAATACTTGCTTCGTTGTTTTCTTCCATGTTTGTCTGTTTCTAGGGGTTGGTATAGTCCACACATCTTTACTGCTTCTATCAGTGGCTCATCTTGTTATTCCAAATGTAGTCCACAAGACTGTCACATGTCCGGTCTATGTTTAACGACTCTATCCTATTTTAGATTCCAGTTATCAATATTGGTTTATTGAATAATTTCTAACAATAGCGACAGCCGGCCGGCCGGACTTATCCCCCACGAAATGCCGTAATACTCAGGCAATTATTCACGACACTTTGCCAGATAAATCAGTTGACTTGCCTCAGCTAACATGTTGTCTCCCTCTTATTTATAAATTAAGATTTATAATTCTTTATCCCTTAAGGTTAAGTTTGGTCTTACCGCGTATGACGACAATAAGCTTTACATTTTTGGAAGCAAATACAAGTTTACAATTTGAGGTTAACTAAATCTTTCGAATCCGTATTTAAGGAGAGAGCATACGTTATTCCTTTCATAAAGATGAGGCAACCTTAAGCATTGCTTTCTCAAGTTACAGCTAAATCAACCGTTATTTTACATAAAGTTGCCATGAATTCTAGTTTTGCATACTTGACATTTTCACTGATTTTGTTTTCTTGATGTCTTCTTTAGCAAGCAAGTCAAGCTTTGCCTTTGGTCAACTTGAGTGTACGTCAATCTTTGCCTTACGTCAACTTGAGTGTACGTCAAACTTTGTCTTATGTCAACTTGAGCGCATAAGCTTGGCTTTACGTCATCTTTGAGAGAATGTCAAGCTTGACTTTACGACACAATGAGTTTATATCAAGCTTAAACTCTACATTAAGTCAACAAGAGTTTGTCAAGTTTGACCTTAACCAAAACGTGAAGATGATTAACATTCTGCAACTTTCCGTTTATCTCCGAAACAGTACTTAGACAAAACGTGAAGATGATTAGCATACTGCAACTTTCCGTTTATCTCCGAAACAGTACTTAGACAAAACGTGAAGATGATTAGCATACTGCAACTTTCCGTTTATCTCCGAAACAGTACTTAGACAAAACGTGAAGATGATTAGCATACTGCAACTTTCCGTTTATCTCCGAAACAGTACTTAGACAAAACGTGAAGATGATTAGCATACTGCAACTTTCCGTTTATCTCCGAAACAGACAAAACGTGAAGATGATTAGCATACTGCAACTTTCCGTTTATCTCCGAAACAGTACTTAGACAAAATGAAGATGATGCTTTCCTTGTAATCTACATCTTACTACAATCACGACAATGATTACGATATTGTCATTTCTTGTAAATGACGTAGATAAAGATATATTAATTGCTATTTCCTATAAACTCAACAATTCGCTACAAGGTGATGATGATAATGATGATACTGGTGTTGATGTTGTTGATGATGATGATGACGACGACGATGATGATTGTAATAATGAAGAGGATGCGGAAGCTGACGACGATGACTAGAATGATTAAGATGGTTATAGAAGCAAGTTTGATGCAGCTAACTGAGTACATTTTGGTAGTAGAATTTGGCAGACAAGCCACTTAGAAATTATACATCGCGTCTAGACAGCATTTTGAGACGATTTGTCTGAACTAAATGACGACGAATAGGTAGCATTAACCCTGGCCAATCTAGTCTCCAAACATAGTCACAGGGGATGCTGTAGGAGGAAATAAATTCCAACCAGACATACTTGATTTTGAAACATAAGAAACAATAAACAGTTTACCACAGAAGTTTCATGACTGCCTTCAGGGTATCAACATTGAGTGTTTTCAATAACAGCAATTAATATAAGAAAGAATTAACCATTAATTTGGAATTTTAAATAAATAAAATGAAAGAAAATGGAAGTACTAACGCAGCTACACTTCCAGATACACTGAACACGGTACAAGAAGCTTTAGCACTTTGAAAATAACCTTCAACCATTTCGCTTAAAATAGCCTTCTTACGCTCATAAAATAGACGTGGCCGAAAAATAGAACCCCCCCCCATTGCTTTAAACAAAAGTAAGTAAGATGCAATATGAGTAAGGGCTTCATTAGGTCAGCCAGCGATAATTGTTTTAAAACCCTCACAAAAGAAGAAATAGAAATGCCACGTAATTGCTGAGGTCAACCAGCATCCGTGACGTCAAATCCGCCGACACTTGAGATGTGATAATTTGAACGAGACATGAAATACCAAGACCAAATTTTCAAGGGACTAAACAGGCTGATGAGAAACATTGATTACAAGAAAAAATGGGTGTACGATGTTCAGTGACTAGCTACCAATCTAACCTGGAAGTACACCACTGCTTGAATTAAAACACTTAACAGCAGCATTGTCTGAATGAAGGTTTCAATTCTATAAAGTGGGTATGTAAAGGGATATCAATTAACACAATCCTACTTTACAATTTAAAACCACAGTCGCCTTTAAAGCAATAGAGGAAAATTCATTAATAACAATTGCTGTCTATGCATCTGATATCTTAGTATCCGTACGCCAAATTGTAGTTTCCAAAGTTTCAAAAATCTTTGTCCTCATCGATTTCCCAAAATGACCAGGATGAGAGAGAATGACATATATCTTCTTCTCAAATTAATTATTGGTATTCGGCAAAGCGCCCCTAACCCCACCGCCTTATATATCAAGTGTACATGCCTTCATCCTTCAATATTTCTTTTGAAGAAAATTCCCTCAACCATCGATTTTTCCCAGATTTGGAAAATAAAAGTTTATTCATTCACAGCAATCTGGTTGTAACATCATCAAAATTGACCTACATAAATATAATCACTGATATATATATATATATTGTCTAGCAGCCGAGTGGAAGACAAATAAGAAAAATAATGTCAAACCTCTTCTCTACTGAAATTAAATTTTTTATATGCGTTGTATAAACCAGGTAATTACTTCGGAGACATTTTGTTTTTAACTTGAAAAATAATTTCCATCAGCCTAGAGATCAGATCCGCACAGTTCTAAAGTTGTATCATTACCTTGTAGAAGTGTTGGTTATCAACAGGATTTCCAAGTAGCCAAAGGCAACGTATATTTAATTACTGGATGCAATCTGTGGAAGATATTTTCCTTTTTTGCGGTGATCTACATCTGAAAATGGCCGACGTGTTGTGAATGTCACTCAGTAAAGATTAATTGCATAAAATATTCAAACTAAACAATTTAACCTAAAAACCACAGTTAAAATGTGAAATACAAAAATATGTGTCATTGGCTTTTAATTTTACTGTTAATAACATTTTCAAAGAATTGCACTAGTATGAAAACAATATAGCATTGGAATTTTAAATATTATTTTGTCCTGGTGAAAGTTGTGTAAATCAGATGCCAATACGAGTACTGTTTTTGTCTTGTATATCTGTTAATCATTTAGAAATTGTACATGTTTTTGTCTTGTATATCTATTAATCATTTAGAAATTGTACATGTTTTTGTCTTGTATATCTATTAATCATTTAGAAATTGTACATGTTTTTGTCTTGTATATCTATTAATCATTTAGAAATTGTACATGTTTTTGTCTTGTATATCTGTTAATCATTTAGAAATTGTACATGTTTTTGTCTTGTATATCTATTAATCATTTAGAAATTGTACATGTTTTTGTCTTGTATATCTGTTAATCATTTAGAAATTGCACATGTTTTCTCATGTATATCTATTAATCATTTAGAAATTGCACATGTTTTCTCATGTATATCTATTAATCATTTAGAAATTGTACATGTTTTTGTCTTGTATATCTATTAATCATTTAGAAATTGTACATGTTTCGTCATGTATATTTATTAAACATTTAGAAATTGTACATGTTTTGTCATGTATATTTATTAAACGTTTAGAAATTGTACACGTTTTCTCATTTCTATTTTTAAACATTTAGAAATTGTACATGTTTTGTCATGTATATTTATTAAACATTTAAGCATTGTACTTGCTTTGTCTCTATATCCATTAAACAATTAGAAATTTTAGATGTTTTGTCATATATATTTATTAAACATTTAAACATTGCACAAGTTTTGCATTGTATTAAACGTTTAAAAATTGTGCATATATTGTCTTATATATATATATCTTAAACTTTTAGAAATTTTACATGTTGCGTCATGTACCTTTGGAAATATTTCGCGTTTTGGCTTATATATCATTTACAAGTTTTGGCTTATATATCATTTACAAGTTTTGGCTTATATATCATTTACAAGTTTTGGCTTATATATCATTTACAAGTTTTGGCTTATATATCATTTACAAGTTTTGGCTTATATATCATTTACAAGTTTTGGCTTATATATCATTTACAAGTTTTGGCTTATATATCATTTACAAGTTTTGGCTTATATATCATTTACAAGTTTTGGCTTATATATCATTTACAAGTTTTGGCTTATATATCATTTACAAGTTTTGGCTTATATATCATTTACAAGTTTTGGCTTATATATCATTTACAAGTTTTGGCTTATATATCATTTACAAGTTTTGGCTTATATATCATTTACAAGTTTTGGCTTATATATCATTTACAAGTTTTGGCTTATATATCATTTACAAGTTTTGGCTTATATATCATTTACAAGTTTTGGCTTATATATCATTTACAAGTTTTGGCTTATATATCATTTACAAGTTTTGGCTTATATATCATTTACAAGTTTTGGCTTATATATCATTTACAAGTTTTGGCTTATATATCATTTACAAGTTTTGGCTTATATATCATTTACAAGTTTTGGCTTATATATCATTTACAAGTTTTGGCTTATATATCATTTACAAGTTTTGGCTTATATATCATTTACAAGTTTTGGCTTATATATCATTTACAAGTTTTGGCTTATATATCATTTACAAGTTTTGGCTTATATATCATTTACAAGTTTTGGCTTATATATCATTTACAAGTTTTGGCTTATATATCATTTACAAGTTTTGGCTTATATATCATTTACAAGTTTTGGCTTATATATCATTTACAAGTTTTGGCTTATATATCATTTACAAGTTTTGGCTTATATATCATTTACAAGTTTTGGCTTATATATCATTTACAAGTTTTGGCTTATATATCATTTACAAGTTTTGGCTTATATATCATTTACAAGTTTTGGCTTATATATCATTTACAAGTTTTGGCTTATATATCATTTACAAGTTTTGGCTTATATATCATTTACAAGTTTTGGCTTATATATCATTTACAAGTTTTGGCTTATATATCATTTACAAGTTTTGGCTTATATATCATTTACAAGTTTTGGCTTATATATCATTTACAAGTTTTGGCTTATATATCATTTACAAGTTTTGGCTTATATATCATTTACAAGTTTTGGCTTATATATCATTTACAAGTTTTGGCTTATATATCATTTACAAGTTTTGGCTTATATATCATTTACAAGTTTTGGCTTATATATCATTTACAAGTTTTGGCTTATATATCATTTACAAGTTTTGGCTTATATATCATTTACAAGTTTTGGCTTATATATCATTTACAAGTTTTGGCTTATATATCATTTACAAGTTTTGGCTTATATATCATTTACAAGTTTTGGCTTATATATCATTTACAAGTTTTGGCTTATATATCATTTACAAGTTTTGGCTTATATATCATTTACAAGTTTTGGCTTATATATCATTTACAAGTTTTGGCTTATATATCATTTACAAGTTTTGGCTTATATATCATTTACAAGTTTTGGCTTATATATCATTTACAAGTTTTGGCTTATATATCATTTACAAGTTTTGGCTTATATATCATTTACAAGTTTTGGCTTATATATCATTTACAAGTTTTGGAATTGTACCTGTATCGTCTTGTCTATCTGTTAAACGTTTTGGAAATGTACACGTATTTTCTTGTATTTATATAGAAAATTGAAAACTCTTGCTGCATCTTAAAAACACGAAGCAACATAACTGTGCGTATATATGTACTCAGAAACACATACAATCTCCCCCCACCTCCATCACACACACACACACACACACACACACACACACACACACACACACACATATTTCTTAATAACAGACTGAAGTTATTACAACACAGCTCATTAATACTGTTGTACTAAATATACACGGTAAACTGACGACTGAAATACTTACCATAGATTTGTACACGCATTGTCATGTTCAATTTCAATACAAATAATAAAACCAACACGTCTGCCGTCGCGGTGACCGAACATGGACTCAAACGAGTAAGTCAGACACAACTGGAACCATTCCAGATCTGTCTAATTCTTTGACTGCATGGTTTAGAGAACGAATAGAGGACAAAGCCAAAAATACAATCGTGCGTGGTGAACGGATTAAGATAAAATCTTGCTTCAGCAACTTAAGAACATGGGATTGTAGCTAATGTGCCATCTCTACGGCGAGAAATTCTCGTTTTGGTCATGCGTGTTGGTAGCATTAATCTCGGTTATTGCCTCCATCTTCATTTACGTCATTTCGCGCGGTAGGTGTCATTAATTACGGAATTATCGTGATATTTCGTGTCATTAATACGTGCACACACAGACACAACACGCACACAGACACACACACACGCATACAGACACGCACGCACGCAGACAAACGCACACACGCACACAGACACGCACACACGCAGACACGCACACGCACACAGACACGCACGCACGCACGCACACAAGGAAACAAATAAAGAAAAGAAGAGATTAGAAAAATATCTAAGACTATAATTTACAGTTTCAGTTTCGGTATAGTTGTGCAATTTAGTAAAAGTACTATTACTACTACTACTACTACTACTACTACTACTACTACTACTACTACTACTACTACTACTACTACTACTACTACTACTACTACTACTACTACTACTACTACTACTACTACTACTACTACTACTACTACTACTACTACTACTACTACTACTAATAATAATAATAATAAGAAGAAGAAGAAGAAGAAGAAGAAGAAGAAGAAGAAGAATTTCGAAATAAGATGGTGACAGTGAGGTCGACATAGAGATCTTGCGTGTACATGAAATGTAGTTTGTTTGCTGGACGAAGATTCACATAAAGGAGTGTTAAAAGTGTGAATAATAGTGGTTGAATTATATTTCGTTTATAAACTCTGTGACTTTTCATCAATTTCCCTGTCCATCTTTCATTTTCCAAGTATACTGATTTTTTTCGTGCAAATTTATTGATAACTAGCAGATCAACAACATTTCATTATATTGTTACGCATTTTTTTTACGCATCTGATTTATGATGGAGAAGGAATAAAATGGTTTTAACACGGATCATATTTAGCTCACATTAAAAATACATGCACTAGACATTGATGTTTCAAGGTGTTCTAGTGGAAAATGGGCTACATGAACCCTAGAAAAATTTTGCAGGAATTGTATTGAAGAGGAGAATATACACGTAATCGCCTCTTATTATGAAAGTCAACCAACAGTAAAGGTATATAGAAAAAGAATGCATGAACTCTGGCACAAACAATATCCACTGATATTATCAGTGAACAACGGCTTCAGGACCAGAAAAGATCAGTCATGCACAATAAGCTTCTTACTATCTGTGAGAGAATAAATTTGCCTCTCCCTATTTTAGCTTTAAATTGTTAAATAAATTTAAAGTTGTCAGACTCTTTATGGTGCTATTTTTGAAAGTGTCTGAGTTGAAGTAAACACTTTGTGGAATATTGATTTAAAGTAATATATGTCATTGTAATTGTAATATGTATATTTTGATTGTTCATTTAATACATTTATTTATTAAAATCCTCCGTAAAACCTTGGATCTCCCAGAATCTTGGTAAGATTCCGAGACCTTGGATCACAACCGACAGTCAAACAGAAGTCGTGGAAAGAGGCTGAATAATAATTAGGTGAGGTTCTATCGAATTTTAGGCTGCAGGTTTGAGAAGAGAGATTAATGCACACGTGACAGCCATTCATGATCGAAATCAGTCTGCCATTTCTATCATGCGAATTGTGACTAGGGTTCGTTTATACTTTATAGGATGCAGAGTACGTGCAGGGTAAATGTGGTCAAAAGAGCCACCATTCATTGTCGTAGTCACACCAGCAGTTCGTCACAGTCCAGAAATAATACAACTCCAGAAACGGTCAGGACCAGTTAAACCCGCCGTCAATGAACCAGTTTCCCAAAGCGTGGCAGTTGTTGTTCATGTAGTGTGGGGTGGAGGGGCGCCTTTGTCGCGCTAGGGGTGGTGGTAGCAGATTCTTTCAAATAAAATCTTCCATTTGACAAGTGTCACAAAATGTCTTCTAAACCAATCGGATAGTTCTAATAAAATAAATATAAAGAGGTGGTGGTGGTGGTGGTGGTAGCAGATTCTTTCAAATAAAATCTTCCATTTGACAAGTGTCACAAAATGTCTTCTAAACCAATCGGATAGTTCTAATAAAATAAATATAAAGAGGTGGTG
Organism: Sinotaia quadrata; assembly: GCA_028829895.1. Lineage (NCBI taxonomy): Eukaryota > Metazoa > Mollusca > Gastropoda > Architaenioglossa > Viviparidae > Sinotaia > Sinotaia quadrata. The sequence goes on along the minus strand of CM054178.1, from coordinate 137,641,664 downwards.
GTGGTGGTGGTGGTAGCAGATTCTTTAAAATAAAATCTTCCATTTGACAAGTGTCACAAAATGTCTTCTAAACCAATCGGACAGTTCTAATAAAATAAATATAAAGAGGTGGTGGTGGTGGTGGTGGTAGCAGATTCTTTCAAATAAAATCTTCCATTTGACAAGTGTCACAAAATGTCTTCTAAACCAATCGGATAGTTCTAATAAAATAAATATAAAGAGGTGGTGGTGGTGGTGGTGGTAGCAGATTCTTTAAAATAAAATCTTCCATTTGACAAGTGTCACAAAATGTCTTCTAAACCAATCGGATAGTTCTAATAAAATAAATATAAAGAGGTGGTGGTGGTGGTGGTGGTAGCAGATTCTTTAAAATAAAATCTTCCATTTGACAAGTGTCACAAAATGTCTTCTAAACCAATCGGACAGTTCTAATAAAATAAATATAAAGAGGTGGTGGTGGTGGTGGTGGTAGCAGATTCTTTCAAATAAAATCTTCCATTTGACAAGTGTCACAAAATGTCTTCTAAACCAATCGGACAGTTCTAATAAAATAAATATAAAGAGGTGGTGGTGGTGGTGGTGGTAGCAGATTCTTTCAAATAAAATCTTCCATTTGACAAGTGTCACAAAATGTCTTCTAAACCAATCGGATAGTTCTAATAAAATAAATATAAAGAGGTGGTGGTGGTGGTGGTGGTAGCAGATTCTTTAAAATAAAATCTTCCATTTGACAAGTGTCACAAAATGTCTTCTAAACCAATCGGATAGTTCTAATAAAATAAATATAAAGAGGTGGTGGTGGTGGTGGTGGTAGCAGATTCTTTAAAATAAAATCTTCCATTTGACAAGTGTCACAAAATGTCTTCTAAACCAATCGGACAGTTCTAATAAAATAAATATAAAGAGGTGGTGGTGGTGGTGGTGGTAGCAGATTCTTTCAAATAAAATCTTCCATTTGACAAGTGTCACAAAATGTCTTCTAAACCAATCGGACAGTTCTAATAAAATAAATATAAAGAGGTGGTGGTGGTGGTGGTGGTAGCAGATTCTTTAAAATAAAATCTTCCATTTGACAAGTGTCACAAAATGTCTTCTAAACCAATCGGATAGTTCTAATAAAATAAATATAAAGAGGTGGTGGTGGTGGTGGTGGTAGCAGATTCTTTAAAATAAAATCTTCCATTTGACAAGTGTCACAAAATGTCTTCTAAACCAATCGGACAGTTCTAATAAAATAAATATAAAGAGGTGGTGGTGGTAGCAGATTCTTTAAAATAAAATCTTCCATTTGACAAGTGTCACAAAATGTCTTCTAAACCAATCGGACAGTTCTAATAAAATAAATATAAAGAGGTGGTGGTGGTGGTGGTGGTAGCAGATTCTTTCAAATAAAATCTTCCATTTGACAAGTGTCACAAAATGTCTTCTAAACCAATCGGATAGTTCTAATAAAATAAATATAAAGAGGTGGTGGTGGTGGTGGTGGTGGTAGTGTGTGTGTGTGTGTGTGTGTGTGTGTGTATGTGTGTGTGTGTGTGTGTGTGTATGTGTGTGAACTCTGGTTATATACTGTACTTTTAGGTTATTTTCTTCTCTCTCTCAAGGGGTTCCACATTCTGTATTCCTTCCAGGCATTGCCTTTGTTTTTGTTGCTCGGTGCTAGTTTTGTTGACTCCAAAGTTTCCGATGAACCGATATAAAAAATACATGCAGATATCCGGGTCCATTCTAACCTCGATGACCAGATGCGAGTGGTCGACCGAAGCGCCGGATGTGAACGTCTTATCTAACAGACACTCGAGCCCATCAATTTCCACGGGATGCTAAGCTGGTCACTTGGTTTTTATATAAAATACGTGACGGATTTCTACGGGATGCTAAGCTGGTCACTTGGTTTTTACTTGATGGATCTCTACGGGATGCTAAGCTGGTCACTTGGTTTTTACTTGATGGATCTCTACGGAGAAGTGACTCTTCCAGTCATAAGGTCAAGGTCCAAAGCTTTATAGCTAAAAGCCTAACCAATTGTGTGCGACCAGTAAGCGAGAAATTAACCTTAGCACTAGGGGACACAATGCACGCACGCACACACACCCAGGGCTTGATCGGGAAGAATGCAACACACTAAAAAAGACTGAAGAAAAGAATTCCATAATTAAATTTGGTTTTGAGTCGATCTGCTTATGAATATGTACGTTAATCGTTATAAAGAAATGAGGTTGGGAGAACTGAAGGAATTTACAGATAAGCGTATTTCCAAATGTTTCTAAACAGTTGAATGAAAACTAAAAGCTGATAAGCACTATTTTGCATGTTATTCAAATTCGGCATTGATGCTTGTATAGTCTGTAAAATGATAGAATCGAAAATCAATATGCAAGGATTTGCCAACATGCCTTGGACGTTTTTCTGTAATTGAATTATATTTAATCATAAATGAAATTAGTTGCTGAACAAAATTTTAAAATCTAAATTAGTTCGTATTTTTATTATTGCATTGCCATTAAAATATGTAAGCATATTAATGACTTCACTTACTGTGGTATATTAGTGCATTCTATTCATATGGTATTAACTTACAACTCACTTACACTAAGTAAAGGTACTTGGTACAACCACTGCTACTACACGAATTATTGCTGCAATCAGTATTACTCCTTCTACAACTTACTAATACTATTGTTATAGTTTTACTTCTGCTTATCTCTTCTATTGCTGCAATCAGTATTACTCCTTCTACAACTTACTAATACTATTGTTATAGTTTTACTTCTGCTTATCTCTTCTATTGCTGCAATCAGTATTACTCCTTCTACAACTTACTAATACTATTGTTATAGTTTTACTTCTGCTTATCTCTTCTATTGCTGCAATCAGTATTACTCCTTCTACAACTTACTAATACTATTGTTATAGTTTTACTTCTGCTTATCTCTTCTATTGCTGCAATCAGTATTACTCCTTCTACAACTTACTAATACTATTGTTATAGTTTTACTTCTGCTTATCTCTTCTATTGCTGCAATCAGTATTACTCCTTCTACAACTTACTAATACTATTGTTATAGTTTTACTTCTGCTTATCTATTCTATTGCTGCAATCAGTATTACTCCTTCTACAACTTACTAATACTATTGTTATAGTTTTGCTTCTGCTAATCTCTTCTATTACTGCCATTACCATTATAACAATTACTACCACTTCTGCAATTGTTTCAACTAGTTTAATTGTATCAACACACTACTACTAAGATTACAACTATATTTTTTATTACAATATCTACTACCGCTATTGTTTCCACTTGTTTAATTTTATTAACACCACTACCAAAACTGCAACTAATGTTTGTATTACTACAGTTGTTGCGACTGATACAACAACTACCTCTATTGTAACTGTTACTAGTGCTACACTTTAAACTAAAGCTACTAGTTTGTTGCAGCTACTTCCACTACAATCACTACTGTTACTACAACTAGATCGACTTCCACTATAATCACTACAGTTACTACAACTAGATCGACTTCCACTATAATCACTACAATTACTACAACTAGATCGACTTCCACTATAATCACTACTGTTACTACAACTAGATCGACTTCCAGTACATACATCACTAGTCGTACTGCATTTACCACTTCGCCCACTTAAGCACATATCGCGTTGTTGGATTTTAGTCATACTAATATTCCTCTTTCATCTCGGAATTTTCCACAAGCAACACTTGCTAATTAAACTAGAGATATGCGGGCGGAGTGTGTAGGTGGGGAGGGGATGGACAACCAACTGATTCTTGGGGATAAACGCACACTGAAATATTTAAACTAGATTCGAATTTTTTAAATTCAGATTTGGAATCCTTTCCTCTTTAAGTTACTATGCTTTTTTCTTAGATTTATAATTCTTCCATCTTTAACTTTGTACACATTTTTTTCTCTGATTTGTAATTCTTCCCTCTTTAACTTTGTATACTCTTTCCTCAGATTTGTAATGCTTCCCTCTTTAACTTTGTATATTTTTTCCTTAGATTTGTAATTCTTCCCTCTTTAACTTTGTATACTTTTTCTCAGATTTGAAATTCTTCTTTCTGTCATTTACCATACAATCTTCTTAGACTCTTTTTCCAACCTCTCACTTTCTATTCATATTGCTTCATTAATATTCACAATTCTCTACTGTAGCAGTTTTTCTCGAATATGTTTTACTCATCCTACTGATAATTTTATTTATTATTTACTTTTATTAATTTGCTTTTTTAATTAACTGGTCTGAGTACTTAATGTATATCTAGAGTTTAATTAGGACGATAGGATACAGCCGAACTGCTTGTCGCCAAGCTTGAAAACCTTGCATTACATTTCCTTGTGAACAAACTGAATCTGTATTCATGCGAGACAACTCTATATTACCATGCCCTCTCACTCCATGGCGAATTGCTTTGTCCTATGGCAGATGGTAAGGCGTTGTTAGAACGTTTCCTTAATAGTGAAAGAACGTGGAAACAAAACCCACCCTCTAATTACCTCATAAACTGACTGGTTTGCAGAGTTAAAATTTGAACTGTGCGGATGGAAAAACAAAAGAAAACGATGAGTAAATTATTCTATCCCCACTCGCACTACTTTCCCTCTCAGCCAACAAAAAATAACCTATCGAACAAATATGAAAAATAGTTGAATTAACCAGACAACGACTAAAACAAACCCTCATGGACAAACAAACACAAACTGATTTGCACAGTTGAATGGCTAACACTCGACAAAGGGCAAGCAACAAGCAGCCTTCAATCTTGATTCCAAACTGTCTCCCAGTTCTAAGTTTGAAATACGATTACTTGAAATCAACAACAATCTGACATCAACGAATCGTGCGTCACACGCTTACATACTTCGCTTCAACGGAGTGCAGAGAGTTAGTTAAGTGGGAGTCTGTGACGTCACGCAACGTTCCGTGCACAGTTTACCCCAGATTAAGAAATAATTACGTCAGGAAACTGTTTCGTCACCCTTTCTTGCTCGCGTAGCGGAACTTTTGATCTCTGCTGCCAGGAATGGCATGATTGATAGCTGAAATATTCATAGTTTAGCCAGCGGGAGCATCCCTATCGCATACGAGGCATGCACTGAAATTATACGCGAGAGAAAATATTGTATCCGAGCTAAATACGTGTAGTTGGACCACTTCAGGTTGTGGACGGTTACCACAAAGGACCGCAATGGAAGTTGATTATATATCACGTATTTTTCTTCCACGATCCATCATCAAATGAATGGTGTTTATTTTTAAATACAGTACTAATAACACACACACACACACACACACACACACACACACACACACATACACACATGCACGCACGCCGCACGCACGCATGCACGCACACACAAACTAAGAATGAGAGAGAGGGTAGGGGGAGATTAGTCAGCAACTTTTAATTCGATTAAATAGCTTTCGGACGTGGACCTAAAGGACTGTTATTACAGGGGTCGGTTTGCGTTGACATGCGAACTTTGAACTAACGAGTTACGCACGATGACCTATCAGTCTCACACGATGACCCATCAGTCTAGCAAGACAATCCTTCAGTCTCACAGAAGAGAATTAGTGTCACAAGACGTCCCATCGGTCTCACACAAGGCAATCAATCACACGACGACCTTTCAGTCTCACATGACGACCCATCAGTCTCAAACAAAATAGTGAGTGTCACAAGACAAGCCATCAGTCTCACACGACGACCCATCAGTCTCAAACAAAATAGTGAGTGTCACAAGACAAGCCATCAGTCTCACACGACGACCCATCAGTCTCAGAGGGCGACTCGTCAGTCCCAAAAGATGACCATCAGTCCGACAAGACGACCATCAGTTCCACAAGACGACCCTAAAATCCTATCTCGTGCCCTGGAAAGATTCATTGCAAATGTGAAATGCTATCTTTTCCGTTACAGGAAGAAAAAAATCCCGGCCTAAAACCAGCAACTTGATATGGCGGAACCTTTGTTTGTTACTTTACTGCTGGGTTTATCGACTTCCTCCAAGATAAGGAGAAGGAGACAGGCTCAAACAAAGGAATACATGGAGATAGAAAGAAGGAGAAAGATAGAGGGAGGGAGAAAAAAGGGAGGGATGAGGGAGGGAGAAGAGGAATGGGGAGAGAGAGGGAAGAGGGTAAATATATTTCGTACTCCAATTGTTGTTCTTTTATTTACAAAAATATGCTCACATAATTTACAAATAATTTAAACATATTAAAAAATGTTACATGTGTGAGTGATTATGAATTATCGCTGCACATTAACTTTTTCTAGATGTTCACTCCTCTTTTCTTCATTCCTCTCTCTATTTTCTTGTTTAAATTTCTCTTTCTCTCCCTCATTCTCTCTCTCTTTCCTTGTTTCTTTTTATCTTTATTAACTGTCTCCCTTTCTCTCTCTCTTGTATTCTTTCTCTCTTTCTGTCTTTCTCAATTTTTTTGCAATGGTTTCTCGTTTTCTGTCTTTGACTCGATATATATCTCTCCCTGTGTCTCTCTTAATTTCTCTGTCTATCAATATCTGTTTCTGCCTCACTTTATTTGTCTGTCTATTTATCTGATTTTTAAAAAAAATCTCCTTTATTCACTGTAAATCATTCAATTTATTGAGAAAATATACTTGAAATTTCATTTGTAATGAATTTATTTGACGTGCGTATATAAAGTGTGTGTGTCGAGTTATAAGTTTTATATTTTGTATATGTGAGTGTACGTGCATTTATATGCATTTACGTGTGTCTGTAGTTGACGTGTGTGTGAAACTGTATGCAAATGATCGTATGATAGTTACTAATATTTTGTGTATGCGCTGTAGTGCATGTATGTATATCGTGTGTGTGTGTGTGTGTGTGTGTGTGCGTGCGTGCGTGTGTGTGCATGCGTGTTTGTATGTTCGCGTGCGCGTGCGTGCTTGTCTGTTTGTGTGTGTGTGTGTGTGAGTGCGTATGTGTGAGTGGTTTCTTGCTTAGTATGCATGAGTTTGTTTACTGAGTCTAGAAGGTTTTTGTTTCTTTGTTTGTTAACAATATTTTTTGTGTATGCATATTTTGTTTAGAATATTATGAAATCAGTTATTTTGTTGGTGGAGTTATCAATTTTCCTGCTTTTTCCTATTTTTTATAAAAAGGCTAATATTTTTTTCAGCTTGTTGATGTTAGTAATGGACGCACAATGTTAACATAGTATTTTAAATCTTAGCTTAACTGTTTTACTTTGATTAAATATGTTTGTATTTTGTGCTGTTTTGTTAACACTATAAGTTATTGATAGGTGTATTCTTATATTTTATTAATGTGAATATAAGCGTTGATTAATTTCGAATTAATCTTTATTTTATTGTTACACTATTGAAGAATTATAAATCTTGTGACATGTAACAAGAATAACACTGCATGTTACAAGGTGTGTGTTTTGCTGAATTTATTTTTAGTGTTACGTTTCAAAGGACTACACGCTTATGCAAGTCATATAAAGTTTACATTTGATTAGCGCAAGAAAAGAAGTAAAAGAAAATGCCACGGAGCCGAGAAAATTGTCCCAACGTTTCGCGATCTCTAGAGTTTGTTCCGGAAGATATTTGCAGTCAAAACAGTTTCTAGTGGCATTTCGTTCTAATGAACAATAACCGTTCAAAACTGTGCGCAAATGTCAGTGCTGCACGCTAGTGTTATAATTTGTATAAATGTATTTGAAAATCTAAACATACTACACACAACGCTAGTGTTATAAGTTGTATAAATGTATTTGAAAATCTAAACATACTACACACAACGTTAGTGTTATAAGTTGTATAAATGTATATGAAAATCAAAACATACTACACACAACGTTAGTGCTATAAGATGTATAAATGTATATGAAAATAAAAACATACTACACACAACGTTAGTGCTATAAGATGTATAAATATATATGAAAATCAAAACATACTACACACAACGTTAGTGCTATAAGATGTATAAATGTATATGAAAATCAAAACATACTACACACAACGTTAGTGTTATAAGTTGTATAAATGTATATGAATATCAAAACACGCTACGCACACCGTTATTTTTATAAGTTTGTATAAATTTATTTGAATATCAAAAAGATTTTATACATATCGTTTTAGTTATAAGTTATACAAGTGTATGTGAAACGTTTTTGTTATAAACTTCACCAGTATATAAATAAATATCAAAACATTTTACATAATACATTATTTTATAGTTGTGAAAATGAATTTTAAGTTAAATTTTTTACAAGCACAGTTATTGTTATAATTTGTATAAATTTGTATAAATGTATTTGAAAATAAAAACATTTTACATACAATGTTATTGTCATAAATTTTACAAGTGTATGTGGATAATAAAATATTTTACACAAATATTATTGTTATAAGTTTTACAAGGGTTATGGAAACATTTTACACACAACGTTATTGCAATAAGCTTTACAAGTGTATGTTCAAATGCAAAAATCAAACAATGATGTGTGTTTGATTTTTGCATTTGAACATACACTTGCTTTTAACATTGCTTTTATTCTCCTGATGTGAGAATAAAAGCAATGTTAAAAGCAATCTGAGTGCTATCCAAATTTCACAATTACGCATCAATACAAGAGATTTTCACAAAATTGTGTGGTAAATCAAAATAATCATGCACACAATTTCCTAAAACTGTGATGCAAAAAAAACAAACAAACAAGCACGCGCGCACACACACACACACACACACACACACACACACACACACACACACACTCTCTCTCTCTCTCTCTCTCCTCTTTACCAATATAAAAGATTCATAAAACTGTTGCAAAATAAAATATCACACACACACACACACACACACACACACACACACACACACACACACACACACACACACACACACACATACTTCTTTTCGCCCAAAGAAGAGATTAATAAAACTGCGTTGCAAAATAAAATAATCACCACACTTACACACGTACACACACACACACACACGCACACACACACACACACACACACACACACACACACACACACACACACTTCATCAATAAAGATCGTTGCAAAACGAGACATCACACACACACGCGCGCGCGCGCATTTTATCAATAAACTTTATGTTTTAAAATAGTATAAATTTTATATAGATGTTGTGAAGTGCCTCTACAAGCATTAATGCAATGGTGAGCTACAGACTACATACGAATGTAATGAATACCTCAAGAAACACTAATGTAACTCCTTGGCACACACTGCAAACCATTGTGGTGAAGTGCCTCAACAAGCAGTATGGTGAACATTGCATAAATAACTGTTTTAATAAGACGTGTAGTGAGCATTACATATAGAAGTGTTTCAATAAGACGTGTACTGAGCATTACACATAGAAGTGTTTCAATAGGACGTGTGGTGAGCATGTGGTGAGAAGTGTTTCAACAAGCAACATGGTGCGTATTGCATAAAGAAGCGCCTCAACAGCAATATAGTGATATTGTGTATGCTATTGTGGCGGTGTAAATTTGCCTCTCCCTATTTTAAAATTAAATTGTTATACAAATTGTTAAATTGCCAGGGTGACCGACCGTGGGCACTCCTAATGATGGTATTTTAAAAAGTATTTGAGTTGAAGTAAATGCTCGAGGCAAGAATATTCTAGAATTGCTGATGTAATGCAAACCAGTGAGTACTTTTTATTATCCAATGGTTATGATTTACGAGAACGAGAGCAGCCAATGGGCTGTGATCAAAATGTTTACTTTCCCTAGAAAAATCTGTTCTCTGATCACTTTGAATTTGAAGTGGCAAGAAGTTTTGAAAGGCGTCCATTAGCTTTATGGTGAGTTTACTGACTGGTTGACAGAGAATGGACTTAGGAATATTTCGTGCCTTTATTCTGTTGATGTGTTATACTTGTGTTTGATGACGGTATTATGTGAGTAGACTATTATTTCTACAAATGTCTGAACTATGCTACTCGTTTTTGGTGTGCTAACACGTGACATTGTTTTGATATGCTGCATTTATTATGCTGTACGGGTGTATCAGGCTAATAAATACTGTTGCAGGAAACTGTAAGTTGAGACTGAAATGTAAGAAAGAATGGAGTTATAAAGTGATAAACTGAAACTTAGGTTTACTCCTTAATTATATTTTGCTGTGAGCAAAGCAGCCTTTTCAGTAGCCTATTTGCATGTGTTGTTTGAGTCTACTGGTTCACTGCGGCTGGGGAGACATGGGAATTGTCTGACAGTCTAAGTGTAAAGAGGATACACTACACTATACGTGATGTTTGGTGGCAAAGTATGCTCAGTACACTGAGAATATTTCTAGTACAGGAAAGCACTTGAACAAGCTGGTATCACAGAAAAAACCCAGGTTGACTACAAAACAACATAGGGTGAATCTGTGAGGAGTGAAACATGTGGAAATTGAATTGAACTATAATTATTGAATTATAATTGTAATTTGTGGCAAAGCACGTGAAGGACGGTTAAGACCGCACTGAATCAGGTTATGTAAAGACCAATAGTACTTATCTCTAATAACCCCATTTCTGTTCTCTGATAAGACTATCCCGTGATTTGTCTTGACTCTATTGTTGAAATGTATTTTATGCATAAGACTGTGAATTATAGCAATTATCCGAAAGTGGGTTCATGGAAATATTGAAGTCAAGTAATCTATTTCATTGTATTTGTCATATGTATATTTGATTTTTGATTTAATATATTTATTGATCTTCTTATGCATATTGCTAATCTTATGTTGGAGAATAAAGTGGGTGGATGGGGGCTCACTAAATATAGATTACATGACAAATTTGTCTTCGCCTTTAAGAAGTAAGAAGTTTTCCACCTACGGAACATTGTGTGACAATAAATATTTATTTTAAATGTTGTGGAAGAGATAAAACATCTACAGCGTCCATATATCCGCTAAGTAAGAGAGTGGTGTCTGATGGAGAATAATTAATTTAATAAATTAAGATTCTCATCACTTGTAATTAGTTTTGGATGGTTAATTGATAAATAAATAATAATAATAATAATAATAATAATATCCATTTACTAAGTGGCGTTGCCGTCACAGCTACACAGAGGAGTGTTTCAAAAAGCAGATGATGTATTTTACGTAAAGAAGTACCTTAATAAGCAGTATGGTGTGTATTTTATAAAGAAGTACCTTAACAAGCAGTATGGGTGTATTTTACGTAAAGAAGTACCTTAATAAGCAGTATGGTGTGTATTTTGCATAAAGAAATGCCTTAACAAGCACTATGGGGTGTATTTTACATAAAGAAATACCTTACGTTGTGTGAGTATGGCGTACATGACATAACAATGTGATGAAGTGCCTCAACAAGCAGCCTGGCGTGGATTGCACAATGATGAGATTGGAAAGTGGTGTCAATGCTGCTACTTCGTGAATCCGCGAGCACGTTTCATTTGGCCAGAGATGTTGTGGTCATCCCTTAGCACAGACAATTTTCAGCACTGTGGTGCAAAGATGGACGGGCGGAGTTATGGGGGTGGGGGTGGGTCACTTTGCTAATATTTGCATTGACTGCTTACAGGACAAATTCCCCGGCCGTGTCTTGGGTGTATCTGCTGACATTCTATGGCCAAAGAGATTCCTGGTCTTGAGGTCACGTGACGTTTTCTTAAGTTGTCTGCTATTGGAAGGAAAAAAAACCCCAAAACCAAAGAACTCACGGACAGTCAAAGACCTCAGACGTGCCCCGACTAAAGAGACTGACGTCATAAAAGAAGAAACACTGACAAGCCAGCCAATGAAAACAGAGTACTCTGTTTCATTCGAGTACTTTTTAAATTTGGTTTTGTAAAGTTATCAACAACAATTAAAACCAGCGATATCAGCAATAATAGATACTATTATTATAGATATATCAGCTGTTAACGTTGAATTAAATATATGTAATATCAGTATGTAAAATATTAATTTTCATATTACATATCTACTGCCTAAACTGTGTCCCCTGTGCTATTTAACCTAAGTGTATATAAATGTTTCTAGTGGTATAGTATTGCGGATATTAAACATACTAAAAACATACATTGATACTATATCATTTCCACTAGAAATATACTCTGTGTTAAAAATACTAAAACATACATTGATACTACATCATTTCCACTAGAAATATACTCTATGTTAAACATACTAAAACATACATTGATACTACATCATTTCCACTAGAAATATACTCTATGTTAAACATACTAAAACATACATTGATACTATATCATTTCCACTAGAAATATACTCTATGGCCTGGCCCCGCTGCCTTATCCCTATTTATATATGGGAATACAATAGAATGAAAAATAAAATGTATAAAGGTCATCGACGTATAATTCATTTAATGTTTATAATATAACCACAGGTTTACACTGGTTTATCTAGATAATATAACCACAAGTTTACACTGGTTTATCTAGATAATATAACCACAGGTTTACACTGGTTTATCTAGATAATATAACCACAGGTTTACACTGGTTTATCTAGATAATATAACCACAAGTTTACACTGGTTTATCTAGATAATATAACCACATGTTTACACGTTTTTATCTAGATATTATAACCACAAGTTTACACTTGCTTATCTAGATAATATAACCACACGTTTACACGTTTTTATCTAGATATTATAACCAAAAGTTTACACTTTTCAGAAATTCTTGAAAACGTTAAAATTTGAGTTTGTGGTGTCATAAAACTTTGACGATGCTTGTAAGGTCGCTATCGGGTGCCATCAGGAAATACTGTCAGTTTCAATGATAATATTGATAAAATTACATAAGCATAATATCATGTTAAGTAAGTTGTTAATAAAAACACTTTCAGTTAAGACACTAAAATGCCTTATTCCCTTCCCAAGCCTATCGAGCGAAATTGCACTGCCCATACTACGAAATTACACTGCCCATACTACGAAATTACACTGCCCATACTACGAAATTACACTGCCCATACTACGAAATTGCACTGCCCATACTACGAAATTGCACTGCCCATACTACGAAATTACACTGCCCATACTACGAAATTACACTACCCATACTACGAAATTGCACTGCCCATACTACGAAATTGCACTACCCATACTACGAAATTGCACTACCCATACTACGAAATTACACTGCCCATACTACGAAATTACACTGCCCATACTACGAAATGCCAAGAAAAAATGACTACTGTACATTTTACGAACATAGAGTGAGTGTCGTTCTTGCTAAGTTGCCTTTGCATTAAGAAACATGTAAATTTAAATATTTATAAGTCAGGTGCAAAGTTAATCACTATGCTGAAAATTTCACATGTCTGCAAAGGAATGATCTTTTGTACTGATGTCTGAAAAATATGTCATTTCTACAGATCTCTTACAAAGCATTGGTCATTAAACATATTTCTTTTTAAAATAATGGCCATTTGTACAGATTTCGTACAAAGGGCTGGTCATTTGTACTGATGTCTGCAAAATGTCATTTGTACAGATCTCTTACAAATCATTGGTCATGGGACATATGTCTTTTAAAAAATGGCCATACAGATTTCGTACAAAAGACTGGTCATTTGTACAGTTCTATTCAGTTCTATTACAAAGGACTGGACATTGCACATGTGTCTTTTTAAAATTGGATATTGGTACATATTTCTTACAAAGGATTGATCATTGGTACAGATTTCTTACAAAGGATTGATCATTGGTACAGATGTCAGTAAAAGATTGATCATTTGTATAAATATCTTAGAAAGGATTTGTCTTTTAGACAATGATGTCTTTAAAAATGTTTATAAATGGATTCGTCTTCGGTATGATTGTTCTTCCTTTTTGAATGATTTCTTGGTATTTGTTGACATTTGCAATTCGTAGATAAATATATTTTATTATTTTGTTTTTAGATAGTGGGTAAAACAGGAAGTCCATTCAATTATGTAAAGTGCACAACAAGCGACAAAAACAAAACCCAACCCTAACCTTTTACAACGATATTTAATTGTTTGAAACAGAACAGCCAGTTTAACTCCCCTGTCACTTTACATAATTCTCTTTTGAGTCGTTCATACATATTATGTTGATTATTTCGAAGTATTTAACAATATTTTATATACCTTATATTCTGAGAGAAAAAAATTAAAATCATACTGCATTATAAGATAGCTCACTGAACAACAAAACAAACAACAAAAAAAAACCAAAATACCCCCCCCCCCCCCAACAATTGCAAAGACTTAAACACTTCCAATCGTAGTACTGGTATTTGGCTTGATGACGTCATTTGAAATTACTTAAAGGCCAATTCGGCTATTTTGGAAACCTTCACTGACCTATCTATTTATAATAGTGAAGTATTGATTATTGTCCTCGTTCTTCAGACGTATGTCATCTTCATCTGCTTATTCTACCAGTCTGTTGCTCTGTCTGCTAGCCCTTTTTCTGTAACTGTAGTCAAAATGTTATCCGCCTGTCTGGCAGTTAGTTTGTTTATCTCCTAACCTACTTCTTTAGTATTAATAATATTAATATAGACTTATCTGTCTGGTAATGTGTTTACTTATTCTTCCCTATATCCGCTGTAGGAAGTATAGAGACAGTATGGGTGTAAAACCTTCATGCAGATATTGCAGCCAACCTATACAGGCGAACTGTGCAGGCTGACAGTGCAGCTATCATATACATACGGACTGTGCAGGCAGACAGTGCAGCTATCATATACAGACGAACTGTCAGGAAGATTGTGCACGCATACATTGCAACACCCCTATAAAGATAGACAATTTATGCGAACAATTCATGTAAAGCTAGCGGATAGACTATGCCAGTAGAATAATGAAAATATGCTATGTACTCAGATCCTGTGGAAGACAGTGTATATGCACTTTGCAATACAGAAGTACAAATAGACATGACATATTCACAATACTATAGATCTTGCAGAAAGACTATACAGATACACTATGCAAATAGGTAATGAATGTAGACTATAAAAAGGAAATACAAGAGGGCAGTTCAGAAGGACAATAAGTGAAGGTTCACTATGTAGTCAGAGAATGCAAGTACGCTGAATAGGTTATCAACGTAGGTGTGTTATGGTATAAATAATTTAGGTGTGTTATGGCAATAGACAATATAGGTGTGCTGTGGTAGTAGACAATGAAGGTGTGTTATGGTATAAATAATTTAGGTGTGTTATGGTAATAGACATTATAGGTGTGCTGTGGTAGTAGACAATGTAGGTGTGTTATGGTATAAATAATTTAGGTGTGTTATGGTAGTAGACAATATAGGTGTGTTGTGGTAGTAGACAATGTAGGTGTGTTGTGGTAGTAGACAATATAGGTGTGTTCTGGTAGTAGACTATATAGGTGTGTTATGGTAGTAGACAATATAGGTGTGTTATGGTAGTAGACAATATAGGTGTGTTATGGTAGTAGACAATATAGGTGTGTTATGGTAGTAGACAATGTAGCTGTGCTATGTTAGTAGACAATGTAGTTGTACTATGGTAGTTGTGTTGTGGTAATAGACAACGTAGGTGTGTTATGGTAGTAGACAAGGTAGATATATTATATTTATTTAAATAGACTATTTAAAAGGGCAGAGAAACAAAGGGAGAAGGCAGTATCGGCAGAAGATATATAAATAGGTAATGAAAGTGTTACGTACATAATCACATGTTATTTGCTGTTTTTCGGAATGTGTTAATTTGCAAATAAGAGCAATCCATTACTGGAATTATGAACCTATCTTTTGGTAGACCAAACTCTGCTTTGCCCATCATATAATCGATTTAAGGATGCGTTTATGCTGGGGCAAAAGTAATGGTTGTTAGGTTGATATAATAATATGAAATTAAAAAGAAATGATTACCGTAAATGAGTGTATATTCTGTAGTAGTGGCACTAAAGCTTAATCTCAGAGTACATTCTGTCTTTGTTGGCCTACTCTTGATTTATTAATGGCTAGGAAACGTTTCAGTCTAATATCTTGAAACATAAAGTAATGAGCTATTAGTAACAGCTATACAAATTATAAATGAGGTAAATTTTATCTTCTTTCTTTGTCTGTAAGATTGATCTGTATTCCGTCTGAAATCCTTCATCTGTATTACTAATTTATAAATGAGGTAACATTTTATCTTCTTTCTTGGTCTGTAAGATTGATCTGTATTCCGTCTGAAATCCTTCATCTGTATTACTAATTTATATACTGATTTGCGGTCCTTCGTCTGTACCACTGATTTGCGGTCCTTCGTCTATACCACTGATTTGAGGTCTTTCATCAATACCACTGATCTCAAAACAGTTTGAGGTCTTTTGTTTATAGCAACAATAGATTTATATAAGAAGAGTTCTTTCGTCTATGCCATAAATATTGATTGAAGTCTTTCGTCTACACAACCAATTTATTTACTGATTGAGGTCGTTTGGGTCTAAACCACCAATTTATGTGCAGATGAGATCTTTTTCTATACCATTGATTTATAAACAGTTGATTCATTTTGTCTGTACCACCGATCTATGTGAAGATGAGGTCTTTTGTCTATACCACTGATCTTGTGAAAATGAGGTCTTTTGTCTATACCACTGATCTATCTATCTATCTATCTATCTATCTATCTATCTATCTATCTATCTATCTATCTATCTATCTATCTATCTATCTATCTATCTATCTAATCTATCTATCTATCTAATCTATCTATCTATCTATCTATCTATCTATCTATCTATCTATCTATCTATTCATAATACATTTACTAATAGCGATAAGAGATGAAGAATGAAAATGTGGCAATCAGACCATAGGAATTTATTTATTCATAAAATCGCACTCTATTAACTCTTACTCAGCTCCTTATTTCAGTACGGAGAACAAGCTTTGGTAAATAGGAAACAGTAAATTGAAGACCTTTTCAAGACATAACTATATTGTCAGTGGTCACTCCATTTATATAATTATTCAGTCTTGCAACTAACTGTCAAATTTCCATTGTACAAATGGCACTCTTTTTAGCCAGACCCATTTTACTTTTAAAACTGTATCTAGCCAAATCTATTTTTATAATTCAGACAGCAATTAGCCAAGTCCATTTGTATAATTCAGACAACAATTAGCCATGTCTGTTTCTATAATTCAGACAACAATTAGCCAGATCTACTTTTATAAAACAGACAGCAATTAGCCAAGTTCATTTTTATAATTTCAGACAGCAATTAGCCAAGTCCATTTATAATTTCAGACAGCAATTAGCCAAGTCCATTTTTATAATTCAAACAGTTCGAAGTCAAGTTTTATAATTTAAACTGTATTTTATCAAGTCCAGTTTAACAATCGAATCAGTACCTAGTCAAGTCCAGTTTTACAATTCAAACAGAATCTATTCGATTCTATCTGTATAGCTAAACCTAATTGACAATTCAGACTAACATTCTACAGTTCAGACTTAATCATCCAACTCCAGTTTACAATTCAAATTTTAATTTATTCTGGCTGCCAAGGAAATAGACTTCAAACATTAACAAATCCCTGCAGTTTTCCGATAATCCAGTCGTATTATTTAAGTGCGTCCGATGCAGCATCATTTGGCGCCACTGTCCTTTTGGGCCGCTGCAGCGAGTGGGTGGCAGTGTTGTGCAAGTAAACAATATTGATTATAACCACTGTCTGCCTACGTCTCACTATTTACGCTTTCTTCTGTCTTTGTCTCTCCTTCAATAGAAATAAGTCACTCTATTGAAATTTCAGCAGAACGACACTGTGGCTCACGTTCTCTGGCTTTGTCTCTCAATAGAAAGAGGAAGTCACTCTATTGAAACTTCAGCAGGAACGACGCTGTGGCTCACGTTCTCTGGCGCTAATTCTGTCAAAGTCTCTCTGGACTGGTTGAACAATTAATGCGCTCATGCTTAAATTAAAAAAAAATGATAGGCTAAAAGATTTGATTAAAAAAAAAAATATTGAAGACATTTGTAATACAGATGATGAAACAAACCACAGCGACGGACAGAATGCGAACCACAATTAATAAAACGAATTACTTAGGTGTTATTCCGTACACGCCACTCCAACAGAGTAGGAAACGTAACACTGGTGATAGTCTCATTCTAAAACTGATCGTGGATTTGAACAACTGACCGCGGTAATGAAGGGCCAAGCACGTTCTGGTGCAAGTCTCTTGAACGTTCTATTCCCAGTGCTTTTCTTCTTCTTTTTTCTTCTTCTCTCTCTCTCCTCATCTCGCGTGCGGGAACAGTTGGTTCCTCAGACGCCCGCGATTGCATGCTAAGAGCGTGCCATTACCACTGCGCTGTAGGGGAAGCAGCGAGCACAGCTAGCCAGTGTATCCGTGGTGTTGGCCAGTGGGCCCAATGGCGCGCTCTTTAGTCTGGCGTCTTTTCAGTGGGTTGTCATCACTGCTGACTGCGCCATCGAGGACTCCACTGCTCTTAGTTATACAATTGTTTTTACTTTAGTTTCTTTTTTCATTTTTGCCTGGAAGTACCCTTTGCTGAAGAGGGATTTTTACGAAGTGACAATGAGATTTTTGTTTTTCTGCTTTTGTGCGTGTGGGGAAATTGTAGTCTGTTCCGAGAAAAGTTATTTCCCCCCTCCCCTTTTGATTTGAGTCAACTGTGACTAGTACTAGAACCGTTACAAGAACCTACACTACCCAAAGCCACAACGAAAGCCTGCTATGGAGAGTGAAGACAGTTGTAGATTTAAAAAATATTTCCACAAAGACAAAGTTAGTGTAGAAGAATAAAGATTATGTGAAAACTCGCAAAATTTGAGTGGAGACTGACAGATGTCGAAAAAGGCTGTACGAGACATAAGTGAGGGAATTAGCTTCGCAGAGAGATTTGTCGGTTCTGTACATTTTGCTTTGTTTGGCGGGGTTGTTGTCCGCCAGCTCGTGTGCGTGACCAGTCGTCTGGACAGTCGTTGTAACATCTAACTCGAAACGCAAACTGAAGTCAGTGCAATGTAAGCATTCGTAACCTCGGTGGTTTCTGCAACAGTTTGTAGCAAGGTCTATGTGGAAATATGACTTTCGCGTCCATGGTGGGGCCATGTGGTCGTGTTGGATGTCAAGGAGGGAGGGAAGTCTGTTTGTAAAGTAAGTCAGTACAAAGAAAGGAAGCAAGAAACAACCAATTATTCACACTTTAAAAGATATTTGCGCAGATCTAATTATTTTTTGACGTGTGGTGTGTCACTTCCGGTGTTTAATGCTGAATCGCGTTGGTATATCTGCGCATCTTGAGGATGTTGTGTAGGCTGACTAGTTTATCAGGCATGGTGTGTAGGCTAACTGTGGTTTATCAGGCATGGTGTGTAGTTGACTAGTTTATCAGGCATGGTGTGTAGGCTAACTGTGGTTTATCAGGCATTGGAGACGTGTTTAGAGAGGCATCTTCCCAGAGTAATGGAAGACATGTCGCAAAGGACGTGCCTTCAGTAAGTCATATACGGAAGTTCTGTACAGCATGCTGTATAGTATTAATATCCGTCATTTTCAGGGGACATTACTCTCACATGAGGTGAGTCTAAGCATTCTACTAATATTAAATTATTATTTACCATACGTATGAACTAATACCATAGCAGGCAATGTGATTTTTTTTCTCATTATTTACGTTTGCATAGATTTCAGCCTTATCTATCTATCTATCTATCTATCTATCTATCTATCTATCTATCTATCTATCTATCTATCTATCTATCTATCTATCTATCTATCTATCTATCTATGATTTAATGTAAAAATATGACGTTTGCACGGTTTGTGTGTGTGTTGGGGGTGTAATCTGCATCTCAATTTATTTTCCAATAATTATATTTGCCATGTTGTGCTATTACTTCGATTTTTATTTTGCCTGCGATTTCTGATACAAATCATTGTCAAAATGTAAGATCTTCATAAATAAATAGTTGTTTATATTGTTTCATTTTTTGCTCACATCTACGTTATTTGCGTTCGAACTATGAAGGCCTAAATATAATTAACGAAGGATTGTTTTTGTTAAGGATATAATATAGTTTTAAAATCATATACGGTTATTTATGACATACGTTGTTTGATAAGGAATAGATTTGTAAATTATTTATCACCGCTTTACACTTTTGAATTAAGCGATGTTTAGAATTATAATATTTATTGAAAACCGAATGTTTCAGAAGTAATTTATGCAGCTGCAGAGCTCATGGGTAGAACGAGTTCAAAAAGAAAATGTATGTTTACAATTAACTTATTTTAGTCCGTATGTTGTTTATAATTATCTTACACAGCTAGATTGCGTTATGTTTAAAATGAATTTACTCACTGGGACTGCGTGATGTTTACAATTGGTTTACTCACTGGGACTGCGTGATGTTTACAATTGGTTTACTCACTGGGACTGCGTGATGTTAATAATTAGTTTACTCACTGGGACTGCGTGATGTTTACACTTGGTTTACTCACTGGGACTGCGTGATGTTTACACTTGGTTTACTCACTGGGACTGCGTGATGTTAACAATTGGTTTACTCACTTTAATCAAGTTATAATAGAATCGTGAGTATTCTTCAGTATTAGGTTACTTTGCGTGATGGTTAGAAACAGCTTACCCATTTTGGTTGTGTTATGTTGAGAATTAGCTTACTCAGTCAGTTAATTCATAAAATTTGTTGATAAAATGTTTAGGGTTAATTCACTGAAGCAGCCAGAGAAAACGTTGAGGGTTAATTCACATACACACCCACCCACACCTACATACACACATACACACACACACGTACACACACATATACACACATACATACATACATACACACACACACACACACACACACACACACACACACACTCCAAACAACAAAAAAAATTCAGTGACATGTTTATGACGAATTCGAATAAGAAAGAAAACATAAGACTAATTTGCATAAGAATTATCTAGGACTAATTTATAGAATAAGGTGTCAAACATTTTAGAAATCACTAAAGTGTTAGGTTCCGAGAAGTCTCTTTACACATCGCCGACATACTAAAACCGCAGTCTTGAATATCACAGTCAAACTAAAACATACCTGTCACTTTTATTATATCACCGACAAACTAAATATACCAGTCCCTTAAAACATTAAAAACTGAGGACACCAGTCCCTTAAACCATTACAAACTGAGCACAGTAGACCCTTAAACCATTACAGAAAACCTAAAACACACGTCTCTTAAAACATTATAAACTGAGCACACAATCCCATAAAACATTACAGAAAACCTAAAACACACCAGTCCCGATATGTATCACAGTTAAACTAACAAATAAAAAAATAAAATAATAAATGATAAAAATGCAGCGCAAGGAAAACGACATTAAGACAGTTCGAATAATACAGTAAACACACGTCAAGCACCCAGCGAGCTTAAGATATAATTTACAATACAATATTATCGTGGGCATTCTTCAACGCCCCTTACTTTCTTAATGGTTGATTCAATCTTATGCAAGCTTATTAATGAGTACGTTCATTCTGTTCACTTGTTATCCGACTTTAAAGTGGATAATTTCATTCTTTTTAACCTGCTACTTTATAATGAATAATTTCAAACTTTCCAAACTCACTACTTCATAATGAATAATTTCAAACTTTCCAAACCCACTACTTCATAATGAATAATTTCAAACTTTACAAACTCACTACTTCATAATAAATAATTTATGAATAATTTATGTTTTTCAAAACTTCTTACGTCATGATGGATAAATTAATTCTTTCTAATCTACTGCTTTGAAATGGATATTTTAATTCTTTCTAAATCCCATTTCGATTTCAATAATTTCATTCTTTCTAAATCCCTACACCGAAATGGATAATTTCATTCATTCTAAATTCGATTTAAATAATTTTATTCTTTCTACACCCAAACATCGAAATAGTTAATTGTGTGACACCAAACGCCGCCTAGTTAATGGTTATGATTCTTATTAACTAATTAATCATCTATAACTAATTACAAGTGATTAGAATATTAATTTATGATATTAATAATTCTCCAGCAGACACCACTCGTCTCTCTCGCTTGGCGGATATGCGGACGCTGTAAACGTTTTCACTCTTCCACAACATTAACGACAGACATTACCGTCACACAATATTTCCATAGGTGGAAAACGTCTTCCTAAAGAAGAAGATAAACCCGTCTTTAATCTAAATTTAGCAAGCCCACTTTCTTCTCCAATATAAGGTTATCAATATATGTTAGATGGTCAATAAATTTAACAATAAATTTATTAAATCAACAATCAAATACAATGAGAAAGATTACTATCATTTTTTTTCCAACAAAACCATGTTCGAATAATTTTAACACGTATACAGTCTTATATCCTAACCTACAATTCAACAGATTAGTGTCAGTATAAATCCCAGGAAAGTTTTTATCAGAAAACAGAAATGGAGTTTTAGAGATAAAAATAGTTTGTTCATAACCCTCGTCCTGAATCTTCTTGTTTGATAAAATTAGACAGAGACAGACAGACAGACAGAGACAGACAGAGACTATTTATCCTGTACAATGAAAGAAGGAAGCCTTTTTCTTGTAAAATAAATTTCTAATGTGTTAGGGATCCAGTGTTTCTCTTATTTATTGTTGGGATAATTTTAATGCGAAAATCGAAACTGGACCAGTCCACAATTGCAGACTGATTCAAAGCTGCCATGGCTTTTAATAATTCGGACTCCGGAAAGTACTGAGCTCGCACTGTTGAAGCAAACTACTTTACAAGATGGCGGCACGTTACATGAAGATGTACATCTCTTCATACTCTGCTAGGCATTTGAGCATATCCTAATTTCGTGATGAAAGCCTCCCAAAATATTCTTCGAAAAGCACAAGAGGGGTGGTCGGTATTTAATTATATTTAGTAATACTGGTTTTTCTATTTCAGTTAAACTGTTCATCTGACAAAGGGTGACTAACGAAAGAGGCTAAACAGTTTCTAAATACCAAAGCTTGTCTCTGCGTATTTAGAGATTCACTTGACACATGACCTTGTCACTAAGCTCTAACCTCTAGACACTTGACACTAAACAGTGTCACTAGATACAATCTCTTAGTCTCTAAGATTAGACATCTCCACTAGACTATCTCCCGCCGTTTTTTCACTAGACATTTGACTCACTAGAATTAACTTGTAATCACTAGACAGCAGACACTCGACCCCCACTGTAGTTAAGAACAAGATGCTAAATACTAGAGTCTTCATACTGTCTCTAGACACTATACCAGACAACAGGCAATCACTCTTCAGTTTAACTAGAAACTATGACTAGAAGTTTGATATACTCTATTCTCTTACTAGACACTATATCCAATCATTGTCACTAGATATTGTCCCTAGACCCTAGATAATTGACACTATAACTAAGCTCTTGACTCTATTCACTAGATACAACACTGTTACTATAAACGTGATCTTGACAACATTACTAGATATAATATTATCACGGGCATTAATGCCGTTCAGTTTCAATAGAGACCAGAAACTAGAGAGTATTACCAGATACTTTATCCAATGTAACTAGATTGTGGACTAAGAATGGTACTCCAGTGGTCAATTGTATGATCTCTTTTAGACTTAGTTTTCCTAAGTTTGGTGAGTTTCGCTGTCAAGGCAGATATCTCATTTCAACTGCTAAATCAATAGAACCATTAGCAAAATCAAAACGAGTGTCCCAACAATGGAATTAAAGACGAATTAAATTTGCTACAGAACAATAAATATTTATTTAATATGTAGGAACATTTCTTTTTCAGCGATAAGGCAACGTTTAGCCAGCAATTATAAATGGTAATCACTGGACTTTATGCCTTCAGCTATGCTATTCCTTTAAGTCTCCGTTAAAACTCGCGTTGTTTCGCTCAGTAATGGAGTCTGTGCACGCTATTCCAATCTGACAGTTATGCATGACATATACAATGGTAAATCTGGCCAAAATTGGAAAATCTGGTTTGACTGTTTAGAAAAAAATTGTGTTGTCACAGATTTGGGTCAATACAAGTCAGTACTGCTGCTGTCGACTGCCGTGCTTAACTTAATTTGTTCCTTTTTCTTGTTGTTGGTATGTGGATTGTTGATCGGGTGGGATGCGTGAGGCATGCCGGGAACTCACTGTCTCGATTGCGCAAAGGCACAATTATTGGTACCGTTCTGGGTCTGTCGATGCACAGTTACGGTACAGTAATGGTTGTTTGGCTTTAACCGGGAGGCCAGTACATAGTGTTTCAAGATGTGTATCTAACAATTATAATTATGAGAACTAGCCATGCCCTTTATAAATCTGAACCTTTTCGACTTTCATGCTCAATCCCTAAAGTTTTTAATACATTGGTTCCTACCACATTTTTTTTTTTATGAAAGCCCAAATCTTGAAGAACTATTTCCTGCACTTATTAAAATCTCTCTCTCTTCCTCTCTCTCTCTCTCTCTCTCTCTCTCTCTCTCTCTCTCTCTCTCTCTCTCTCTCTCTCTCTCTCTCTCTCTCTCTCTCTCCGTCCATCCATCGATTATTCTTTATAAATATCAAAGAACCGTATTTCAGACCCTGTACAGACCTATTTCTTGCATCTGCTAAAGATCATTAACTTGTATACCTGTGACCTGTATTTCTATGTTTTACAGATGTTTTCTTTATTGACCTGTATTTCTACATTTTACAGATGTTTTCTTTATTGACCTGTATTTCTATGTTTTCTTTATTGACCTGTATTTCTATGTTTTAATGATGTTTGTTGTATAGACCAATATCTTGTATGTTTTAAAGATGTTTATTGTAAAACAGACCTAAATGTTGTACGTTTTAAAAAATGCTTATTCTATTCTTTAACAAAATAGGTACTCTGTGTATAATTCTGAAAATTTATGAACTTCGCTGAAAGTCCATATCTTGGTTGTGTATAAAATGGAAAGCGTTATAATTCAAGATCCTAAACTCACGTCTTCGATGTTCTGAATGAATTGTATAAAGTATTCATCCAAGTTCTATATATTTCACATACCCACCACCAGCTACTTTTATTCACAATAGTTCTGTCCTATCCTATTGAATTGCCTAGCTCGCAAGAGAGCAATATCTACAGATTTTTTTTTTAAAAGTTAACAAGTGTCACGTGGAAATGTAAATTTAATGGAAACATGCTGTCCACGTGACCTTTGGGGATCAAAACGGACAACTGAGGACAGCGAGTAAACATTTGAGTTAGACCTACATAATAAGGGATTTGATGGAATCTGGGCTAAAACTAATTGGGGCTAGAGGAAATCTGGGCTAAAACTGTATAATTATAAGGGACTTAAGGAAATCTGGGCTAAAACTGTATAATTATGAGGGACTTAAGGAAATCTGGGCTAAAATTAATTTAAAAGGGACAAGGAAATCTGGGCTAAAACTGTATAATTATGAGGGACTTAAGGAAATCTGGGCTAAAACGATATAGTTATGAGGAACTTAAGGAAATCTGGGCTAAAACGATATAGTTATGAGAAACTTAAGGAAATCTGGGCTAAAACGATATAGTTATGAGGAACTTAAGGAAATCTGGGCTAAAATTAATTTAAAAGGGACTTAAGGAAATCTGGGCTAAAACTATATAATTTTGAGGGACTTGAGGAAATGTGGGCTAAAACTAATTTCTGTGGAGCTTGGGGAAAACTGGGTTAAAATTAATTTAAAAGGAACTTGGGGAAATCTGGGCTAAAGGTATGTTAAGAGGAACTTGAGGAAATCTGGGCTAAAAGTATGTAATTATGATGGACTTGAATGAATCTGGTCTAAGACTATTTTAAGCAGGACTTGGGCCTAGACAAAAAATGCGAACTTAGAATTTAGGTAAAATAGAGCATTAAACTAATTAAGAGGGACCGGAGGGAGAACGAGCCGGGAACTATGAAGGATTTAAACTGAGGGAATGTGGACCTAGAACTACATTAAGAAGAAATCGAGTTGAGAGACATGAAACTCACTAAAGACTGACGAGTTGAGGGAATGTAAGTCTAGATCTAAATTACTAGATACTTGAGAATAAATGAGCCTAGAATTTAGAAAGACCTGAGTTGAGGAAATGTGAGCCTAGAATTGAGAAAGACCTGAGTTGAGGGAATGTAAGTCTAGATCTAAATTACTAGATACTTGAGGAAATATGAGCCTAGAATTTAGAAAGACCTGAGTTGAGGGAATGTGAGCCTAGAAATAAGTTGAGAAGAATTGGAGAGAGTATGAGCCTGGAACTAAGTTAGGAAGGACTCAATTAGAGTAAATATGAACCTAGAGGAAAATTAATTTAAAAAGGACTAACCTTCACAAGGCTCACAACCAAAAATCCTCAACTGACGTTTTCGAGTGCATTCAGTAAGAACAGAATCTTCTTAGGCTACTTCCGAGAGAGAAAAACTAAGTTTGGCTGGCAGTTTGAGTCCTATATATGCAAACGAAATATCTCAGAATTATGCATAACCACGTCCAGTCTGTATATAGTAGCTAAAGAATTTCGTTTATTATTGATTTAAATTGTTCCTGACTTTTATTGATCATTGATCTGAGTTGTACCTGAGCTCGCATGCGTAGGCAGAAGGTCATAGACTTATGGAGGAGGTGAAGTGAATGCGCCCTATTCAGTGGACTTGTCAGAATATCGTCAGCTATAATGATGTCAGACAAATCTTTAGATTTACCGTCAAGAGCAATGCGAACTAGAGATACGGCTAATTGTGTTCATGAAGAACTTATGCTGAGAGCAGCTTCCAGGTCGATTTAGCTAATTGCGTGTTTTAAAAAAAAGAAAATCACTTATTGGAGACTCGTGCGTCTATTTCATGACTGTAATTTTTATATTTTCGTCGAATGCTATTACTGCCTTTAATTGATTTTTTTTCTTGTTGTTGGGTGGTAATTTGGCAGAGATAAACGCTTAGAAAAGTAGAGAAGAGGAGTTTGATTGATAATGAATTGAAATTTTGCAATCTTATTGTCGCCAATTTTCCAGGTGCAATATAATTGCTATTAAAGCCTTAATCATCCATTTGTATGAATGCTGAGTAAACTTAGAAAAAGCATCCGAATTTCCAAATTACACAAACATTTTTTTCTGATTAGATGAACTCGACATTAAGACGATAGTGACAGTAGAAGTCATCGGTATGAAACACTGTCCTAAACGCAATCTTATATTTTTGTCAGCTTCATTGCTGATACCGGTGTGGTCGATTTGACTTCACAGCATTTAACCTCAACTTTCAATGGACAAAAATCAATTGTAGGTTTGGCGTTACAGTTCCGGCGTTAATTCGATTTTGCCTTACCCTACCTTGCGTGTAAACAGTTCGGTCCTAACACATTTGCTGTCTTGCGTCAAAGTGGAAACTAGGTTAGAACAACGCTAATTTGAACAGGCGACGAAAGTGCTTCTTTAAAAAGAATAACAGGGGGAAAAGAACAGCAACATAAATATATCAAATACCCACAGTTGTGCCTGTCCATTCACCTAATACATACTCACCAACCCACAGTTGTGTCTCTCCATTCACCTAATACATACTCACCAACCCACAGTTGCGTCTCTCCATTCACCTAATACATACTCACCAACCCACAGTTGCGTCTCTCCATTCACCTAATACATACTCACCAATTTACCAACTTGTAATCAGTTAACCACTCAGCTCTTAAAACTACCTCTTCGCAATACATTGTGAACGCAAAAATATATTTTGACCGCAAAAAATACATGTTAACCGCAAAAATACATTTTTTAGTCCAAAAATACATTTTGACTGCAAAAAATACATGTTAACCGCAAAAATACATTTTTTAGTCCAAAAATACATGTTAACCGCAAAAATACATTTTTTAGTCCAAAAATACATTTTTTAGTCCAAAAATAAATTTTTAATCCAAACATACATTTTGACTGCAAAAAATACATATTAACCGCAAAAATACATTTTTTTAGTCCAAAAATACATTTTGACTGCAAAAAATACATATTAACCGCAAAAATACATTTTTTTAGTCCAAAAATACATTTTGACTGCAAAAAATACATATTAACCGCAAAAATACATTTTTTTAGTCCAAAAATACATTTTGACTGCAAAAATACGCTATTCGATATCCCACTCTCACATTCACCCACCCATGCAAGCAGTCTTCAATGGACTTCTCACCCTACAATCCGTACTTCTCAAAACGATGTTTTATATATTTATTGTACCGAACCATTCACTTTCACACTTCACACCCCCACATACTTGTAAACACCACCTAATCTAATAAATAAAGCATAAAATGTATGTGTGTGTGTATGTGTGTCCTTGATTCAAGATCTCAGGGAGAGAGCTTTAAGGTTAAATTTTACATGGAGGCGTTGTTTATCTCTCCCCACTTTGCCCTTTGCCCTTTCCACCCACATACATAAAACAGGAAGAGAGAGAGAGAGAGAGAGAGAGAGAGAGAGAGAGAGAGAGAGAGAGAGAGAGAGAGCTAGGAAGCTGAACGTTTGCATGGAGGCGTGGTTTACTCTGAGACGGGCATAATGGGGTCAGGGTCAGCCCCTCCACCCGCTTATATAACATGGGCTATTAATATGACGGCCGCAGGGAGAGAACTTGAGAGCTCAATTGTGCACGAAAGCGTGATTTATCCCCGGGACGGACAAAAAAGTCACTGGTCACTTCTTCCACCTAATTATATCAAGTGGACTGTTAATTTGAAAGAGTGAACTAGAAAGCTGAAACTTCGCGTAAGGGCGTGGTTAGCTCCGGGATGAACATGGAGAGTTCAGGGCGCTAGTCTGAACAGATATATTTGAGAAAGGCTCATTAATAAGAGATTATAAGGTGCAAATTTTGCACGAGACGGACACAGGGTTCAGTGTCGGTACCCGACCCCATACTATATTAAATTCTTTCATTATGAAGAAAGCAGTTTCCGGCTCCGCAGATTTCAATGCTGGATGCGAGGTGTGCCGCTGTTGGGTAGAGTTGATGACAATGGTGATGACAGACAGAGTGGAGAGTGGCGGACAGGAAAGTGTAGAGTTGATGACAATGGTGATGAAAGACAGAGTGGAGAGTGGCGGACAGGAAAGTGTAGAGTTGATGACAATGGTGATGAAAGACAGAGTGGAGATGTCGGACAGAAAAATGTAGAGCAGTGATGATGAATTGCCGCCTGTTGTCTGTTGCGCTTATGTCTGGCCGGCAGAGGCATCCATTAGCTCGGTGTTCCGTAGGTCAATGTTGGTGTTCTTATAGTCGTCGTCACGATGTTGGAGGGGTTGGTGGGTGGTGGTGTCGTACAGAGCCCAGGGTAATAATGTACATAGTACTTATAATGCAATGTACGTAATACTTAGAACGCAATGTACGTAATACTTAGAACGCAATGTACGTAATACTTAGAACGCAATGTACGTAATACTTATAATGCAATGTACGTAATACTTAGAACGCAATGTACGTAATACTTAGAACGCAATGTACGTAATACTTATAATGCAATGTACGTAATACTTAGAACGGAATGTACGTAATACTTATAATACAATGTACGTAATACTTTTTAACGCAATGTGTGTAATACGTAACACTTATAAAGCAATGTACGTAATACTTTTAAGGCAAAGTACGTAACACTTATAATGCAATATACGTAATACTTTGTGTGGTACATAGACACTTACTCATCACTGTCAATACTTTCTAAAAACAACAGTCGCGTTACAAAAAAAAAGTATATATGCAAACCATAGTACATACAGAAGTTTTAAAATGAATTGATCGATGCATTTAAATGGATTGGAAATGATAATGAATCTTAAGAAAACGAACCTTTGGCCATAATAGCAACACCAACATGGGAAATTAGCCCGCCCTCCAGACCGACCGCGCACACGTTGCGCGCATCTACTTACGACAAAAGTCCACGGGCATGCAGCTTCAAGCATCTCACTGACGACAAAAGTCCACGGGCATGCAGCTTCGAGCATCTCACTGACGACAAAAGTCCACGGGCATGCAGCTTCGAGCATCTCACTGACGAACAGAATTTCCATGTCGGTTGACAGAATTATAAGTACGCTGCACTTAAGTGCACAGTAATCGTATTGTCTTCCAACATTGAACAGTACACAGTACACTTTCCCAGGTACAGTAATAAGTCAATGTATCTGTGTGTACAGAGGTCACGTGTCTGTACGGACTTACGCGGGATTAATACTAAGCCTGTGGACAGGTGATCTTTAAAAGAAATATATGACGTCACTGACTGACATAAAGTAAATTATTAGTTCTGTTCATATTTTTTCCTGCCTGTTATTTTACATTCAGCCATCTTGCTCTTTTTCAAATCAAGCTGTCCAAACCCACTCTTGTCCTGTGTATTATTTACGATCAATTAATGACATCCCATAATTTAGAAACATTCTTTAGTTACTGATGTTTTAATAACTTCATATTAATTAGCACATAAATGATTCAAAATTAAACACTCACTGATGAATGAAGTTCCTTTTTTAAAAAACAAAACAAAACAAAACAAAACAAACAGCAATAACATTTCTCGTTCTTCACTGTGTTTCATCTATATTCTAAAGATGACCTTTGAGACGCGTGAAAACCTGTTTTCCGGTGTAGACAATTACAAGACTGCCGCTGTAAACCTCATTAGCTATTCCGAGACATATGTTCTGGAGACCGCGGCATTGGAAATGATTGGTGAAGGCGGTATCCTTTTGTTACTCTCACCATGACTCGGGACAGTGTAAACATTAGTTTAAATATTGTTACCATGGCTCGGGATAGTGTAAACATTAGTTTAAATATTGTCACCATGGCTCGGGATAGTGTAAACATGAGTATAAATATTGTCACCATGGCTCGGGATAGTGTAAACATTAGTATAAATATTGTCACCATGGCTCGGGATAATGTAAACATGAGTATAAATATTGTCACCATGGCTCGGGATAGTGTAAACATGAGTATAAATATTGTAACCAAGGTACCAGGCAACAACAACATGGCTTGAATCACGCTTATATATTGCTCTAGACAACATCAACATGGCTCTAGACAGCCTTACCATGTGTCGAGACAACGTTAACATGGTTCGAGACAGCATTACCACGTCTCAAGACAATATTAACTTGGCTTGAGACAACATTACCAAGATAACATTGGTTTGGATATAGAGTTTACATGAATCAAAACGAACGAAAAGTGTCTGTGCTCATAATATATAGTTATGAATATATTTCAATAAAATACTCCTTTTCATTCTGTCAGATTTTAAAATAACCAACGGGACTCTGGGACATTGGGACTGCGGAACTAGGACTGTGGAAATGGATATATGCTTTCAGAACATTTAGCTCCATTTATTGCATTTTTATGTTTGGCCTAGTGATGATGTGGGCGGTGGTGGTAGTGATGAAGGTAGTAGTAGTGTGGTGGTGATGGTGGTAGTGATATGGTGGTAATGGTGATGGTGGTGGTGTTGTGATAGTGGTGGTGATGATGGTGGTAGTAGTTATATTAGTTGTGGGTGGTAATGGTGGTCGTGATGGTGTGGTGGTAATGGTAGTAATGTTGGTGGTTGTTGTGATGATGATACTGATGTGATAGTGCTGTTGGTGGTAATGGAGATAGTTGCGTTAGTGGTAATGGAGATAGTGGTGGTGGTAGTGTTGGTGATAGTGGTATTGGTGGTAATGGATATAGTTGTGGTGGTGGTGATGGTGGTAGTGGTGTTGATGGTAATGAAGATAGTTGCGGTGGTAGTGGTGGTGATAGTAGTGGTGGTGACGATGGTGGTAGTGGTTGTGGTGGTAATGGAGACTGTTTTTGTTGTTGTTGTGGTGGTGGTAATGGAGATAATTTTGATGGTGGTGATGGTGGTAATGGAGATAATTTTGATGGTGGTGATGGTGGTAATGGAGATAGTTGTGATGGTGGTGGTGGTGGTGGTAGTGGTGTTGGTAATGGCAGGGAAAGTGTTGGTGGTAGTTATGCTGTTGGTGGTAGTAAAAGTGGTAATGGTTGTGGTGGAGATGATGGTAGTGGCGGAGCTGTTTACCTGGAAGGAAGATTTTATCTGGAGCATCTTACTGTTGCATATACATATTTACTGTTATCAGTATAGCAATTTAAATTGCCAAGTTCATTTTGATTGCCCCACTTTACATGTATAAATCACCCCGCATGTTATAGAACAAAACTTCTGCATATGTGTGAAATGCCTGGGCTGCACACCATCCTATCTTTCTTTTAAATTTTAAAATTTGGACCTGACTTTATTTGATTCGTAAGTTAAATTGCATCCACGTGATGCTAAAGCTCGTCTTGTACTTCTGTAAAAAGTTTTTATTTGTTGGTTGGAAAAATAATTAGGAAGGGAGATAATTTCTCTTGCAATGTCCTAGTTAGGCAGACTCGAAAGTCAGGAGAGTGACTGATGCACTGAACTACAAAGTAACATTGCCCTTCGATCATCGATTCTTGTTGTGTCTTCAAGATGTAGGAAATTGTTTAAATGGGTATATCCTAAAACTGAAACACGTACTGGTAAAACATTTGTCTGAAAGCTGAAACACTAGTAAAGAATGTGTCTGAAAACTGAAACACTTACTAGTAAAACATTTGTCTGAAAGCTGAAACACTAGTAAAGGATGTGTCTGAAAACTGAAACACTTACTAGTAAAGAATGTGTCTGAAAACTGAAACACTTATTAGTAAAGAATGTGTCTGAAAACTGAAACACTTACTAGTAAAGAATGTGTCTGAAAACTGAAACACTTACTATTAAAGAATGTGTCTGAAAACTGAAACACTTACTAGTAAAGAATGTGTCTGAAAACTGAAACACTTACTAGTAAAGAATGTGTCTGAAAACTGAAACATTTACTAATAAAGAATGTGTCTGAAAACTGAAACTCTTACTAGTAAAGAATGTGTCTGAAAACTGAAACACTTACTAGTAAAGAATGTGTCTGAAAACTGAAACACTTACTAGTAAAGAATGTGTCTGAAAACTGAAACACTTACTAGTAAAGAATGTGTCTGAAAACTGAAACACTTACTAGTAAAGAATGTGTCTGAAAACTGAAACACTTACTAGTAAAGAATGTGTCTGAAAACTGAAACACTTACTAGTAAAGAATGTGTCTGAAAACTGAAACACTTACTAGTAAAGAATGTGTCTGAAAACTGAAACACTTACTAGTAAAGAATGTGTCTGAAAACTGAAACACTTTCTAGTAAAGACAACAATACCTCCGGAAATGATGATAAGCAATGTTAATGTAGGGCATAATTTGACACGTATTTGTTAAAGCTTGAATATCTATTTTACATCACAAGCCATATACCGTTCTGTCAAGTATTTTACAACAGAAAAATTAGATTTAAATTCCAGAGAAAAGTCTTTGCATTTTGCATCGCTGTCACACACCTTTCTCCCCTACCTCCTCGGATTTACCCACCTCTTACATTATAAATATGACTATTTATATTATTAGAGTAATAATGTTTATTTCAGAAAAATTTTGCCACCCTCTATCCATCGAGGTATTCTGTATATCTCGATAAAGAAGGCAAATAATTTTAAAACTTTGGTTAAAGCTAGAGTGGTGTAAAGCTCATCAAATGAAAATGTAAATATGCAGCAATTATCATTAAAATATTTTATTTTATTATCTGCCGCCATTTTAACACGCTCTTCTTTAAACTGGTATTAAATTATAAAATACAACGATGTTAGTCAGTCTGATTTAAAATATAGAATATTTTAACTGATTAGTTGGTTAGTCACAGTAATTGTCCGATCAGTTTCTCCCTTGTGATTACAATCTTACATGTTCTTGAAATGTGTGTCCGCTGTCTGCATTCATTTTGTTCCAAGAAAATAATTTTTCACGAAGGCAAGCAGATCTACGAATTCACTAATTCATTAGTATAATGAATTACATAATGTTGGCTGTGGACTTTTGTCTCTTCATCTCATGTCGATTAATGCTATAGACTGAATTATTTGGGACGTGTTCAAGTGTTATTCATTTGCACCGAGTAAAGGAGTATGTAGCTATAGGTGTTGTCATAGTATTGCTCATTGCAATGACCCCAAATTTACAGGTAACAACTGCTCACTCGCAAAAAACTCTGTCAATCGGACAATAATGGATAAGTTGCAGTTCTCAGCCAGGTTGCTCATGCTGGGGAAAAACTATTACTGGCCGCACTTCGAGCTTGACTATTGGGACTATGACTACGAATGTAGCTGTAAAGTGTAAGCATTCAAAATATCATTCCAGTCATACAAGAATTTGTCAAGTCTAGCCTAGGACACTCTTCATTCTATCTATTGGCAAGATTACTTTTTCAGACATAAAAATGTATCTTAATGACACTTTTTAATTACCTCCAACTGCAAATCTATTACATAATTAAACGGACAGTATACTCTGATCTATTTCCTAGTGGCACACCTTCCAGAAATGTAAGCTCTGTCTTGCAGACGTTTGCTCTAATTTTGCGGACACTACAATTTGCAAGTCCTGTAGCATAAGAAGGCCCGCCCACTTGACCCTCCCCCCCCCCCCCCAGAAAAACAAATTCCCCGCGATCAAGTCCTGACCGAAAGCCATTAACTTAAAATGTTAGTCACTTGACATCTGTCCACTTACACGTGTCCTGTTCTTTGTCTCAGCTGTGTTCCGAAAAAGAAGCCAGAGGCTAAAAATATCTCAGGTTTACGACGTTTACATGTATAGAAAACTGCCAGAAGTAATGAACCTTTCCAGTTTCTTAACTCGTAATCTTGTTCTCTTCTTGAACGATATGTTTGCGAGCAACATCAGATAGTGTGTAGGCCTAGAGACAGTGATGAGTTTGACATGTCTGGCCTATAGGCAAAGACGATTGATACGTCTCACCGTTAGGCAATGATTGCTTTGACACGTCTGACCTACAGACAATGGTGACTTTGACATGTCTGACCTACAGACAATGGTGACTTTGACATGTCTGACCTACAGACGATGGTGACTTTGACATGTCTGACCTACAGACAATGGAGACTTTGACACGTCTGACCTACAGACAATGGTGACCTTGACACGTCTGACCTACAGACAATGGTGACTTTGACACGTTTGACCTACAGGCAATGGTGACTTTGACACGTCTGACCTACAGACAATGGTGACTTTGACACGTCTGACCTATAGAAATGATTGTTTTGGCATATCTTCCCTACAGACAATCAATCTTTGCTACAGTGTATAAATACTAAAATACACGGTGGACAGTGTAGAAAGTCTGCACTAGAATACAGCCTGTCATTGTTCAATCATTTCAGACAGACTGCTAAAAATAGTTGACAATAAGTCATTGTTATCAATAGCTAGTCTTTGTTACATTGCATAAACATATAAGTCAAAACTGTTACGCCAACGGGAAAACTCAGTTTTAGAAAGTCATTGTTGCATTACAGCAAAAATAGTGTTCACAGTTTAAATATATTAGCAATGACATGCTCACTTCTCAGCTTATTTCAATATAGCAACACGGCTGTACACAACGCTTGTATTCGTTGTTTTAGCGTATACATTTCTACATTAATACTGTACACAACGCTTGTATTCGTTGTTTTAGCGTATACATTTCTACATTAATACTGTACACAACGCTTGTATTCGTTGTTTTAGCGTAAACATTTCTACATTAATACTGTACACAACGCTTGTATTCGTTGTTTTAGCGTAAACATTTCTACATTAATACGCACAGTCGATGACGTGTCATGTCAGTGTATAAAGAAACAAAACAATTGAAAACAGAACCAAGCTAGCCCAGTACTCTGTGTGTCAGTTTCTTGCTTAGTTATAGGAATACCTGATCGAACCCAGCGACCAAACTTACGATATTGCCAAAGGTAACTATGCGTTCGTGGTTCGGACCTGACTGTGCGTGCCTGGTCGTAAGTGTCTCCTCCAATGTCGTTTAATGTTCTTACTCTCGCTTTTATTACTATCGCCAATACGTTCGCGATTCTGTAAAGTATCTGTTCTTCGCGCCGCGGTCTTCAGCCTCTCTGGCCTTGGCGCTCCACTGCAGACTTTACGCAATCCATCAACCTCTGGGACCTGCAGGAACACTGGTGCCGGCAGGCCCTTGCCCGAGTTATCTACCTTCTCTGCTTTAAGCTCGAAGTGCGGCCAGTAATAGTTTTTTCCCCCGCATGAGCAACCTGGCTGAGAACTGCATCTTATCCATGATTCATCTTAACCTTAAAGCACAGACTCACAGATAAATAGATAGATAGATAGATAGTTTGATCGATAGATAGATAGATAGGTAGGTAGGTAGATAGGTAGACAAACAGACAGACAGACAGACAGACAGATAGATAGATAGATAGAAAGATAGAATTATGGACGGATGGATCGATGGAAAGATAGATGGATGGACGGACGGACAGAATATTTGCCTGTACTCAGCAATTAACACTTACTACTTGAAAGATTAATGTCCTTTCCGACTTCATCAGCTGAAATCTTGAATACACAGCAATAGCAATATATTGCTGATACATTAAATGCGTGTCGATTGTGATAAATCCTTTCCAGGTGACCTTTACTCCTAAAATTCCTTTTCAAATGACACAGTAAAACAATGACACAACGACACAATGTTTTTCAATGACACAGTAAGAAAACTTCTGTTTGATTATTTCATATTTTCATGCAAGAATAAATAGTCACGTTATGATATGATGCTTTCGAAAGGGAGAGAAGCGAAATGCCCTATATTAGCAGGACAACTAGTGCAAAATCCTTCATTTACGTGAAATAACTGTACTGTAATAATAACGGTCTTTGTGTTTACTATCGAAAGTAGATGATGAGAAACGACTGTTGCATAATTAGCGATTAGCAGGTCTAATCAGGACATGCTCGAATTAAAACAAACGACTGTTGCATAATTAGCGATTAGCAGGTCTAATCAGGAGATGCTCGAATTAAAACAAACGACTGTTGCATAATTAGCGACTAGCAGGTCTAATCAGGAGATGTTCGAATTAAAACAAACGACTGTTGCATAATTAGCGATTAGCAGGTCTAATCAGGAGATGTTCGAATTTAAACAAACGTTCAAGACCATTTTCCAGGCCTCAATGGGCAGTCATTTAAAAAAAAAAGGCGATTATAAATAAAATGTAATTCACCACCCAAACCCATACACACACACACACTCCCCTCCCCCTCAACACACACCTTTCTCTTAAAATTTGTGCAAATATATCGACTCCTTTTTTCGTTCTGGAAGCATTCAGTGAACACTGGAAGTAAAAAATCAACAAAACTAAATAGGTCATTCAATCACAAAAACACCCCAAACAATACCAATTCTGTTGCAGTACAAGACACGCCCAAAACAATACCAATTATGTTGCACTTCAAGACACACTCAAAACAATACCAATTATGTTGCACTTCAAGACACACTCAAACACCACACTCTTAATCCATTCCCCCCCCCCCTTTGTTTAATTCTTCTTTCCATGGGAATTCGTAGTCTTTATATTTATTCAAAACGCCACTGCACTCAAAGTGAAAACTGTTTAGTTCATTGTTTTGTCTTCGTCACCCACAGAGTGTCGGTCAGGAATGAAAGACAAACGTTATACCAGAAAGCAAAATGGATGTGTGAGGGCTGAAAGACCAACATTATACCAGAAAGCAATAGAGATGTGTCAGAGCTGAATGACAAACGTTATACCAGAAAGCAAAATGGATGTGTGAGGGCTGAAAGACCAACATTATACCAGAAAGCAATAGAGATGTGTCAGAGCTGAATGACAAACGTTATACCAGAAAGCAAAATGGATGTGTGAGGGCTGAAAGACCAACATTATACCAGAAAGCAATAGAGATGTGTCAGAGCTGAATGACAAACGTTATACCAGAAAGCAAAATGGATGTGTGAGGGCTGAAAGACCAACATTATACCAGAAAGCAATAGAGATGTGTCAGAGCTGAATGACAAACGTTATACCAGAAAGCAAAATGGATGTGTGAGGGCTGAAAGACAAACGTTATACCAGAAAGCAAAATGGATGTGTGAGGGCTGAAAGACAAACGTTATACCAGAAAGCAAAATGGATGTGTGAGGGCTGAAAGACAAACGTTACACCAGAAAGCAAAATGGATGTGTGAGGGCTGAAAGACAAACGTTACACCAGAAAGCAAAATGGATGTGTGAGGGCTGAAAGACAAACGTTACACCAGAAAGCAAAATGGATGTGTCAGGGCTGAAAGACAAACGTTATACCAGAATGCATGAGAGATGTGTCAAACTGAAAGACAAACGTTATACCAAAAAGCAAAAGAGATGTGTCAGGGCTGAAAGACAAACGTTATACCAGAACGCTTCAGAGAAGTGTCAGAGGTCAAAGACAAACGTTATATCAGAACGCAAATGGTAAAGAGTGCATTCTGTCGGTAAGCTGAACGCTGAATCCGAAACATTTCTTAATTTGTGCTCGCCGTGAGCCGAATCGTCTTCAGAACCTCTCTAGCGACGAGCAATGGAACTGCCTGTCTTGTAAAGACGAAAATCAATATCGGTCTACGATGCACTAATCCACCCCTATCTATTGCTTGCCATGAACTCACAAGATCGTCATGCATCTGCATTGCAAATTTTCACTTGAAGTAAAATATAAGTCATTACAATATGCAAACGTATAATGTCAGAAAGTAGTGTTTAATATCAAGGAAATGTTCAAAGTTAGCGTTCCAAGCAAGTAGGCATGGTTAAATATGAAAAACACATGTAACTAGCCCCAATTTACAATCTATCTATCTATCTATCTATCTATCTATCTATCTATCTATCTATCTATCTATCTATCTATCCTTTAGTCTTGTCAACCTTTGGGGCACCACTGATGACCCGACAACCAGTTTCCTCCATTCCATTCTGTTCTCTGCTAATCTTACCGTATTGCTCAGTTTCAGTCCTGTCCACTCTGAGATGTTATTGAGCTGTATATATGGAGAGGACAAGCGCAAATTCGCTATCGCCAAAAACGACCGCCATATTGAAAATACCGAAGTAATGTAGCGTCTATAACTGCGCGATTGGCATCGACCGATTTATTTATACCCAATTTTGAAAACCTATTATTCTATAAATAGAATTCAATTTACAATACGATGCAAACAAACAAGAAGGGAAAATATCTTCAGGCCTATCACTTCAGATAATAATAATTATTGATTATTGATTATAATCAATGAAATATAAACGTATAAAGCGATAGCCTTACGTTGTAGGAAATTTTACTCTGT
Organism: Sinotaia quadrata; assembly: GCA_028829895.1. Lineage (NCBI taxonomy): Eukaryota > Metazoa > Mollusca > Gastropoda > Architaenioglossa > Viviparidae > Sinotaia > Sinotaia quadrata. The sequence continues at coordinate 137,602,210 of CM054178.1, read as the reverse complement.
CTACTTAAGAATTCTATAATTAGGAAAGATTTGGAAACGTTGTTTAAACTATATGTACCTTGTAATTGCAATACGCGTCTGAATTTAAAAAACCGAATCGATCCAACTCATTTCTTTACACTGTAGTAGTTATTGTTAAAATAAGTATTGAAGGCCATAGAGCTAGCTCTAGATTGTAGTTATTGTTAAACTAAGTATTGAAGGCCATAGAGTTAGCTCTAGAGACTAGATTGCAGTTATTGTTAAACTGTGCATTGACGGCTATAGAGTTAGCTCTAGAGTCTAGATTGCAGTTATTGTTAAACTGTGCATCGACTAATTATATTGCAGTACTTGCTGTAATTTAATGCTATTCATAATACTTAATTTATTTATTATTTTTATACTATTAATTATTTTATTATTTTTACTTTTTTTAGAAAAAGTATTACGAATATATTGATTACTTTATATATTTATTGTAATGTACTTTTGCTATTATTAATATTTATTTGTACCTCACCACAGAATTTCATCGTATATATTTTATCAATTGCTAGTAAAAACATTATGGGAATATGACAAAAATAAAAATCCTAGTATCACAACTTTCTTGACGCTCATTTGACGTCACGAGCTAATGCGTTCGCGAAGACGCCCGAAGCTATAATTTTCTTCGGTAAAGTCCGTTACGGAAAATATATTGTAATTCACAAAGTGCATTTATCTTTCATTCACAATAGATTAACTAAGTGTGATCAAAAAGGTATTTAAAAAAAGAAATTATGAAAATATGTTTATAAGGAATTCTAATCCTTTTATATGAACTCTAGATAATTTATCGGGAACATTTTCACTCGTTCTGGATTGGATAGGCCAGAAATAGTGGATTTAGCAAAATACTTGCTTGCAGAGTCGGCGATAATACTGATAGCTATTATTTCTGATCATAATGTTATGGATTTAAAAGAACAAAACAACAACACGTAATAAAAACAAAAAGAGAACAAAACAAACAAACAAAAAATGTGACATATCTGTGCATGACGAACACATCCATGTTACTAATCTAAACAAGAAAATGACAATAGAATTAGACAGAAGTGCCCACATCATCTCTCTCCTAAAAAAAAAAAAAAAAAAAAAAAAAAAAAAAAAAAAAAAACTTTATCGGCAATCTGCTTTTCATGCAAAAAAAACAACAGTATCTTGAGCTGTTTTCAGTGAATAGCAGACCTCGTCTTCCAAACGTATTTTGATTCATTTCAAAAGTTTCGCTGAAAATCGTATTTGGCCTCATGCGGGAATCAATATTTATTAAGGTCAGAAAGGGGCAGGCTTCTTTTTAAAACATGATCATTATTATTTACCCATGAATGCTTATAGCTATGCACATTTCTTGAATACATTATTGTGTTAATTACCAATGCAATTTTAGGTTTATACAAAAACACCAATTAGTTTAATGTAGGAAATTAAAAGGTAGCAAATCAACCATAAGACATGGAATTCTTCTAAATATAGGAGATCAATGTAAAGGAAGAGAATACAACGAAAGGTAAATTATCCGGCTAAAGTGCGAGAATACAACTAAAGTTAGAGGATCGAGTTAAACGAGGATAATACAACTAAAGGTAAATTACTAAGCTAAAGGGAGAGAATGCAGCTAAGATAGAGGATCGTGAAAGTAAAGACCTTGTTGCATGTAAAGAGAAATAAGCAGATATAATGACGATAAGGACCGTTGCTTTAGATGAAAAAGAGATAGCAATTTTTTTTTAATGTTCTTTTAACAGTCGATGTGTGCTCCATTTGAGTATCACGAACGACATTTTGTATAAACTGTAGTATTGCCACTTAATATACGCTTTGTGTTTTAGAAACATAGCAGCTAGGTACTGAGAAAAGAAACAGTCAGTCCCCAAAATAACATTAAAAAGAAACCCATTAAATTGTTTAAATAAATGAAAACGTTGCTCTAAATTATCATTGTATATCTAAACTGAGACTTCGCCACTCCTATAAATCTTATCGGGGTGTTTCATCTTGTTCAGCTAGGATATGCTTCACCCCACCCCGTCCACGTTTTCCTTATTCCAAAGTTTGGGATTCCACATCTGTCTGCATGCAGGAGTTGCTGTCTTTGAATGTTCCAAGTTAGGGATTCCACAGTCTATCTACAAGCAGGTGTTGTCTTTGAATGCTCCAAGTTAGGGATTCCACAGTCTGTCTACAGTCTGTCTGTCTTTGAATGTTCCAAGTTTATGGTCTGACTGCAGGCAGAAGTTGTTTGAATATTCCAATTTAGAGACTCCACAGTCTGACTACAGACAGGAGTTGTCTTTGAATGCTCTAAGTTAAGGATTCCACAGTCTGTCAATAGGCAGAAGTTGTTGTCTTTGAGCTCTCCAATTTAGTGACTCCACAGTCTGTCTACAGGTAGGAGTAGTTGCCTTTTAATGTTCCAAGTTTCGAGAATCCACAGTTTTGTCTTCATGCAGGAGTTACCTTTAAATGTCTGTCTTCCGCTAACAGACGTTTACCTTTGGAGAACTGCTGGCTGCTAAAGTGTTCGTTAACCTTCAGTTCAGTTTTATGTCTATTTAAACAACGTTGTCTTTAACCTTGGTTCAGTTTTATCTCACTTAGATCTCGTTTCTGCGTTTACTGCATTACTATAATGACCTTCCTTAGATCTCGTTTATCCCTATTTTAGGATATAATAATAGCTCCCTTAATCTAATTTCTCCCCTTGTTGGGTTTCTACAATGACCTTCCTCAGATCTCATTTCTCCCTGTTTTAGTTTACTATAATAATTTTCCTAAGATCTCGTTTCTCCATTTGTAGGTTACTATAGCGACCTTCCTTAAATCTTCTTTGGTCAGACTTTTCTTTAGTTCCAGCAATAATATGTTCGAATAACCTCACTTTTAAATGGTTCTGTCAGGCCTCTCGCTTGTTCCTGCCCGTTCGATGCTCCAGTGAGTTCCCTTACATCTTGTTCTGGCAGATCCTTCGCTTGTTCCAGTCTTAAACTGGTCGAATGATCTCCCTTAGATCTTGTTCTGTCATGCCCACTTTCCACTACCCCTCCCTCCACCTTGTTCTAAGCTGTTTGCGCGTGCTGCCATAGATCTTGCTTGAGATGTCTGCACAGCGTTCGTATTTCACGTTATGTTCCACTGGGTGCGGCCCAATTATGGTGGTTATGGATTTTTGTGTCGTCACAAGAGATATAAAGTTGTATGTTTTATTTTTGTGTGTCGGAAAATGCACGCATTAGTTTGAGCTAAAGGCGTTTTTGTGTTTCCTGCTGTAGTAGAGTGCAGCGGTGGATGGAACGAGCTGAGAAGGACTGACCAGACCAAAATGTGTGCGTGCCAGAATACTAGAGAAATGTCTTAAAAGAATGTTGCAGAGTGTCATAGACTGCACACGTCTACTTCTAGCCTGCAGGCAGGAAAGAGACACATAAAAATTAGTCCTCTCGTAGCAGTAATTAGAAACGAACATCCACTGGTAGTTCTAAACTTAGAATATAACAACACCAAACCCGTGAATTCAAGCAATTCAGCTGCAAAGACACCAACCAGCAAACAAAGACGATTAAACAAACAACATTTCTTTTAAAATAAGTATCTAAACTTCTGCTGATGAATTAGCGCTAAACTTCCCAAATATTTATTCGGATAATGCAATTAAGAGGGTGTACTAAATGATAATGTCAAGTTTTAGAGGTCAAATTGTAGCTTTCGTTGTTCTTATTTATAAATACTAGATGGTATTTTGTTCCACACAGTATAGATTCGCCATATTGTCTTCACCATAACACTTCATTACATTCACCGTATTGCCTTGACTACAACATCTCATTAGATTCACCATAATGTCTCCACCATCACACTTCATTAATGTCACCGTATTGCCTTGACCTCAATATCCCCAAAGTGTGTTTTCATGTCAGTAGTACGTAAATGCAAGGGCGTACTGAAAAACGCCAGGAAAGTAAGGAATTCATTCCACCAAAGTCTGACATTTTTTACATTAAAATATTTCACTAAAGAAACAAAGAAACAAAACAGGAACGAACCGACTTCCGGTAAATATTTGTCAACCCCATATCTAGTGGATTAAAGTTGTAGTAGTCCTTGTTTTTAATACGATTGCAAGTGATATCGATTGGACATCTTTGCCACTGACACTAGAAACGAGCCCAATATCGAATCAGCTTCGTTTCGTTTGTTTTGACGGGCAATCTTTCTTCCATACACACTCCGGGATACACACACGCACAATGCATACTGGCACGTTCACAGTCACACACATACAAACACACTATATTGCATGCACACCCTCACATACAAGTACAATAACCACGCAGTCATACCTCCCATCGTATGCTCTCGCAGGTATGCGCCATGTTATCACACACCCATCGCACGCTCTCACACTTATACACCATGTTATCACACATCCATCATACGCTCTCACACTTATACACCATGTTATCACACACCCATCGCACGCTCTCACACTTATACACCATGTTATCACACACCCATCGCACGCTCTCACACTTATACACCATGTTATCACACATCCATCATACGCTCTCACACTTATACACCATGTTATCACACATCCATCATACGCTCTCACACTTATACACCATGTTATCACACACCCATCATACGCTCTCACACTTATACACCATGTTATCACACATCCATCATACGCTCTCACACTTATACACCATGTTATCACACACCCATCGTACGCTCTCACATTTATACACCATGTTCTCACACTCCTTATACACGCACTCACGATTACACTTCGAATCACAATCTTTATCCACCTTATATTAGCTTTTGCCCTCCTACTCACGGTCACATGCTTTATAATCACTCATTCAAACACTCAAACATACGATTTGACGATCTCACATATGATCACGCACGTTTATACAAACATACAAATTCCTGTGATTAGACGATCTCACTTATGATCAAACAAACTTGTAGAAACATACAAATTCCTGTGATTAGACGATCTCATTCAAGAACACAGACATTCATAAATAGACACTAACAAGCATGTAATCTATATTGCGTAAACTTACGCGTGTCAATTTTCAATACACACATCCCACCCACGAATTATAGAAATAAAATTGCAGTGTGCGTCAGAGAGAGCACATTTGTAATTAAAGTGCAATCCAGTTTAATATTAGTAATGCGACTGTTAATGAAAGTGTAAGACAGTTTAATATTAGTAATGCGACTGTTGATGAAAGGATAAGACAATTAATTTGTAGTAATGCGACTTTAAGCCTGTTAAATAGTAGTAATAGGACAACAGTGGGAGTCAGACAAGGCTGCTTACTTTCGCCTATTCTTTTCAACATTTTCCTTGAAAGAATCATGAGGGATGCTCTGGAAGACCATGAAGAAAATTTCAGTATTGGACGCAGAACAATAACGAACTTACGCTTGCCGATGACATCGATGGCCTTGCAGGAAATGAGGAGGAGCTAGCTCAGTTGATGGAAAAATTGGACAGGACAGCTACTGCTTTTGGTATGGAACTCAGTGCAGAGAAGACCAAATTGATGACCAACAACACAAGTAGCATTGGCAATGACATCATGATTGGTGGTCAGAAATTGGAAATAGTTAATAAATTCAAGTACTTAGGAGCCATCGTGATAGACGAGGGATCAAAACCTGAAATATTATCCAGGATTGCGGTGACAATAACAGCAATGCCAAGGCTGAAGACAGAAACATCTTAGTCACCTAAAAAATCAGACTGATGCACTCCTTGGTTGTATCCGTGTTTTTATATGCGAGTCATGGATCTCACAGCGGATCTCGAAAGGAGGACAGAAGCTACTGAAATGAGATGATTTCAAAGGTTGCTTGGCATTTCGTATAGAGATCATGTCACGAATGAAGAAATGGGAAACAGAATTAGACAAACCCTAGGGCTCTATGAAGAGCTATTGGCCATTGTGAAAAAACGCAAATAAAATGGTCTGGGTATGTCCACGATCAACAGGGCTTACCAAGACAATCATGCAAGGTACTGTGCAAGGAGGACAAAGGAGAGGAAGACAGAGAGGAAGATGAGAGGATAATATCTCATAGTGGACAGGACTGAAGCTGAGCGATAGAGTAAGATTATCAGAGAACAGAATAGAATGGAGGAAGCTGGTTGTCACGTCATCAGTGGTGTCCCAACGGTCGGCAAGATAAGGGATAGATAGATAGATAGATGGATAGATAGATAGATAGATAGATAGATAGATAGATAGATAGATAGATAGATAGATAGATAGATAGATAGATAGATAGATAGATAGATAGATAGATAGATAGATAGATAGATAGATAGATAGATAGATAGATAAGCAGATAGAAATATAAATTCCAATAAAATAGTAGTAATACGACTTAAATGAAAGTGGAAGCCAGTTAAACAGAAGTAATATTAGTAATATTGCTATCAATGAAAATGTAATCCAGTTTAATATTAGTAAACCGTCTTATCGCTATATCTCTGAATGCTCTGAGACAACTTCTCACAGCAAAAGTACACGAATGTGAAGGCGTGGAACCATCGCAAATTTAGCTCACTTGGGTGGATTGTCCCGTATTATCGCTCTATTCAAGAATTTGACAAACGTTCTAACCGGAAAAACGTCATGAATATGAAGGCGTTAACTATCTCAAATGTGGCTCGCCTGGGTCGATTGTCCCGCTTGGATTCATAACTCTATTAAAAGGCATTTGGATAATATGTGTGTAGGTGGATTTATGCAGTTGCATATTGTGCCACAGCGCATAAATATGTGTGTGTCGGTGCATGTGAGCCGAAAGATACTGGATTTACACTACACACTAGGATTATGTATAATCAAATCAAATTTATTTATTAACCATTAATGCAAAATTATTGTTTATATGACACCAATGTAATCCGTTGGAATAAAAGTTCGCCCTCGGAGTTGATGTCTTCACCCGTAGCAACAAAGCTGACAAATCTATCTTTAGAAAATGACGTCATTTGAATTCCAAGTGCGCCTGACAACACAGTTTGTGGGATCCGTTTTGTATAGCTATCTCCACATGCCTGCTGGACCCCCCCCCACACCCTCACTTCTTCATATGTCAACAAAGATATCACAGCATATATTTCTGTCACACATTGATTCATAAGAAATTTGTCCAATACTTTTTTCTCGGAGACGTCACTCGTACGTTTGGCATGGTGATCAAGCCTGAGTTATCTGAGCGTGAAACCAGAGTCTTTCCCTCTGCGCTATCGTGTATCCATTATCCCGAATCTGCCTTGAAACTCTGCCGCAATTTTTTCCAGTTCTAAAATAATTCCTAAGCGTGTTTCGTATCACAACGCAAAACTGTCGTATGGCACTTTTGGGATCTCATCCTATTGTGAGAAAATTTTTATGAATTGCACATTTACAGCACGGCACTCGGAACAGTGCAGGCATTGCTCGAGAGGAAGGGACGCCAGCAAATCCTTGTCCTTGTCTTACACTGATGTTTCTACACATGTGCGTTGCATCTCAAAGTAGCAGGAATCTGCAGAGAGACGATTAGTTCGTATTCTTTTCTTAGAGTTTTACTCAAGAACGCGCTTCTATTAAAGGATTTAGCATACTGTTGTTTTGGAAATTAGACTCAATTATGCTATGTGTCAGTAATTTGTGTCGTACTTAGGGCTTGAAAGTGTGAGAGTGCCGTACTCTTAAACTGGAATTATTCTTCAAGAATGTGTATTGTACAACGACTTTTTTGGAAAAATTTACTCAATTCCCATTATGTCTGACGATATGTATCTGTAATTTGTGTCGTACTTAGGCTGCTTGAAACACTGACAGTACTGAACCCTTTCCCTGCTCTTACAGTAACTCTCTAAGACTGTTGTCACACGACTTGTTTGGAAATGTTACCCCAAATTAGTCGTGTCTTAAATATATTTCTCAAGAATTTATATTATGCTTATGTTCTTTGAACTGCTGAACAATAATGAATTGGAAAACAATGAACAATAATGAATTGGAAAACAATGAACAATGATGAATTGAAAAACGCTAAACAATAATGAATTGGAAACACTGAACAATAATGAATTGGATAAACAATGAACAATAATGAATTTGAAAACAATGAACAATAATAAATTGGAACAAGCTGAACAATAATGAAATGAAAAACACTGAACAATAATGAATTGGAAAACACTGAACAATACTGAATTGGAACACACTGGACACAAGCCGTACTTTGACTGTTTTAGTATAATATTTCTTTTCACGATTTCTTATCGTATCACGAAACTAGTCTATAATAATTCCCGGTTGATAGCTATAAATAGTAGTAATCGATAAACAAAGCGCGGGGCAAAGGTCACCCCGGCATTACCAATAGTAGTTATTATCAGTGTTGCACGCGATGAATGGAAGTAACTCGGTACACTGACAGATCTTGCACGCCTAATGAAGGGTTCAGCTTTCGCGATAATATTAGCGTACAGAAGGAAAAAAAAAAAACAGAGAACAAATTTTCACACTCTCACAGTGACATATACCTTGAAGAACAGTTAAGTTCAGATCAGACTAATAACTGTCTTTAGATGTACTGACGAACATTGAAGGCCAGTTTGGAATATTGTGAATTTTCTCGCACGAGAAGGAAGATGCAACGAGATGAGTCGTTTAGCAGTAAAATTTTGTCCTCAAATTAATAAATTAATAAATTAATTAAGAGGTGTGATAGCATTTCCGTTTTCAGAAGAAATCTTTCCTTTTGCTTTAGTTTATATTCGTTTCTTGACGCAAAGTGAAAAGTGACATTGCTTACTGTCAATAATACTGCATGCATTGACGATTTTTAAGAGTGTGTTAGACGAAGAAGATGACCAATACTACTGTCATCATAGTGTGTTTCTAGACGTTGATGACATTCTGCTTTGAGGTGAAGGACGAACAATGCTATGGCAATAGTAATATATATCTAGACGATAATTAAAAACTTCTCAAGACTGAAGGGAAAATATATTATGTCAATAATAATAATACATTTCTTCATGATCATTACAAGTCCGCTCAGAAGTGATGTGGGGAAGATAATGACACGTGCAGAGCAATAAAAGGCTGATCAAATTCAGTAATAAAACCTGTTTGAAAATGGAAATATTTTGTTTGCCTTCACTTCCATCTCTTTATTCAGTGTTTGTAATTTCCTCTGTTTCGATACATAAGCTCTCTCTCTCTCTCTCTCTCTCTCTCTCTCTCTCTCTCTCTCTCTCTCTCTCTCTCTCTCTCTCTCTCTCTCTCTCTCTCTCTCTCTCCCCATTATTGCACTCAATACACACATATACGCATAAAACACGCTTTGTTAATTCCCAACTAATCTAGTTTAAATGGGATAAACGCTGGATTAATGATATACTTAAAATGTCAGTAAACATCGTAATATTGCATTTTAGAAAAGTGCCAAAAATATACTGATGTATAATGTAAACAAGAAATCATTTGTTTGTTCTCACTGATGCGTATAATGTAATCAGAGGGGATCATTAAGCATTTGCAAAGTAATCAGGGAGCACTTATTATCTTTATGTACGTTGTACTATAATATATATATTCAATTGAAAGTACTAGGGTCTTGGAAAATGAATGCACTCAGCATTTGAACAAGAATAGGTGTCGAGCCATTCTGGATTAAACATTAAGTTAGCTTAAAAGCAGAACATAATATAGTGACGTCACGAATGGGAACTGCATGGAGGAAATCATCTGTGACTTTTCTGATGTTGTGACGTCAGATGCGTGTGTGCCTTTACAGGAGTGACAACGTTCACATGTGTATTGCGGCGACGTCACTTTTACATTTGCGAAGTGTGCAGCGAGGGTTTGTTTCAGTTAAGCACTTAGAATAGCTATCCAGCAAACAAACAAAACAGAAAACAAAAAACAAAAAACCCGAAATTTTAATAGGTGAAGAAAGTAAACAAGACTCTTTCTTTCCCCGTTCAGTCTTTCTAAGCACATGTTCCACTTCCATTCATGTCACTTGCTTAAAAAGCCTAGACCAAGGCATGTTCAAAGGCACACAGAAAGTCTTCTAATGCTATCGCTCATTGCTCCATCCTTTACGAGGTCACTGGATACCGGTGACCGCAATGCGCTGAGCGTCAGCTACTGTTCGCAAAAGGCAATAACGATTGAGGACTCATAAGTAGGCTAAGAGATCTCTATAATTCTAACCGCAGAGGGACGGGAGGTGGAGCCAGCAATACTTGAGGATGCATCTATTGCATGGCCCAGATTTTCTTTCAAATTCTCGATTGAAAGATGTTCTTCAGTAATGATGACGTTGTTTGGCGTCGAGTGCTGTGCATTGCCGGTTTGTGACGTTCCCCGTCGAGAGATCCCAAGACTTCGTCCCTGTCGTGTTGAGGAGTGCATTTCTTGATGTTTGTGTTCTCTTCATGGTTTTCCAAAAGTGACGCTTACGTTCTTTGAGTCTCTTACTGTGCGAACTTGATTTCTTAAAATTTTTTCTGTAGATTTATGCAATGCTCGTTCTTTCAAATTGGTACGCACACAAGGTAATGATTGTTAGATGAGTGAGGGTTCTCTTCGTTCTTTTTAAATTGATGAGGAGTGAAGGTTCTCTTCGTTTTTTCAAATTGATGTAGAGTGAGAACGTTCTTCGGTTTTGTTAAATACATGTGTGCGTAATTTGATGTATATTATGGTATGTGTTCTTGAAAACGTGCGTGCGTATTTTGATGAGTATAAATGTGTTCTTTAAAACGTGCGTGCGTATTTTGATGAGTATAAATATGCGTTCTTTAAAGCGTGCGTGCGTATTTTGATGAGTATAAATATGCGTTCTTCTTTGCTAATTTATGTGTTCTGACTTTTGTTTCAAGTGGATGTTTACTTTCTTTGATGGACGTGATGGGATTTACGTGTTCTTGCGTGAATGTTTACATGGATTTTTTCCCGAGTGTTTTTTTTTTCCAGTGTGTAAATTAATGCTTGTCTTGGGTGGTTTGTGTTAACGTTTTCTTTTGAGCGGGTGTTCGTTTGTGTGTGCAATTGATTTCTTGCAGTGCAACATAGTGTGCTATTTATATGTATGTGAGAGTGTTTTTCACTTGTAGTTGTTTGACCTCTTGTGTGTGGTATTATATGCGTGTGTATTTGTGTATGTGCTATTTAGTGAGTGTATTTGTGTGTGTGTGCGTGTGTGTGTGTGTTTGTGTATGTGTGTTTATGTGTGTGTATTTGTGTATGTGCTATTTAGTGAGTGTGTTTGTTTGTTTGTTTGTTTGTTTATGTGTGTGTGTGTGTGTTTGTGTGTGTGTGTGTGTGTGTGTGTGTGTGTGTGTGTGTGTGTGTAATTTTCTGGTAGGCCAAAATGAATGAATCAGCAGGCCCCTAAACCTAACTCGCCTAGAGGAAAATCACTATTTCGACTTTCTGAGATACCACCTCATACCGATGGACACACAATCAGAATAAAATGACAGGCCGTTACAACCAGACCAGAATGTCAAAACCACTTTTAAGTCAGCAGGCACACTCTAGACCACATTTACCATAAATTCTCCGTTAACAGCAGTATTCACCGAGCACCCTTTTGCTTTCACAATCAATGATCGTGACGTTCAACGAACAGAAATTACAGACTGTCATTTATATTTTTTACAAAGTGCGTGTGAAAGAGCGGGTAAAACGGAGAATTGAAAGCGCAACAAAACAGGACTTCCTGTCTCCGCACGTACTGTTTCCATGGACACCATAACTGTTTGTCCAGAAAGAACTATTTAAGCCCAGCTTTGAGAACGCTTTCTCTTAAAACTGACCAAGAGAAAAGTTCGGTCGATGCACACTATTTTCGTATGTTAACATCGGCGATTAGAGCATTTTATTCACCTTGAGGAAGTATTCCAGCAGAGTGCGTGTTGTCATAGATCTCTCGACGTTGTCGTCGTTCGATAACATTGGAATATTAAAGATATGTTTTAATTATTTTATAATCTTTCCTGAAGGTCCTCTTAGCAGGAGAAGTGGCGAGTTGAGAAGTTCATATTATTTAAATAATTATACCTTAATAATATGAAATGTTCGGTTTCAATAAACTGTCTGGGAACCACAGAAACGGTTTCAAATTCACTATTCACATCTTGTGCACTCCCGTTTTCATTTTCAGAATCCAATGAAAGAAGTTTGTCTGCAACGTGAACTTCCCAACAACTGGTAACTTAACGGGTGCGCCACCAGAAGCTATGACGCACCCTGATCACGTGATAGGAAGGGCGACGCGCGAGGCGCACCGGACACGCGCATGGAACTGGGTACGGACAGCATGGGGCCGGTAACTCCGCGTGACTTCTGCCTCGTCCTAGGGGTCGCTCTCTTCGTCTTGGGAGTCACCACCACCATGCGCTCTGCCACTGTCGTGAACATAACCGCCATATTTGAGGAGAAGAATTTTGAGGATTTCGAGGCCGTCTTCTACCGGACGCTGAACGACTTCAACAACGCCAGCCAGGATATACGCTGGTTCGGTCACGCTGTCGCGGCGCGCCGAGACCTGAAAGGCACGATCTCGGACGTGTGCAAGCTGATGGAAGGGCGACGAAGTTCGTTGCACGTCCTTGTTGTGTTTGGCAACGTTTCCACAATCCAGACAATCAACCTTCTGTCGCAGACCCTGGGGATCCCTATGATGGGATACATGATGGACAAAGCGGACGGATACATACAGGTAAGGGTTTTGAAATGTTCATACGTTGTGTTTGTCGCTCTTGGACCAAAGGTGTGTTTGCTGTTCATTAAGAGTCCTTGCAGTTGCAATCTTGTTGGCGTTGTCCCCCCCCCCCAATAATCAGGTGTTGGTCAGCGTCGAGCAATGATGGACGTGGCCGGAATCAAGGGTGACCATGAGAAGAAAGCGGAAGTATGTGGTTCCCGAATGCAGGTGGAGGCAGCAGTAGTACCGGCCAGACTGAGTATACTGAGTGTGGTAGAGAGCGTGGATAATGTGATCTGCAGTGACTGTGTCTGGGATGGGTGTTTTAACGTGTGGATAATGTGATCTGCAGTGACCGTGTGTGTCTGGGATGGGTGTTTTAACGTGTGGATAATGTGATCTGCAGTGACTGTGTGTGTCTGGGATGGGTGTTTTAACGTGTGGATAGTGTGATCTGCAGTGACTGTGTGTGTCTGGGATGGGTGTTTTAACGTGTGGATAGTGTGATCTGCAGTGACTGTGTGTGTCTGGGATGGGTGTTTTAACGTGTGGATAGTGTGATCTGCAGTGACTGTGTCTGGGATGGGTGTTTTAACGTGTGGATAATGTGATCTGCAGTGACTGTGTCTGGGAAGGGTGGCTTAACGTATGGATAATGTGAGCTGCAGTGATTGTCTATGTCTGGGATGGATGTTTTAACGTGTGGATGTGGAGAAGAGTTTTAAATGTGTCTGAAGTGAGAAGGGAGTGTCTGCAATAGTTTAAATATAAGGAGATATGTCCGTGTGTGTCTGCATCTGGAATGTGGTTTGAGCGTGTTCTGGAATGTGGTTTGTGAGTGTTCTGGAATTTGGTTTGTGAGTGATTTGCAGTGACAGCAGCACATTATTAGCGGGTCCAGAGCTGGTGTGAATATCGTTAAGTCTGGAATGTGGTTTGGGTGTGTCTGGAATGATTAGCGGCTCTCTGCTGTAAGTTTGCTATGGGTCTGAGTCTGTCTGGTGTGCGATATGGTTGTGTCCGCAATATGTGTAGACAGTTTCTGAAGTACTTAGTCTAGAGTGAGATATGACTGTGACGAGCAATTCATGGCTGCTTGAGTCTTACAGACGGTCTGTGTTTTTAGTCACTAGTAACTATTCTGTCTGTCTTCTTAGTAATAACTCTTCGATCTATCTGTGATTTTAATCAGTAATAACTATTCGATTTGTCAGTGCTCTTAGTAAACAATAACTCTTTAATCTATATATTTAGTGATTAATCATTTTAAAATATGTCTGTGTTTTTAATATTATTACAATCGTTTATGTTCACTCAAAAGTTATTTATTTATTTTTAAATAACGCAATGCTTATTTGACGTCACAATATGGCACCTGACCAGTCAACACCAATGAAAGCTATTAAAATAATAACAAGCCGAATGCAACAACTGCTAATGTTTTAGAAATTAATATAAATTAAGATACAGAGAATGGGTCATTTATAACTGGTACTATTGCATTTAGTAGCATTATTAGGTACAGGCCTTTGATTTAACTTAGTTTGCTAAACCTCATGAAGTGATAAAATGACGTCATTACGTACAGGCCTTTGATTTAACTTAGTTTGCTAAACCTCATGAAGTGATAAAATGACGTCATTACGTACAGGCCTTTGATTTAACTTAGTTTGCTAAACATCATGATAAACTAACGTCATTACAAGATCACTATGCACATTCCTTTAGCAGAACAGCGCTTGCACATTATCTAATGTGCAGGGTGTGTGTGTGTGTGCGTGCGTGCGTGCGTGCGTGCGTGTGTGTGTGCGTGTGTGTGTGCGCGTGCGTGTGTGCGTGCGTGCGTGCGTGCGTGCGTGCGTGCGCGTGTGTGTGTGTGTGTGTGTGTGTGTGTGTGTGTGTGTGTGTGTGTGTGTGATCAAATGGCGTAATATCTTATGGTGATTCACAAAGACTTTCCTGATGTATATAAGTTATTAACGCTATGGTATTTACTGAATAATAAATATCAGCCGTTATTCAATCCGTCTAAATAAGATTATAGTTTCCTTGTACGCGAATGTTAACAGTGCAGAAAAGAACAAGAACATTCTCCAGTTCATGAATGTGTGCTGAGACATCAATGTTAACAGTAAAGAAGAGAACAAGAGCAAAAATACATTCAAATTTGTGAATGCATGCTGGGAAATCAAAGTTAGCCATGCAGAAGAGAACAAGAGCAAAAATACACTCCAATTCGTGAACGCATGCTGAGACGTGCCATAAATGACGGGGGTAGGGGTGGGTGGGTGGTTCCTTTTTGAACCAGAGCGTGTAATGCTATCAGAGTAAGAAAATTGTAAATATAATATTAATAAAATATATACCTGTATTAATCTTACTAATCCCACGTTGTAAATATAATAAAATATATACCTGTATTAATCTTACTAATCCCACGTTGTAAATATAATAAAATATATACATGTATTAATCTTACTAATCCCACGTTTTAAGCGGACAGCTCCGTGTCCGGCTGTTGGTCAATGCCAGAGCAAGACGTGTTGTCCGAAAGCTATATGAACCTTGTAGGCAGCTCTCTGAAACTCAAAACTGGGAGCTACAATGCCCACCTCCATCCATCATCCGTGTGTGGTTCTACGCGTGAATTATTCTACGCATAACAAGAGTTTATTCCACGCGTTTCTGATGTTAAAATGATTTCAATGTGCAAGTGGGTTACAGGTTGGCATTGTTACAACAACTCTTGAATAACGTTTAGTGAGCAAAAGACACTGGTAACGATAGTCGACATGTGTTACAGCAGTGAGCACCGATAATTATAATACGGAGCAGTAGGAAGTTGTAGTAATGTTCGTGATGTGTTGTAATAGTGAGCAGTGAGTTGTGGCAATGTTCGTGATGTGTTGCAGTAATGAGCAGTGAGTTGTGGCAATGTTCGTGATGTGTTGTAATATTGAGCAGTGAGTTGTGACAATGTTCGTGATGTGTTGTAATAGTGAGCAGTGAGTTGTGGCAATGTTCGTGATGTGTTGTAATAGTGAGCAGTGAGTTGTAGCAATGTTCGCGATGTGTTGTAGTAGTGAGCAGTGGGATGTAGCAATGTTCGTGACATGTTGTAGCAGTGAGCAGTGAGATGTAGTAATGTTTTAGATGTGTGTACGGGGTGGTTACTAATGCTGCTTACATGGTTGTAATCCTTTGTTACACTTTGAAATAAAAGGAATCTGTGATATACGCCCTGCTGGCTATGATTATTATTTTATTCTAATTAATAACTAAATACAAGTGACTAGAATCTTAATTCATGTATTAATAATAGATGCCAATACGACACCCAACTTGTCTCCCACTGGGCGGACCACTGGGCGCTGCAGAAATTCTACCCCTTACAACGTTTAGATAGATATTCTACTGACATAATTTCTTCCGTAGGTGTGACGTCTTACTTAAAGATTAATTAAATCCGTCTTTAAAATTATTTTAACGACAACCCCTCCTTCCACAAACTATTACTCCAAACATATAATTTAGATAATATGCATCAGAAGAACAAATAAGAAACAACAATAAATGTATTAAATCAACAATCAAAACATACAAATGAATACAGATGGAAAAGAATGCAGAGCCTCATACCTTTATTGAGGATAAATGTTCAGATAATGTCCAACACTTACTCACCCTCTATCCCTAACAATGAAATGGTTAAGTTAGTAAACAGTAATCGAATTGTGAGTCTATTTCACATCACAGAAGTCAGATCGGGAGTGAAAGAATCAATAGTTAATTTTACATGACCTTCTTATGACGTAAACTGTCACTGGAAGGGTCACAGGTTCACTTTGCCTGCATTGGATAATGGGTCTAACTTGCGCCTCCAGGCAGAATACCCGAACTCCATGTGCAATCTCTCCAGACCAAAGCCGGACCCAACTTCTGCCATATGGTTCTGGAACGGAGATTCAAGTAACCAATTTTCAGCAACCCTGTTGCCATCAAGGCTAGCAATAGTGTCGGACACGTGTACCAACGTTGTCAAGCAGAGTGCAAGTAGAACACTGCAGTCTGAAAGAAATAATCTAAAATCCCAGAAAGGCTTTCTTTGTCTGGAAAAGTCAAATCAAGGGACAGCACAGGATTCAGGTCTAAAATATTCTATTCCTATATCTCTCCACAAGCTTTCTCAAACTTATATTCCTGTAATAAGATTCATTATCTGGATTCACGCACATAGGCATAAAATATATTTAATCAAATTCAGAGTGACATTTCCACTAAGGACAATGTTATATGTTAAACAATGCTATTTACAAAATCTCTCTATTTACAAGCCATAGAACATCAGTTCATAAACATGGAAACATTTCTAATTAAAATCTCATGAAAGTCAACATTTCAAATACATGAAATCATCTCTGAGACTAATAACAAGCCGCAAATGAATAGTTCAGAAGTGTAAGAAAATATTTCTAAGTAACAAACTGACACAACGCCGCCCTAGTTACTCGTTATGATTATTATTAATAATCCTCCATAAAATGACAAGTGATGAAAATCTTAATATATGTTATTAATAATTCTCCAGAAGACACCACTCATCTCTCTCACTTGGCGGACATGCCAAGAAGAGGTTAAGCGCCAGCAATCACCACCACCATCGACATCATCATCGTTGTCGTCGTCATCATCATCATCACCATCATCGTCATTATTTTAATTGTTATTTTGTTTGGTTGTTGTTGATGATGGACATATTCAGAAGAAAGTGTCAATTCTGGTTAGTTTCAAGGTCAGAGGGTCAATGGTGGTTTAATCACTGTTGTTAATCCTCAGGAGGAATATTTTAAATGACATCATACCCTTTATCTTTCTCTCGCTCCCCCATAATGCAATGCGTCGTTTTGAAAGTGTACTTGTCACGGCCACGGGAAAGAAGCCAGGAATTTGCAAAAGCCTGTTCAACCGTGTATGGGTTAAGGAGAGCCGACAAGGTCAATACAAGGCGGTCCAAATGCAATGCTCTCGAAAATGATTGCGTCTTTGGAGGAGACAGAATACACGTCACTTTTCTAGTCAAGGAGGCAAAATACACGTCACTTTTCTAGTTATCTGCTTCATTTGCAACATCTTTTATCGTTACTTCTCGCAATCAAGAAACGGAGAGGAAAGAAAAAAAATCAGTGATGGATTGCATTGCCGCTGCCAAATTGAAAGATTAGTTCATGTTCCCAACTCTCTTTGGGTGGTCACTTCCGAGTGGTTCTATTGTTCTTCTCTCATTTTTAATTTGTTTTATTGAAACACTTCATGTATTCTAAAAGCAATAATAATAATAAAATGCAAACAAAATCAATACAACAGAAGGCCTACAATTCGACATAGGAAAAATCAACAATGTTTCAGTGGAAAAGGGAGATAAATATTGAGAAAATATGCAGAATGAAGTAAAGTCCAAAGTTAAGAGAGAGTATTAAAAACTGATTAGATAAGTCCTGAAGTTCAAGCTAAATGGGGCTATCAAAATACAAGCCCTTTACGCATGCGCAATATATGTGGTCAGCTTTACAGGAGGAATCGTATATTACACAGCAAACGAAATAAATGATCTGGACAGAAAAACAAGAAAACTACCCACAATGCAAAAGCCTTACACCCAAAAAGCAGACGTGGACGGGCTGTATATATCTCGGGAAAAGGGAGGCCGAAGTCTCAAGAAAATCAAACATGTCATTGAAGGAGAAGTTATAGGCCTTGTGGACCACATCTGAAATAACAACAATGATGAAGCCTGAACTAAGCAATGATTAAATAGACTTTATTGTAGACAAGGTTTGTATCCTGAACTGAGCAATGATTAAATAGACTTTATTGTAGACAAGGTTTGTATCCTGAACTGAGCAATGATTAAATAGACTTTATTGTAGACAAGGTTTGTAGCCTGAACTGAGCAAGGATTAAGTAGTATTTAATTATGCACTGAGCTAAAATTAAATAGATTGTAATATGCACAACGCTTGTATCCTGAAGTGATTATCATGCAATGTGATAAGCAAAGACTAACTTAAAGTGTTAAACCAAGGATTACATCTACATTTTGTAAAAGAATCGGGCAAGGATTATCTTACTACATAAGGAAAAAAATATCATGTAATGTAATGAGAAAAGATTATCGCACACTTTAATGAACAAGATATGCATAACATAGAAGTGAACGTGAATAACCAGCAAGCAGAGCAGAACAAAAATGACCTTACACTGAGTAAAACCGATTGTATAACATGAAATGAACAATATAGTGAAAGTGCTAAAAATAAGACAAGGGGAAAATAAGTTAGTGGAGAATGCACTCAGATATTCGATTGAGAAAAAAATATTGAAAAAATCCTATACAGCACAGATTAAAGGCTACATTCACGACTGAGAAATACAACTAGAAAAGTCCGTATGAGGCATTCATGATTGAGAAATAAAACTAGAAATAACAAAGTGCACATTGAAGAGTGCATTCATGATTGAGAAATACAACTAGAAAAGTCCGCATGAGGCATTCATGATTGAGAAATACAACTAGAAAAGTCCGTATGAGGCATTCATGATTGAGAAACAAAACATGAGAGTATTAATGACTGAGAACGAAAGCTAGAAAATAAGAGAAAATAGATTTAAACGTTTGTGAACCAAGCTAAAACACGAAGAAAAACATAGAGGTTGGGATTGTTAATGGAAAAGATAAAACTACGAGAAATATTTGCATGAACAATGAACCAGAAACGTACAAGTGAAAAAGAGTTACAGCTACGAGAAAAGTAAAGATTTGAACCAGGTTCGATTGTGAAACAGAGATACATCTAGCAGAAGAAAAATGTTAATTAAAACCTTGATTGTGAAACATAAGTACACCTAGGAGAAAAGTGCTAATTAGAACCAGATACTTGATTGTGAAACAGAAGTACACCTAGGAGAAAAGTGCTAATTAGAACCAGATACATGATTGTGAAACAGAAGTACAACTATGAGAAAAAGTGCTAATTAGAACCAGATACATGATTGTGAAACAGAAGTACACCTAGGAGAAAAGTGCTAATTAGAACCAGATACATGATTGTGAAACAGAAGTACACCTAGGAGAAAAAGTGCTAATTAGAACCAGATACTTGATTGTGAAACAGAAGTACAACTATGAGAAAAAGTGCTAATTAGAACCAGATACATGATTGTGAAACAGAAGTACAACTATGAGAAAAAGTGCTAATTAGAACCAGATACATGATTGTGAAACAGAAGTACAACTATGAGAAAAAGTGCTAATTAGAACCAGATACATGATTGTGAAACAGTTAAATAAGTTTAGAGATCATCGAGAACTGTAATTATTCAGGTAACTAAATGTGACAGAGGAGTGTTACAAACGACTTTATAAAGCTGTAATAGAAAAAATATGCAAGCTGTGCCAGATGAGAATGGCAAACGATTACGCGACTGTGTGAGCGAAATTTGCATTTAATGGACTGCGTCAGAGGATGGTGATTAAATACAACAGTGTAAGAGTGAAAGATTTGAGTAGATTTCCTTAAACATATAAAACATGCTGGAAGTTGTGACAGAAGACTTTGAAATATGCAGGGATATCAGATTGTCACTTACTGTTATGACAAACAAAGAATTATCATAATCATAATTAATGATACATAATTTTTTGGTAACACACACACACACACACACACACATTTATGTAAGTAATGAACAATTATGTTACATATCACCTTGAAAATGTTATTTTCCATAAGGCTGTAATTCCGTTGATTTTTGTTTTCAAAACATAATTTATTTGTCCTACATGAAATTGTCTGCTTTAGATCGCACTAGCTCGCATTTCTTCTGACTTACTGAAACTTGCACTTGCTTTTTGCTTGTTCGACCGCACAGTGCTGGAATAGAAAACCAAATATAAGTAAACCCATTTCAAACGCCACTTTTATAAATATTTATTAATGCAGGAACGCATTGCCAAAATTTTCAAATACTGATGAAAACCACGCATACATACGTTCTCTCCATGGAAAACCAAGATTTAAAATAAAAGGATAAGAAAAGAGCTAGCAATTTTTTTTAAAACACATACAAAGTTGAGACTGTTTGGCAAACTTGACTGATTTGGAAAAATATCCATCAGCAATTATTCTACGCGGATAAATCCGCGACATCATCGAAAGGGATGGGGTGGGGTAAGCGAATATTGAAAGCCTACCATCATGTTGTTCCTAACAAACCTATAAAGCATATAACCGATTTTTTTAAAAAGGATTTCTGTCAGGTTACTAGTTTGAATTTTACATGGCTACAAAACGCGTGTGATTTTTTAAAGAACTACTATCAGATAACTATTCTGATACACAACTGCCAAATGTGTAGGTAATATTTTCAAGGGTCATGTCAGGTAACAATACAGATATACTTCTACAAGAAGAGTGAGTGATTTGTAAAAATTAAACTAAGATATTCTGATACACCACTACTATAATGAACCGGGTCAGAGTATGTAATCATTTTCCAATAAGGGCTACAAAAATAATCATAGGATAAAGCATTGCTATCCAGGTTGAAAGATTCTAATTCATGGTCTTCGACAATATTACTCTTACAATAGCACTATAGCAGTATCAATACTGTTACAAACTGCTACACTACTGCTACAACACTGTTACAATACCATTGCATGTACTGCAATATCATTGCTGCTACAAACTGCCACACTACTGCTACAACACTGTTACAATACTATTGCATGTACTGCAGTATCATTGCTGCTACAAACTGCCACACTACTGCTACAATACTGTTACAATATCATTGCATGTACTGCAGTATCATTGCTGCTACAAACTGCCACACTACTGCTAAAATACTGATACAACACTGTTACTGCAATGCAATGCTTTTTCAGCTATTTGTACATGCTCGACTCAGAACTGTTCATTTAGTTTACTTATTTTCAAAAACAGCAACAGAGTGTTTATTTTATTTACTAGGAGAATGGGGTAATTGAGATGAAGTGAGAGTGTTAAGTTTCTAAGGAGAGACAGCGAAACATATTTTAAAAAATCACAAACAAATATATTTCTTTTAAAAAACAGCTTTCAATAAGTACAAGTGTTTCTTTTAAAATATGTCAGTTATGTTATGGATAGTTTGTTTTAGTAAATGTCGTGCATGCCTGTTATTGGAGTTGAATATTAGAAAGCATCAAGGGTGCTTTTATGTTTTAGAGAATATCATTGGTATTTTGTCTTATCAAATGTACTTCGCATTTGTTTTATCATAAAATGCTATAATCAGTAATCAAACTTATGTAGAAAGATGATATTTGGAAAGCTCTAATGAACAGTGTATAGATTGAATAAATTAGTTTTCAAAGCATTGCTTAAAAAGAAACAAATGATAACAGTAAAAGAACATGCAAGTGAGCTTACAAGAGGAGACGAAATTTATTTTATCGATTATATAATTCAAGTAGAAGTATGCTGTTTCCAAATGCTGACACGCTCCTTGTATGTACACTGACATCTCCAATATCAGACAGAAAGCAAAACAAGGTTAAATGAAAATTAAAATATGAACATAATAAAAAGAAAATGAAGTATGTCTTTTTTGCTTCTGAAGACATGGTGTGTATTTGTCTCCCTTTCAGTTGGTTGGAGGAGGCGCAAAAACGTGACTTTTAGACAGTCTAAGGAATTGTTCTATTGTTGTTAAAAATTTGTCCAATTGTTGTTCTTAGGAATTATCTTGTTATTCTTAGAATTGTCACATTAATTAAGAACTTGGTCTTATGTGTTAGGAATTGTCTTTGATAGTCTTCCAAAAATGGTTTGATAGTCTTAGAAGTTGTCCTGTTAGGAGTTGGACTCGTATCTTCGGAACTGTCCGTTAGATTTCACAATTGTTCTGTTTGTCATAGATAGATAGATAGATAGATAGATAGATAGATAGATAGATAGATAGATAGATAGATAGATAGATAGATAGATAGATAGATAGAAAGATAGAGAGATAGATAGATAGGTAGATAAATAGATAGGTAGATAGATAGATAGGTAGAAAGATAGATAGATAGATAGAAAGATAGATATATAGACAGATAGATAGATAGATAGATAGATAGATAGATAGATAGATAGATAGATGGATGGATAGATGGATGGACGGACGGACGGACGGACGGATAGATAGATAGATAGATGGATGGATGGATGGACGGACGGACGGACGGATAGATAGATAGATAGATAGATAGATAGATAGATAGATAGATAGATAGATAGATAGATAGATAGATAGATAGATAGATAGATTCATATACGTACAATTTCAAGCATAAAAATCCAAATCTTAAAAGTGCGGAGGTTTATCTTATTTGACATTATTGGTTGCAAAATAAAAAAAAAGTATTAAAAGAATGAATTGGATGATAGCTGTTGATAGAGGAAAGCGTAAACACACATGTAAATGATACTAGTATTTTAAATTAACGTAGCCTTATCCCGAGCTTTACCTCTGTGTACACTCGAACATCTGTTTTGTCCTAAGCAATACAATTGAATTTAGTTAACAGTCTCTTAAATCAGTATTTTCCTTATGGCCTGTATCATTAAAAGCAGCTAATCTACTTTTTATATGAAGTTTATCGCTATGTGAAATTAGAACCAATCGTAGCCAACCGAGCTTTACCACTTTAAATGCAATTAACAATCTATTTAATCCCACACCTTACTCTTGCAAGCAATTAACAATCAATCTTGTCATGAGCCTTCACAACAGCCATCCTTGTCTCATGGTTTAGCACAGCATTCAATTAACCAGAAACATCAGCAGACCAGTTATCAATCACTCCTGTTCAGCCAAGAAATGCCATATTTTTGTGCTGGCTTTCCAAATGAGATCGAATGCTGTTTTTGGCTAACTGTTTTTAGCCGCGTCACTATACCGCTTTCCCACTTTAATACTCTCGGGGATAGCATATTTCTGGCGTTCCAGCACTCACATCACGCTTCTTGGTCCTAACCTCCCAGGGATAGCTTTTAATTATCTGGCTTAACAGAAGAGCCAAATCCGATTCTCCTTCTGACACTCCCTGGGCCAGTTTATTTTTTTTATTACATCAGTGCCAAACCATTTGTCTTACAAATAATGTCTGGGGCAATTTATTTCTCGCGTTATATCAGTGCCAAACGATATCTCATTCAAGTATTGTCCGGGCCAGTTTGTTTCTATAGTAACGTCACTGCCAATTTTCACTCATACATTGCCTGGGCCAGTTTATATATGGACTTATGTCACTGCCTAACTATCTCTCATTCAGATATTGCCTGGACCATTTTATTTATGGAGTTACGTCACTGCCTAACTATCTCTCATTCAGATATTGCCTGGACCATTTTATTTATGGCGTTACGTCACTGCCTAACTATGTCTCATTCAGATATTGCCTGGACCATTTTATTTATGGAGTTACGTCACTGCCTAACTATCTCTCATTCAAACATTGTGTGGGTATGTTTATTTATGGAGCTACATTATTGCCAAACTATTTCTCATTCAAATATTGCGTGGTCCAATTTATTTATGGAGTTACGTCACTGTCTAACTATCTTTCATTCAAATATTGTCCTGGCCATTTGATTTATGTAGTTACGTCACTGCCTAACTGTCTCTATCTCAAATGCTTTATTTCCTGGTGTGTCTCGTTTTCAAGACGTTTCTCAGTCCTTTGATGTGGCCAGGTATGTATCTCGTTTTCAAGACGTTTCAATCCTTTGATATGGCCTGGAAAGTTCAAATATTTATTTTTATTTACGAACGAGTTGTTTGGGTGATCGCATTTTATTTGTGTACTATAATTCCGTGAGAGTTGTGTCGCTTTATTTGATATTTGAATTTGCGTACTATAATTCCGTGAGAGTTGTGTCGCTTTATTTGATATTTGAATTTGCGTACTATAATTCCGTGAGAGTTGTGTCGCTTTATTTGATATTTGAATTTGTGTACTATAATTCCGTGAGAGTTGTGTCGCTTTATTTGATATTTGAATTTGTGTACTATAATTCCCTGAGAGTTGTGTCGCTTTATTTCATATTTGAATTTGTGTACTATAATTCCGTGAGAGCTGTGTCGCTTTATTTCATATTTGAATGTATATACCGGATTTATATCCAAGAATCGCTATTAGTTGCAGTCTTCCTTGAAGTTAAATGTAATATGCCAAATATATATCCTTCATTAAGTTTGATTGAATGTCCATATTCTAATACCGCATTTCCATACAGATTTCTCATGCTTTTTAATTGTACAATTCAATTGTATTTAATTACCATTAGCACTGTCTTCTCAGTTCATAGTTTTTTTTTATTTCATACATATTTCATGTCGTTTTTCTGATTCTTGTTCACAGGTATTTTTTTAAATTTCATATAGTCTTTCAAGTTATTGTTCATAGGTTTTTATTCAATTCATACCATCTTTTCACTTTTGTTTCACAGATAATTATTATTTTGTGCATATTTCATACTGTTTTTCCAGTTCTTGTTCACAGGTATTTCACTATTTTTTTCATAATTCATCCCGTCTTTCCAGTTCTTGTTCACAGTTTTTTTTTGCATAATGCATACAATCTTTTTAGTAATTGTTCACAGGTATTTTTTCTTTATTCCATGCATATTTCATATAGTCTCTCCAGTTCTTGTTCACATTTTTTTTCTTACATAATTCATACCGCGTTTCCATATTCACAGGTACTTTTTTTAAAAATACATATTTCATACCACGCTCCATATCTTGTTCATAGTTTTTTTTTATTTCGTGCATATTTCATTGTCTTTCCTGTTCTTGTTCACATTTTCAATACATGTTTCATGGTTTTCTTTACAGTTATATTTTATTTCATACATATTCAAGCCGTCTTTCCTGTTCATGTTCAAATTTATTTTTTAAACACATATTTCATGTAGACATCTGTGTTCTTGTCATACTTATTTTTTTTATTTCATACATATTTTATACATACGTGTTTCAATTCTTGTTCAGTTACTTTTTATTTCATATATTTTTCGTACCGTCTTTATATTCTTGTTCTCATTTGTTGTTTATTTTTATTTCACATTTGTTGTTTATTTTTATTTCACATTTGTTGTTTATTTTTATTTCTCATTTGTTGTTTATTTTTATTTCACATTTGTTGTTTATTTTTATTTCACATTTGTTGTTTATTTTTATTTCACATTTGCTCCGTACCGACTTTCTTGTTCTTGTTTACAGTTTTTTTTTTAATATTTCTTAATAAGTCCACATTCATTTATGGTTTTATTTTGCATTCATATTAAAATTCTTTATTTCTAACTACGGTTTATATTTCTTTTTGTTTTCTTTTTGATATTTAATTACAGATATTCCAAATTTCTTTCACAGTTTGCCCTTTCAAATGTGAATTTAAAAATGTCTAAATATATGAGGTAAACTGCTTTTTAATGTGGATTCTGTCTACTCTACTGCTATGGAACACATGGAACACTGCATGTATAACAGTGCAGGGAGGAAGTAGCCAAGACAGTCGTTGTAATAATAATATTGTATTGTACATTTGTTGTTATGGACTTTGTAAGTAAGCCCAGATTCTTTTCTCGCGACTGGTGCCACACGGTCTACTGGCATTTTTCTTGCGTGACGCCACACGCTGACTTTCGTTTTCTCTTAGTGGTTCCATACAGACTACTGACTTCCTTTTACTTTTGGTCACGCCACACAGACTACTGACTTTCTTTTACTTTAGTGACGCCACACAGACTACAGACGTTCTTTTACTGTTAGTGACGTCACACAGACTACTGACTTTCTTTTACTTTAGTGACGCCACACAGACTACAGACGTTCTTTTAGTTTAGTGACGCCACACAGACTACAGACGTTCTTTTAGTTTAGTGACGCCACACAGACTACAGACGTTCTTTTAGTTTAGTGACGCCACACAGACTACAGACGTTCTTTTAGTTTAGTGACGCCACACAGACTACAGACGTTCTTTTAGTTTAGTGACGCCACACAGACTACAGACGTTCTTTTAGTTTAGTGACGCCACACAGACTACAGACGTTCTTTTAGTTTAGTGACGCCACACAGACTACAGACGTTCTTTTACTTTAGTGACGCCACACAGACTACTGACTTTCTTTTACTTTAGTGACGCCACACAGACTACAGACGTTCTTTAACTCTTAATCACAATACACAGACTACTGACTTTCTTTTACTTTAGTGACGCCACACAGACTACAGAAATTATTTCTTCAAACATTTTATATACAGATTTTCAAAAATGTCTGTTACGATTTAAGCCTGCGTGCTCTTGTATATTTTAAGTCTATTGTATAATTTGTTTTATATTGTATTCTTATGATTTTATTCTTCATTGTACACTTTTCTTTAAATATAAAGTGGGACTTGTTTGGATATTTCTGGTACTATATATAGGTGCCAAAAGACTGCTGTTCCTGTCAACGATGAATCGTAGTGTACATGTATACATTGGATGTAGATCTAGTGTCTTACATCTTGAAGTTTGAGTTTACATGCATTCATCACGTTTGAATTTAGTGTCTTACATCTTGAAGTTTGAGTCTACATTTAGTGTCTTACAGCTTGAAGTTTGAGTCTACATTTAGTGTCTTACAGCTTGAAGTTTGAGTCTACATTTAGTGTCTTACAGCTTGAAGTTTGAGTCTACATTTAGTGTCTTACAGCTTGAAGTTTGAGTCTACATTTAGTGTCTTACATCTTGAAGTTTGAGTCTACATTTAGTGTCTTACATCTTGAAGTTTGAGCCTACATTTAGTGTCTTACATCTTGAAGTTTGAGTCTACATTTAGTGTCTTACATCTTGAAGTTTGAGTCTACATTTAGTGTCTTACATCTTGAAGTTATAATCTATGAATGTAATGCATTTCACTTCATGCAGTGGTTCACTAGACTACCAGTGATTTTTTGCAGATGACTGTGGTTTGATAGTGGGTACCAGTGTTTCTTAAAGCCTAAATGATGCTCGATAAATCCCTATCAGTGATGAGTTTTGAGGTTTTAACATGCACGACAGCCTATCAGTGATGAGGTTTGAGGTTTTAAATCCCTAAGAGTGATGTATTTGGAGGTTTCTGCATTCATTAATCCTTATTATCTTTGCATTGTAAAAGAAATCGTGGTCAGATAACTGACTTGAAAAGCGTCATACTTCTCATCATTAAAGGTTTGTCTTTTTTTCAAGAGAGCGAGTCATTCAGATAACTCCTTTTTTCAAGAGAGCGAGTTAATGTCAGATAATTCTTTTTTTCAAGAGAGCGAGTCAATGTCAGATAACTCATTTTTTCAAGAGAGCGAGTCAATGTCAGATAACTCTCTTTTCAAGAGAGCAAGTAATAGTCAGATAATTCTTTTTTTCAAGACAAGTCAATATCATATATATTTTTTTCAAGAGGGAATGTCAGATTAACTCTTTTATTCAGGAGAACAAGTTGATGTCAGATAGGTCCTTTGATGACAAGTCAATACTTCAGATAACTATTTTTTTCAAGAGAGCAAGTCAATATCAGATAACTAATTTTTCAGACAGCAAGTCAATATCAGATAACTCATTTTCACAACAACAAGTCAATATCACGTAAAACCCTTATCCAGGTCGGGATGTCAATGACAGATAACTATTTTTTCAGGAGAAGAAATCAATGTGAGGTAACCCTTATTTAGGACGGCTTGTCAATGTCAGACAACTCTTTTCTTCAGGAGAACAGTCAACATCAAGTAACCCTTATTCAGGACGGCTTGTCAAAGTCAGGTAACGCTATTTTTTTAGGAGAGCAAGTCTACGTAAGATAACCTTTATTTAGAACAAGATATTAATATCAGATATCTTTTTGTTTGTAATCATATCGGTGTCTGATATCTATACTTGAAAGCGAATCAGTTTTGTATACCTATTTTTGGGAACGCTTGTCATTGTCAGATAACACTTGTTTGGAAAGCTCGTAATGGTCAGATAACTAACTTGAAAAGCTCGTAATGGTCAGATAACTAACTTGAAAAGCGAGTAATTGTCGATAAACCTTTCTGAAAATCATACCAGATAATTGTCTTGGAAATCAATCATTTTCAGATAATTGTCTTGGAAATCAATCGTTTTCAGATAATTTCCTAGAAAAACAGGTCATAATCAGAATTTTATTGTATAAAAGCGTGTCCGTATCGGCTTACTGTCTTGGAAGGCGTGTGGGAGTCAGATGATTTTGTTTCCAAAGGCATTATCAGTACCACTTAATTATCTTAGAACTCATGTCAGTGGCACTTTATGTTGCAGAATTGTTCTCTCAACGAAACAAATTTAAGGGACGCGATTTATCGTCGGGCTGTGTGTGACTTGCGAGTAAGTTGGAACGACTGGAGGCGGGGGGGGGGGGGTACCTTTAAAACAAACCGAACCAGTGATGAAAGCCTGCAAGTTGAGAATCGCTAACAGGCAATTTTCTCTGCATACTTTTTTTATGTTTGTGCACAGAGTTTCTGTGGCTAGTGGTTTTGCTTTTGTGTGACCAGTGCTTGCTAGAGACTATAATAATGTTTGTTTCTCTCTACAAATTCCAGACGAACTGTGCGTACGACTTATCATGACCGTCCAATAATATCCGTAAAGGCCTACCTAGGACTTGGTCGCACTGTGTTCATTAAAATCATCGACACCGACTCGAACCAAGGAGCGAGCACACTGAGTACACTTTGCAAGAAAAACGAAAGAAAAATCACATGCTGTGCTTTCCGAATGCCACTGTGATTATTACGTGTTGCATGAGTTACATCAATTCACGTCTTCTGAACCAATCGAATTTCTTGTCGCCCCCAAGACATACTTTGACGTCATTTCTTGCTGACGTACTTAATCATTCGACAAAGACTCTATCCTGTAGGTACAGAAATGATGAGCAGTGCTTTGTGAAAGAAAAAATTAAAACGAGACCATGACATCGAAATGGAAACATTTTAAGAATACTGCAGACGACCTGTTGTGATAACAGCTTATGTCACGCAGAAATGTAGTTTACAGTCATCCCTTTGTACATATGTGTACTTATGTCACGCAGAAATGTAGTTTACAGTTATCCATTTGTACATATGTGTACTTTATGTATGCATATGTGCAAAGTATAGACACTGAATGAATGCTATTATAAATGTTGGTGTCGTGTGCCCCACTTAATAAATTGGCATCCGCAGCTTAGGCACATCAATAGACAGTTCTAGATTCGCCGTCACACAGTAGCCTATGTACATAACTGTCTCTATCTGGGGTGTGTACAACTACAAAGCAACGTCATTTTAGGCACACCAACGGACAGTTATATGTTCGCCCCAGTCACACTCAGTCACATAGGTAGATAACTGTTTATGTCTGCACATATGCAGATAGCTGATAAATGATATGACTTGTCTGATGAACAAAATGATTTATTTAATATGTAACAAAATGGTGATATTTTAATATGTAACAAAATAGTAATATTAATCTGTAACAAAATGTTGATTTTTAATATGTAACAAATGGTAATATTTAATATTTAACAAATATATGTATAGCAACATGGTTATATTTATCAAGTAACAAAATTGTAAATATTTAATATGATGTAGCAAAAGTATTGACTTGAAATCACTGGACGCATTGTGTGTTATCACAAAGAGAAAACATTAACTGCATTGGACACAACAGGCATACATAATTAATCTATATAAACAGTGACTGAAGAAAAGTAATATTGCAAAATAAAGTTCACTCTAGCGAACACAAATTGCAATGCCAAGAGTCAGGTTAATAGTTTTAAACTCTCCAAATATCAATTGCTATACTTTGTTCCAAAGGGGTGTGGTGGAGTGAGGGTGTTCTAATAACCACTGTAGTATGAAGCTGTCTCCCAGGCAGTATTGGTGAACGAGAGTGCATGGCTGACATCATATCTATGAAGCAGAATGGTAGCCACAAATAGCAGAATACGTCTGGCTGACATCATATCTAGTATGAAGTAGAATGGTAGCCACTAATAGCAGAATACGTCTGGCTGACATCATATCTAGTATGAAGTAGAATGGTAGCCAGTAATAGCAGAATACGTCTGGCTGACATCATATCTAGTATGAAGTAGAATGGTGGCCAGTAATAGCAGAATACGTCTGGCTGACATCATATCTAGTATGAAGTAGAATGGTAGCCAGTAATAGCAGAATACATCTGGAACGATAATACATAGCATTGAGCAACAGCTGACCCAAACAGGGGTCAATGCTTCTATGTATTTGAATGGAAATTATTCCAGTAAAATAAAATTGCAGCATATGAACCAATGTAAGACAGGTACAATTTAAGTTTCATTGTTGTGGATTCCCTACCACTTTCCTATCCTATATTGAAATGATTCCAGTTGAAATAAGCACAGATAAGTAGTGCTCTTGTTCCTTCCAATCAAACCAGAAAACAGCTGGCAGTGTTTCCTCAAACTTCTAGATCTTTCCAAATAGAGTGCGGAGGGGAGGGACAGAGAAAGAAGTAATGTATCTGGGCCAGGTCTGTGTTTTAGCACAGTATCAGGATAAGTACTGAGGGGTCATTGACCTCAAAGACGCTCACTTTGCAAGTAATTACAGGAGATTTTAATTTGTGCACAAGACATTTATTTATTTATTTTACTTTTTGATGGGGATGGTGTTCGGGGAGATTTCTTCATATAATGTTTTTCCTTCAATATTGTTTCAAATTTGGATGCTGGATGTCACCACTCACAAATCATATATGGCAGAAAAGCAGACACACATAGAGTATAGATAAACAGGAATACATATACATTCAGAGGAAACATTTCTATACAAACGTGCGAAGAAACACACGCTCGTGCAGAAAACTAGATATACATACAGGCCTACATGCAAAAAGGCATTCTTATAGATAGGCATATAGATAGGCACAATGTTTAAATTGGAGACAAGATGACATAAAGGTAGATAGACAGACAAACAGTGAAAGACACTGATTCTAAATGTATTCTCTCTCTTTTTCCCTCTTTCAGTCTCTCCTGTGCTTTCCCGACCACTCAAGCTGACATTCATTGAAATTACAGTGAAATATAGCTTTACTTTGCTCTTCAACCATCGCCAACCTTTCACCTCTTGTCCTACTTCAGAGTTTCTGCAAATGACAGGACCACCGGCTGTTGCTGACAGTTGGCATATTAGTTCAAAATGTGAGACACACATTACTTTAGAAGCAAGAGTGGATGAATGACAGCGTACGTGTCTACCCACTTGTGCACATCTGCTCTCGTCTGGCAGAATAGCTTGAGATGCATGACTACAAACCAGAGGCACTGAAGTCCCTTTTACCTATCTCTCGGTCATCCGGTAGTAACTTCCCTTTATGTGGAATACGATGACATTGCAGCGAGTGCAAAATTCGGGCTTTTCTTTGACTGTTGAAGCGGATATTATAATCGGTTAATGATGAAATTGTTTCTCTTTAATCAGTGCAAAATATAACCTTTAATAGCTATCTTTCAGCAGAATACAGATAAATATAAGTGACAAACAATCTTATCTGTATTCTGCTGAAAGATAGCTATTAAATGACTAAATCATTCAAAAACAAAATTCTTAATAATTTCAGTGTGAATGTAGCAGTTACCATATTAGAGTGATCATACGTGTAATTAGTCTAGTACAGTTTGGTAGTACTTGAATGTTCTTTCTGTACACAGTTTCTTTAATAAAAGAAAATTGTCTTTAAATTTTAGACCTGCTGGCTTTGTTTCCTTGTATCCCTGGATTTGCACAGGTGTTATTTCATTTTCTGGCATAAAGATAGATTACACCAGAATATGTTGTTGTACACAAATAGAGGTATGAGACTTGTGCTAATGTGTTATTATAGGCAAGCAGAGGTATGAGAATTGTGGTAGTGTGATATTGTAGACAGATGTAGGGTAGTGCGTCAGGCAACTGAAACAGGAAAAATCGGAATCCATTGGTTCCTGACTCATTTCGTGAAAGACTTGGACTTTGCGGACGACTTGTACCTGATGTCTCCGAAATGCCAACATATGCAACAGAAAACCGATAACCTGGCCCACGAAGCATCCAAGACCGTAGATCAACCTAGAGAAGATTGAAACCATGACCCTGTTAAAAAAGTCAATCACCCCTGGAGACAGCGAGCTGAAAGAAGTCACCACTTTCACCTAACTGGGCAGCATTGTATCAGGTGGTTCTGATGAGGACATCAAAGTCAGAATCGGGAAAGCAAGATACGCCTTTATTACCCTGAGACCAGTCTGTAGATCAACATCCCTGTCTGTCTGCCACAAACTATTTTCAATAGCAACGCTACGTCTGTCCTCCTCTATGGCTCAGAGACCTGGAGAGTCACCAACACCCTAACCAACAAACTCCAAGTATTAATCAACGGCTGCCTTCGCAACATACTGAAGATCAGGTGGACAGACAAACTAAAGAACACCAATTTGTGGCAGCGGACAAACCAAGATCCCATCAACCAGCAGATTTGCCAGGCGGAAATGACGATGGATAGGACACACTCTGCGGAAACCACCACAGGACATCAGGCGGAGGTTTTACAATAGAACCCCAAGGGAAAGAGAAGGGTCGGTCGCCCTAAGACCACCTGGAGACGATCCTGTGAGGAGGAAATGAAGAGCTGTAACCTGTCGTGGGGTGAACTGAGAAAGGATGCCCAGGATCCAGTGCACTGGAGAACTGTTGTCGAGCTTTGTTCCACGAGTTATCCAAGAAAATAAGCAAGTAAGAAGCAAGCAAGTTATTGTAGGCAAGCAGAGGTATGAGAATTGTGGTATGTGATATTGTAGGCAAGGAGAGGTATGAGAATTGTGGTAGTGTGTTATTGTAGACAAGCAGAGGTATGAGAATTGTGGTAGTGTGTTATTGTAGACAAGCAGAGGTATGAGAATTGTGGTAGTGTGTTATTGTAGACAAGCAGAGGTATGAGAATTGTGGTATGTGATATTGTAGGCAAGGAGAGGTATGAGAATTGTGGTAGTGTGTTATTGTAGACAAGCAGAGGTATGAGAATTGTGGTAGTGTGTTATTGTAGACAGGCAAATGAATGAGACGTATGGTAATGTGTTATTGTAGACATGTGTAGGTATGAGACGTGTGGTATTGTTATTGAAGACAATAGATTCTGAGACTTATAGAGGTGTACTGTAATAGTACAGTGTTAGGATGACAAAAGGCTTGTGAAAGTTTCACATTTTAAACATGTGACAGTACTGTAGACTTAGGTTAGTAAAATATTGCATATTTGTGGCTGTGTGGTAAAGAACAGTTATAATATATAATATATATCTATTGTACAGTTGTGGCAATTGCTTATATGACTCTTGATTACATATGCTTGTGGTAGATGGATATTTCAGGAAAGTTGGATATTGTGGCTGGAAATTATTGTACACATGTGGCAAACTATTATAGAATATTATAGACCTATGGCAGTGAAATATTGTTGACTGTGGCACTGAAATACTATAGACCTGTGACAGTGAAATATTGCTTTACTGTAGCACTGAAATACTATAGACCTGTGACAGTGAAATATTGCTTTACTGTAGCACTGAAATACTATAGACTTGTGACAGTGAAATATTGCTTTACTGTAGCACTGGTATATTATAAGCATATTTAGAAACTGAAAAATAAAACAAGTAAAGTGATATTTTAAATAGGTATCGTGTTGATAAAGTAGATTTGAAATATTGTAAATGTGTGGCATTTATTTATTGTAATTATGTGAGTAATATTTTGTCTGAGAACACTATCTTTTGCTTGCTTTATCTAGTTCTCAGATATAAACCTGACATTTTCTAAAATTAGATTATTATGTAATTTTATGTAATCTTCGCAAAAGTAAGCTTAACAACAAGTGTATGGACCATTGTTAACTATACAGAGACATTATCACAAAATCAAAAATAGCTTAGTTTGTTGGAAGACAATAGAGGATATTTATACTATTTTCATTGATATATTACGGCATACATTCTATTTATACATACACCAAAAGGCAGATGGTCTTACATGTAAGCTTACGCTTACCAAGAAAACATTCTTTTAATTGGGTGGCCAATTTTTACAACTGTATGCTCTACCAGTGTGTATGGATTCTGTTTTCCTGAAATAAACTCCAAAATAGCTTCCACGTTTTTTCACCACAGAAGCCTTCGGTCAGGATCGATCCTGAATTAAGCAGCGCCGAAATGAAAATAGCTCCTTGTTGACACGTAAAGAGCATCGCGTTAAAACGAACAGAGTTTTGCGCTGACAAGAAAATAGTTCCGCGTTGAAACGAAAAATAGCATCGCGTTGAAATGCAATGTGCTTTATAGTGACGTGACAAGATTTTTGCATTGAAACGAAAAGAAATTGTGTTTGACAAGAAAACAGCTTCACATTGAAACGAAAAGAGCTTCACATTGTAATGGAAACAGTTTCGAGCTGACAAAAAAAAAATAGTTTGCGTTAACACAAAATGAGTTTCGTATTGAAATGAAAGATTCGCGTTGATACAAAAAACTAAGAACTTCGGGATGATACGAAAGGAGCTTTACTTTAATGCGAAAAGACCTTAGCAGGCTACAAAAATATCTTCACGTTGAAGCGAAAACAGGCTTGCAAGGAAAGAATAGCTTCACATGCATACATATAATCACGCATTCACGCACACACATACATACAACATACACATAAACGCACGCATACGTACATGTACACACATATATACACAATCATACACACACATACACACACATACACACGCACTATAATATATGTAAACACTACTTACATGAAAACAAACAAACATACATTTACACACATATACATTCAGACACGTATATTCACACAAATTCACACACACACATAGATAGATAGATAGATAGATAGATAGATAGATAGATAGATAGATAGATAGATAGATAGATAGATAGATAGATAGATAGATAGATAGATAGATAGATAGATAGATAGATAGATAGATAGATAGATAGATAGATAGATAGATAGATAGATAGATAGAAGCATGCATACATATACACAAAAGGAAACAATCGTGTATTTGTAAAGTGTCCACTCATCACTTTGGAAATGTATTCCTAGAGACCCCACTTAATATCCTATAGGTTTCTTTCTCAACACTAATCTCAGACACCGATGAGGATCTGATTGCCAATAATTGAACGCCTCCAGAGATGAAGATCAGCAGGTATACACTCAAGACGAAAATCTTGGAGAGTGTAAGAGGATTATAGAAATCTTCCTCGACTTACAGCGACATTTTCCCTTATTCATCGTCAAATAAGGAAGCAGTAGGTTCTTCTTGCAACCCAAAGAGCCTTTAGCTAGCCCACTAAACATAACCAAACGTCTTAAAAATAGCTAGTCATCAAGACATAACACTAAACATAACACGACGTCTTCAAAAGA
Organism: Sinotaia quadrata; assembly: GCA_028829895.1. Taxonomy (NCBI): domain Eukaryota; kingdom Metazoa; phylum Mollusca; class Gastropoda; order Architaenioglossa; family Viviparidae; genus Sinotaia; species Sinotaia quadrata. The sequence goes on along the minus strand of CM054178.1, from coordinate 137,565,844 downwards.
GTTAGCCATCAAGACATAACACTAAACACAGCACGACGTCTTCAAAATAGTTAGCCATCAAGACATAACACTAATTCTTGCACGACGTCTTCAAAATAGCTAGCCATCAAGACATAACACTAAACATAACAAAACGTCTTAAAAATAGTTAGCCATCAAGACATAACACTAAACATAACAAAACGTCTTAAAAATAGCTAGTCATCAAGACATAACACTAATTCTTGCAGCTTTCAGGTTTGTTAATCGACTTGACGTAGCACTATGCTTTTTGGGTTTCAGGTTAGTCATTCGACTGGGCGTGACACTACGTCTTGTAGCTTTCAAGTTAATCTCCATTTTGGGGGGCCCACAACTTTCTCGCAGCAGAGGACAATTAAGAGCATAGACTCAAGGGCAATCATCCGTCCAGAACTACTGCTGTGCAGAGTTGTCACGCAGAGTTGTACTATACTGTTAGGGTTCTGCATACAGAGCTGTCTAGGTAGCTGCAACATTTCTTAGAGCATAACGAAATAAACCAGTGCATGTTGATAACAATTTTTGTTTGGATTGATTTATCCGTTCCAAAACGAGCATACCCTTTGACACTGTAGTCATTACAACACTCCGACTAAAGATCAAAACATTTATTTAAAACCTCTTGTCAGTTTCCTCAGTGACGTTAACAAATCAGTTCTTCATAATAAATCGTTCATTGTCTTCAGTTGTGTTTTGTCTGGAATATCAGCAGTCTATTGCACAGGTATTTCAATATTCACGCTTGCCAGTCTCGTGGTGACTGAATGTTGTCAGTCTCCCGTCACTTTTAAGTGTGGTGCGATTAATTATCGGTGTATTTATTACACAAATCGATCAAGGTTATCAGCTTATTTTACGCTAGCTCAAACTCATTAAATCCAGCGCCATTGTGAGTTACCTTATGACAGTGGGTTATGACAGAAATCTTAAGCAACTTTCGCGTCTTGGGGTCTAACCTTCAGCGAGTGTTAAGACCGCTGCTCTGTACTAGGACAATATTTAATCTTTAAAATTTAAATTAATAAAACAACTAACTTCTTAAGATAACCGTCCTAGGACGATATTTAATCCTAAAAATAAATTAATTAATAAAACAACTAACCATTTTAAAATCGACAATATTTAATCTTAAAAGTAAAAATATTTAATAAAACAAATAACCTGTTAAGACCACAATTCTAGGACAATACGTAATCTTAAAATTTAATTAATTAATTAATAAAACAACTACCTCGTTAGAACCACAATCCAAGGACGATACTTAATCTTAAAAATAAAATTAATTAATTAATAAAACAACTGAAATGCTAAGACCACTATTATAGGACGATACTTAATCTTAAAAATAAAATAAATAAATTAACAAAACTGAAATGCTAAGATCCACTATTATAGGACGATACTTGATCTTAAAAATAAAATAAATTAATTAATAAAACAACTGAAATGCTAAGACCACTATTATAGGACGATACTTAATCTTAAAAATAAAATAAATAAATTAATAAAACAACTGAAATGCTAAGACCACTATTATAGGACGATACTTAATCTTAAAAATAAAATAAATAAATTAATAAAACAACTGAAATGCTAAGACCACTATTATAGGATGATACTTAATCTTAAAAATGAAATTAATTAATTAAAAAAACAAAATATTAAGTTCACTGTGCTGAGACGGTACATAATCTTAAAAATTAAAAAAATTAATAAAACAAATGACAAGAACGAAAACATCTCGGCATTTAGTTTCTGTGTTCATCAGTCAGCCTCCAGCAATCTTTCTCGCAGCAGTAAGATAGTTGTTGGTTATAAATCAATACATCAGTTGCCTTAGTCGCTTATTTTAGCCCCCTTACAAAGCCACTTTAGTAAACATAATCTCCACATATCGCCTTTTGCAGTTCTATTGCATATCCACTAGGCATTTAAATAAACATAAAATGATAGCGTGTATTTCAATGCTTTTCGTTGTGTTTATTTGTTATTTTAAAAAAATCCACAGTCCTTTCTGTACAGCCGTTTAATGCTTTCAGCTTAACGCACAGATCCCTCTCATAGGTAATTATATTAGAGCCTTCGATGCCTTCCTCACAACCATCCACAAGTTAACCATTGCAGAACCCTTGAAGTATAGAGTTACGTTCAATAATTCTTCTCAGTTTGTTCAACAAATCACCTCCACACTTAACTATTGTCTTGCTGTTTGGTGGATATATTTTGTTCACAAATCGACTAGGCAAGAATTTGAGATGTGAATTGTTTCGTCTCTCGCACACGAAATACCCTGCTCTCACCTTTACACACTTCATGTCAGGAAAAGTCAATAATGCTTTCACCTTTACACACTTCATGTCAGGAAAAGTCAATAATGCTCTCACCTTTACACACTTCATGTCAGGAAAAGTCAATAATGCTCTCACCTTTACACACTTCATGTCAGGAAAAGTCAATAATGCTCTCACCTTTACACACTTCATGTCAGGAAAAGTCGATAATGTTCCGTATTCGATTTAAGATTTTAAAAAAATTCGAGTGTTTTATTTGACATTCACATTTGATGGTTGCTGCCATTGTACCGTTTACGTCTCCATCTTTTTAAACTTGAAAGAATAATTGAGTCACACGATTTCAAGTAGGCGTATTAGTATTCACTGCGTGTTATTCAAAAACCTAATGGTGACCTGTGACGTGCATTTAGATTTTAGAAGATGGCTTCCTTTCAGTAGGTCCAAATAATACTTGACCTTTATTGTCCATTTGTTAATGCCAAGGATGGAACTATCTCTCTTTAAGTAGGCTCTTTCAATGGATGACCTTTAGTGGCCATTTTATTTTAGTGAAATGGATTTTAGTGACTGTCTTTTAGGAAGCCCATGTTTCACGAAGCAACAGACGTAAGTGGTGGAGGAAATAGTCCTGATAATTTAGACAGACACTCTTCTGACGTCAGGCCTGAAAGAAAGTTGAATGATACGCCTAAGATGTGTACGCACCACGCAAGTAGGCCCATCAGGTATACCTTCAGCACAACCACGCAAGTAGGCCCATCAAGTATACCTACAGCACAACCACGCAAGTAGGCCCATCAAGTATACCTTCAGCACAACCACGCAAGTAGGCCCATCAAGTATACCTACAGCACAACCACGCAAGTAGGCCCATCAAGTATGTATTAAGTACACACCACACAATTAGCAATATCAAGTATTATTAAGTACACACCACACAATTAGCAATATCAAATATGTATTAAGTACACACCACACTTTTAGGAACATCAAATATGTATTAAGTACACACCACACAATTAGCAATATCAAATATGTATTAAGTACACACCACACAATTAGCAATATCAAATATGTATTAAGTACACACCACACAATTAGCAATATCAAATATGTATTAAGGACACACCACACAAGCTGGCACATCATATATGTATTAAGTACACACCACTCAAGTATTCATACCAAGTATATCTTAAGTACACACTACACAGGTAGGCACATCCAGTATGACTAAGCACACACCACACATTTAGGAACATCAAATATTATTAAGTACACACCACACAAATATTCATACCAAATATATCTTAAGTGCATATCAATATGCACCAGTCAAGTACACACAATGCATATCATAACATAAACTATGATGAATATAATTACCATCAAGCAGCACCAATTATAATTTTCAATCAATTGAACTCTGTGCACACTTTAAACTTTAAATATTTAAACATTGAATGCGCTATCATGTAATCAGATTACATCTGAATAAAATAGGTAATACAAAAATACTTTAATTAGCACAAATACAAATATGTGTAACCCAATAATACCCTAATTAAACATTCAATAATCCTCTATTTGCCTTCATTCTTTTTGTATCATATGAATTATTATTTCCATATGGCATATTTAATTTTCTTTCTCATTGTAAATTCACTAATGCGTGAAATAGTAAGCTGCTTTCTGCATATGAAAAGTGATACCAATATGCATTTTTTAGTTAAGTTCAAAAGTGAGTGGCGAATAATCCACAAGTATGACCATCTCTACTAAGCATTTAGCCATACATCATTAAGATTCTCAATAGACCAACGCTATTCAAACCACAGGCGCTCTCCTAACCCCAGGTCAACTAGCTAAAGATTAGGCAAGCTTGACTGATTGAGAGTATGTGACTGATGGGCAGTAAAGGTCTGTCCGAGGTATACATCATGACTAACCAATGACGAAGAGTGCTAGTGTGTAAGGAGCAAACGTCAGGGCTTGGAAAAAAATATTTCCCAAATCATTCTGCAATTCATTCATCCAAGTGACAAGACAATGAGAATATCCCAAGCACTGGGATAACCATAGCATACACAGGAAGAGCCTTTCAGCCAGTATTTCAGTTCACCTTGAAGAAATTTGGAACTCGAGGGCTATGACTGAAATGGGAAATTTGCATTCCATTTCTGTATCCCTGTTCATCCTGAGACTGTGTGTGCTTGTGCAGAGAGACGTGTCTCTTGCCTCTGTTCATGCTGAGACTGTGTGCTTGTGCAGAGAGACGTGTCTCTTGCCTCTGTTCATGCTGAGACTGTGTGCTTGTGCAGAGAGACGTGTCTCTTGCCTCTGTTCATGCTGAGACTGTGCGTGCTTGTGCAGAGAGACGTGTCTCTTGCCTCTGTTCATGCTGAGACTGCGTGCTCATGCAGAGTGGTATGTCTCTTGCCTCTGTTCATTGCAATGCATAGTGACTTAGCATACAGAGAAACCAACTCAGCAGAACAAAACCCGGTTATGTACTTTTAAATATTTCTCCTATTATTTCTCCTTATTTTGTGATGTAAAAACGTTTGTCATTTCATTTCCTGTCTGTCAGTTATAATATTTGTAGAAATCATATGTGCTGGATAGCAAATTGACTTTAGAGAAGAACAATGAAAGACATTTGTGGGGTTTTCCTATGCTGCCACAGACAACATTCTTCACGTGCAGTGATAGAAAATTAGAACACTGTCAAAACCGTGTAGTTAATATGTCTTTGTAGTGTCTGATTTGTATATTGTTGACTCAGTTTTACGTATTGTGTAACTAAACAAATTTTATTTTATTTATTGTTGACATCCACAACTTCTTGGTTATAATTTCTAAAGTATATTTCAAGAGCTATTGGTGCATAAATAGCGTGCAAAAATAGATGATGGATATAAGCAACGTGTGAATGTCTCAGTGTCTATGGGTTTTATGTCAGGTCAATGCATATATATATATATATATGTTAGCACTGGGTAGGAGAGGTGTCTGGAAGGATTGCCCTCCCTTTTAGTCCACAAAACGGAAATGCAATATATTATAGGTGTAAAATAACAAAAATCCTCAAATGAAAAATTGCTCCTTCTAGTAGAGAAAATACCTGTCACACACTCAATCCTCATATATTTTTGAAAAATCAGAATTAATTGGTGTAGCCTTATCATATGATCCTCAAACTGAATAGTACTTTAATACGTGCTCACTATTGTGGCCTTATCACACACTCCTCAAATTGAGTAGAACTTTAAGAAGTGTTCATCATTGTGGTCTTTTATTAAACACATATACTAATTATTCCATACAAACTGTCTTGAGACAAAATCACATGGGTCCATTACACTTCAGAAAACAACAGAGCAAAGTCAGTGCAAAAATACCTATCACTTGAGTCTTGTGGTGTTCACGTTTCACTTATCAACATACCTAAATATATCTAAATCACCTTATCAGTAATTCTCTCTATGGATCTGCCTACATGCAGAAACATGCATTAATGCGCAAAAGTGACCACAAGTAGCAGTGGGCAGGAAGACCAGTGGAGAGTAGGGAGGGCTAGGAACGGCATGTTCTTTCTTTGGCAAACTGGCATTTAGTGAACAAAGTGACATTTAGTGAACAAAAAACATGGCATTTAGTGAACAGTCATTTAGTGAACAAACAAACTGGTATTTGATAAACAAACTTGCTTTTAGTGAACAAACAAACTTGCATTTAGTAAACAAACAAACTGGTATTTAGTGAACAAACAAACTGGTATTTAATTAACAAACAAACTTGCATTTAGTGAACAAACAAACTGGTATTTAGTGAACAAATAAATCTGGCATTTAGTTAACAAACTGGTATTTAGTGAACAAACAAACTGGCATTTAGTGAACAAGCAAACTGACATTTAGTGAACAAACAAACTTGCATTTAGTGAACAAACAAGCTGGTGTTTAGTTAACAAACAAACTTGTATTAAGTGAACAAACAAACTGGTATTTAGTGAACAAACAAACTGGTATTTAGTTAACAAACAAACTTACATTTAGTGAACAAACAAACTGGCTTTTAGTGAACAAACAAACGGATATGTGGATAATCACTAAACACGGCAGTTTGGTGACTTGTCATGTTGGTGATGACACTGGTGGTTCTTGTCGATGAACAATGTAAACTGTTGCTCATGGTCAATTGGCGTTGACAAACTCACTATATAGGAGCTGTAAATGCAGGTGGACGGGTAGATGCAGGTGGACGGGTAGATGATGTGGACGGGTAGATGCAGGTGGACGAGTAGTAAAAGGTCGCTTACCTATATAGACGAATGTCCAAACAATTATATGTTTATAGTTGAACAAGCAAACCTATGCATTCTGGTAAACCAAAATGGGTTTTTGTTGTTTTTGTAAACGTGTATTTATCAAATGCAGAGTGACATCTAATAATGAAACATTTATAAAGAGTAGCATGAATCTTCACATCTGCCAGCTGCTCCTAGCCATCCTGTCAGCTTTTAGGTCTTAACATAAACTAAACGTGCTGGTGCTTATGACGTCTGTAATTTGTCAATCCCTAACATCTGTCCCACTGTCTAGCTAAAACCACTTCATCAAAATGTGTTGCAGTTTATTGGCTGAGTGTAAAAACATGTCAGTCGACTCTCATTTATATTGGTGGAACCTGTCTATTCGTCTCACTAGTCACCTTAAAGTTCACTAACAGTTAAGCCTTATAAGCCCCACATGTCAATGTTCCTCTGGGAGTCTATTAAGGACCATATTGTCTTCTCCCTTCATACCTGTCACTTACTGGGAGAGCCACAAACTTATGACTTACTGTTCAACGCTTAGCACATAATCCTCAGTATGTTCTTCTTTTATAGTGAAGCAATGAAAATGAAATTTTATGTTTGCTTCCTGAACCTTATCCACCCTCTCACTTCTCTGCAGGCTATCTTCCTGTATCTTCAGTTGGTTTAAGCCAAGCACTCTGCTTCTTTTATCATCACCTTCTGACTTGGCCAATACCACCTCTCATTTAAAATTACAGTCAGTCTATACTCTATAAACTAGTTAGTTAGTTAGTATGAGTACTGTAATGTGGCAGTAGTAACAGTAGTACGAATACTGTAATGTGGCAGTAGTAATAGTAGTACGAATACTGTAACGTGGCAGTAGTAACAGTAGTACGAATACTCTTACATGGCAGTAGCAATAGTAGTACGAGTATTGTAAAGCGTCAAAAACAAAAGCAGTAGTACAAATAGCCAAACGGACAAATTTTGCAGACCATAATTTCGCTCAAAGTCCATTTTTCTTGTCTATATTGTTTACTGTCACTAATTTTAGACTAAGTGCCACTCTGGATCCTGATCCAATTTTCCTCTTTGGCAGGGTCTTTGACCACGTGATCCAATTTGGCACTCGGCCTGAAAGTATTGCTTAAGTTTATTAGTGAATATAATTGTCCAGCCAGAACTTGTGCGTTGTCGCAATGTGCCAACCAAGGTCATTTTGGCTCGGATGTTGAGACATGTCACCACTACCCTGTAGTAACATAAGTGAAGCATAAGAAAGTAGCAACATACCTGTTACCGTTCTTTCTGCTGCAACCGTACTCGCATGATTCTAGAATAAATTCGCACTTTTCATTTTATAGAGAGTGTCTCAGAATCTCGCCTAGCCTCCCTTTTTCTGTCTATCATATATATATATATATATATATATATATATATATATAGAGAGAGAGAGAGAGAGAGAGAGAGAGAGAGAGAGAGCGCTATATAGCCTCCCTTTTTCTGTCATATATATATATATATACAGAGAGAGAGAGAGAGCTATATAGCCTCCCTTTTATATATATATATATATATATATAGAGAGAGAGAGAGAGGGGGGGGAGATAACAGCTGTAATCTATAACACTAACAATTGTACAACAAGTTAATGTCAATAGAAAACCAATAAAATAAGTGAAAACTAGTTTAAATAAAAGTGTCAGACTTTGCATTGGTAAGGATGAGTGAATTTAATAATTCTTTTACCGTTGCGATTTGAAACGCAGGGTGCCGTGTTTGAAAACAAAGTGGAAGTCAGTAATCTGCCACATAAGTGAATAAACAGGATTGGAATCGAACCAGGTAACAGATGCTGCACTCGGTTGTCTAAGTCTTACTGTCCATTCCCTTTTCTCCAGCTATTCTTCGACAAAGGGAAGCAACGCATTTTATTCAGTCACCGCGACGTGTTCAATAATACAGCGCTTAAAAGACAACAACGTGAGAGTGCTTCTCCTTATGCCAGGCGACATTAAAAAAATAATGGAGGTACTCGCCGCGAGGTGGGGTTCCCCACCCACCCCCTCGTCAACTTTACTGAATCACGCGCACTCAATCACATCCCACTTAGACAGTGCAATAGTCTCTCGAACTCTACCCAGATTCTAACGAAATAGCTAGCGTCATGCGTACATTACAGTCTCACTACCCTACCACACTCTTACTCCAGTTTTTGCCTGGCATGAAGATTGTCTCGAAGGGGAGATAACTTGATTTCTTCCGCTTCTTCAGTTGCATCAAACTGGCGGTGCTGCTGGAGGCGCTTGTCTTGAGACTATTTTTTTCCCTCTGTCTTAGGAACACCCGTTTGTTGCATAGCCTTACTCAGGTCTGTCTTTTGGAAAGATTATCCAGACCTGCCTTTGACTGACATATGTAATCAGGGTGTATACCACTATCACCACCAATGTTTGGAAAGATTCCGAGACCTGCATTTGATTGACAGGTTTCCGATCGTGATTCAAAATACAGTTGCTATGTGTTTCTCTCAGTACGGTGAATCATTGCGTTGGTACTTGTTAAAATAATTTTTAAAATTAATTTGGATAATATCGTTTTAAATAAAATAAAATGAAAATTACATTAGATCTGCGCTGACGTGTAATTTATGTGAACATTAAGAAATTCCATGATTATTACTACGTTCTACAGATTACCATTTACGTTTTGTATTACTGCTTCACGTAAATACTGGTTTTGCGCTAGTTAGAAAATCCATTGCTTGAACTCTTTCAAAGATGAGAAAGTTTTTCAAGGACTTTTCAAAGTTTTGGCTAACGACTCGCAATAACGTTTGGTCCGAGTGGAGGCAATAGGATATTGCAAACCACGATATCAGTTCTAAAGAAAAGTATTCGATAGAGACCAAAAGCTACAAGTAAGTAAGACAAGTTCTAAAGAAAAGTATTCGATAGAGACCAAAAGCTACAAGTAAGTAAGACAAGTTCTAAAGAAAAGTATTCCATGGAGACCAAAAGCTACAAGTAAGACAAGTGCAATGCCGTTTGCGTCACGTGTCACGTGTCACATAATGAACTCCTTTTCTTTAATTGCAAATTCACTTCCGCATCCAAACTACATTTTAATCATTCCATCAACTGTGAGACATTGTTCGTCAAAAATAGTTCCTTTGTATTAATGCAATGATGAAATAAAGTACCAGTTTTTCAGTCCCAGAAGCAAAAACAAATTGGCACGGTATCCGGCAATATAATAAATCAACCTGCTTTCTCATATTTCTCTTTACAACAAAATTTAAATATATCTCCCCTGTGGAACAACGAAAGAAATTCTGTTTTATTCCTAGACTGAGCACGTATTATCATTATCGGATTTGATTCTTGTATATCACAGACATAATCGATAGAAACTGCAATTTATCGTGAAACATTTGCATCTGTTTTTTAAGGATCCATCTTGTTTATTATATAAGTCATCAGACAGCATATAATTATAAATGACTCCTTTGCATTGACTGCACTATACAGAGTAATTATCTCTATATTTTAAAAGGAAATATATATATATATATATATATATATTTGACATTGACAGACAAAGTGCATTGACACAGTGTAATTTTTAAGATGACATCCTTTTCTGGTACCTGAGTCTGAATAATGTATATGAGCACGCATAAGTTCACACACACATACACACACACATATACACACATATATACACGCACACACAATGTGTATGTTGTGGCGTTATGTGAATTCTTCGTAGCTTAGTCTTTGAATTAAGATTATAATATGTCATTTTCGTGAAAATTATAATTCGTTTCATTCCCTAATTAAACACGTACTCTGATATATATAATATCTTTCCTACGCAGGAGTCTGACTGCCTGTCATAATGTAATATTTCTAGCTGTCATTTTTTTTAAAATTCCCCCTCATTTCATTCGGCATGCAACTGTGTAGGCCAACATGTGATATTTTTTAGATGCCCCCTTATTACATTCGGCATGCAACTGTGTAGGCCTACATGTGATATTTTTTAGATGCCCTCTTATTACATTCGGCGTGCAATTGAATACATGTTTTACATTTAATATTACTAACTGCAAACCCCAGATCGGTTTAGACATTATCCGTAACAAAGACTGGTCAGCGTTCAGAAAGTGACCTGACGACCAACAACTGCTGCCCGTGCGCAACATGAACGCATCCTAATGTATGCTATACAAAATAACGCACATCCTAATGTATGCTATACAAAATAATGCACATCGTAATATATGCTATACAAAATAACGCACATCCTAATGTATGCTATACAAAATAACGCACATCCTAATGTATGCTATACAAAATAACGCACATCCTTCTGAATAGCTTTTTGGGGGCGAGTTCAATAATTCTAACTATATAACAAAAAACCAAATACGAACACCACTCGTTTCAAACATATATGCATGGCTACACCAATCCTGTTCTTAATAATGAAATCAGCCTTTATCGATGATTCCTAGGATTGAGTCGTACATGGCTGGTGGCTTTTCTGAGCTATCTATTCTTTCACATTTACAGCCTAGACCACAAATGTAAAGGCGATTGTTGGACAGCAGCAAATCGTTTATCTTTCAAGAGGCGAGCATTTTCTTTTTGTTGTTAGGAAAAACGCTTAAGGCTTTGAAGTTTGCATAAAAGGGACAGAACCGTTCTCATTTGCATTCATAGTTACCAGACTTTGGGCGTGCTAAGAGAAGATTTGTTTTTTATATCTTAGTCTGAATTTAAAATATCTAAATTACTTAAAATACCTCAAATACCTTGATTAATATTTGTTAGGAGCGCAGAGAAATCACCCAGGGAAAGAAGTCTTACAAAGGTGAAAAATAACATAAAGATATTCCGTGGATATTCATTAAGATAGATAGATAGTCAGATAGATAGATAGATAGACAGAGAGACAGAGAGACAAATAGTCAATCATTCAACTGTAACTAGATAGTTGCAGACCTTGTCCTTGTTGACCTTGTACTGTCACCTATTCAGGTAAAACACTGGAGCGTGTTACAGGCGCGACAAAAATAAATATCGTGATGTTATTTATTTAGCTAATGGACTATTTGCCTCTAATCTTCTTCAAAATAACTTTTGAAGTAATCAAGTTCTCTTGCAGTTGTTTTTTATTTTGAAATTATTACGCTGTTTTCTTGGCAGATTGTTTTCCTATCTGTTCTTTTTTAACACTGCTCCATCTCTCTATGTCAGCATCACTGTCTGTGTTTCTTATTTATCCCCTGCAGCTCTCTTGTTTTGGTAATGGCCAAAAACATTTTAAAAATACACATACACGCGACTGTCCAATAAGATAATATCGGGGGAAATTAAAATTGGAATTTAAACTTATTGTTTGCTCTCTTACTTCCTCACTCTACTCACACTCATGCACACACACGCAACCATATACACATACATTCACGCACGCACACACAACCACATACACATACACTCACGCACGCACACACAACCACATACACACACATTCACGCACGTCGATCCTTTTGCACTTTGAACTTTATGTCTCGCTATCTGTCTCTTGTCTCTCTTTCTTTCTTTCTCCCTAATCTAATTATCTATCTATTATATTTTTCTATCCCTCTAACCATCTCCTTAGTGTTGTTGTTGTTGATGATGATAATGATGATGATGAGGAGAGTTTCAGACTTTGAGGAAGAGGAGGTGTTGATGCGCTAACAATGATAAAATTATAACGATGACAATGAGGAGGAGGACCATATCAATTACAATAACATCTTTATGAACTAGTTACCCTCAGAGGCTCAGATGTTGCGCGCTTCATTCCTGGCTGGCGACCAGCCGCTGGACATAAAGTATCCTGGGGCAATACTGCAATCAGACACACCAGCTAATAAACATCGTAATGCTTTTTATATTTAAAAAGAAAAAGATAAAAAAAAAAAGACCAAGAAAATCTGCTTTGCTCATTGGATTTAAAAATAAATAATAGCTAAATTATAAAAAAGAATAATAATGAAAACATTGTTTTCCAGCGTTGTCATTACATTAAGACAGTGTGATAATGTTATTTTGTTTATTTATTTTATTTTTAAAGATTTTATCCCTTGTTATAGCGAGCAGAGAATGTCCAATTCATTTAACAGTTTTCTATTCACCCTGTTTCTTTTCTTAATCGTAAAATAGAATTGTTGCACGGCAACGAGTAGATTTGTTTTATTCAGTGTATTTGTGACTTTAGCCTTAACTGACGTGTAATGATTACGTCAGTGTATTTGTGACTTTAGCCTTAACTGACGTGTAATGATTACGTCAGTGTATTTGTGACTTTAGCCTTAACTGACGTGTAATGATTACGTCAGTTTATTTGTAACTTTAGCCTTAACTGACGTGTAATGATTACGTCAGTGTATTTGTGACTCTACCCTTAACTGACCTGTAATGATTACGTCTCTGTGCGTGTGCCAGTGTGTCTGTCTATACGTACAAGTTTATTCTACTGGCTTATGCTTCTTTTTTTGTTGTCTGTATCATTCTAAAAAAATATCGTTTGTAAATATACTTTTTAATAATCCATTTAATTTTTGTTCTTAGCACTGCCTGCACATGCTGTTGAAGTTTACAAGCGTTTCTTTAAGCAGAGAGAACACTTTAAAAAAATGATGACTCTCCATTTTGTAATCATAGAATTGTTGCTTAAAATTTTTTCACACATATTTATACGGTCGCATGTATGATTAATCGATGTCTGATATTGATTTGTAATGTCCATGTGACAACAGAAACTAATTTATAATGTATGTTAACTTATGTTTGTCCGTGAAACAACTGACAATTTTCAGCAACATTAATTTAAACGTTGTAAAATCCTATGCTTGTCAAATTCGTGCTTCTCTTGTTACTTTCTTGTGACGTCACTTGTAACGTTTAGGAATTATAACTTTTATAATCCATGCTCATCTCGTCACCTCCTTGTGACATCATTTGTAACGTTTAGGAATTATATCGCTCTCCTGTTGCCAGTTTAAGAGTGCACACAAATAACGTAATAGTAAGCGATGTTGTGTACATGCATTTTCCCGTTAACACTATGAAACTATATCAGTTCTTAGCAGTGTACAGACTATTTACAATAAACACTTCAACTCTAATTGTGGGGTGCAAGATCCTTTAACATTTTAAAGTGTAACCACTAATTAGGATTGAGATTGGTCGGGACAATATTGGAGAGTTAATGAGGTCTTTCATTTTGCTAAACATTTTAAAGTGTAACCACTAATTAGGACTGAGACTGGTCGGGACAATATTGGAGAGTTAATGAGGTCTTTCATTTTGCTAAACATTTTAAAGTGTAACCACTAATTAGGATTGAGACTGGTCAGGACAATATTGGAGAGTTAATGAGGTCTTTCATTTTGCTAAACATTTTAAAGTGTAACCACTAATTACGACTGAGACTGGTCGGGACAATATTAGAGAGTTAATGAGGTCTTTCATTTTGCTCAACATTTTAAAGTGTAACCACTAATTAGGATTGAGACTGGTCGGGACAATATTGGAGAGTTAATGAGGTCTTTCATTTTGCTAAACATTTTAAAGTGTAACCACTAATTAGGACTGAGACTGGTCGGGACAATATTGGAGAGTTAATGAGGTCTTTCATTTTGCTAAACATTGTCGCACATGACAACCAGTTAGGGTTGACGTTGCTCAGGCGCGTTATAGGGATTCTCATTGTGCTATGCGTTTTACCAGGGGTTTCAAAAGTACTGGAGTTTCACTTTGCTAAAGATTTGAGTGTGTAACCACCAGCTAGGCCTGAGTTTCAGCTTGGGAATCTATTAAAGCGTTTATAAGTGGGAGATGGGATTTTACTTTCCTGAACGTTAAAGCATGTATCTTTTCGGTGGAGGTAAGGTTTGTTGTGAAAGATCGATTGTGCAGTCATTTGGAAATTAACAGTCTTTGAACGTTTCGCTGGAACCGCCATAATCTAATCCATATCCCGGGGGACAGCACGTAAGTAGAGACAGACAGGAGGCAGACGACACATTCCCCTCTTTCCTTTCAGCAAATGTTATTGAGTTTAATGACAGTGTGTGTGAATATGTGTGCATGTTACTCAACTTGGGTTTGAATGAGCGCGGGTTACTGTCTCTGTACATATGTTTGTATCTGCATGCGTGTATCAGTGTGTGCTCCTATGTATGTGTGTGGATTCTAATGTGATAAGTCTGTATGCACCTGTATGTGTGCATATTTATATTTCTATCAAATTGATACCTATACAAAATGTTTGTTTACGAGATTGTGTATGGGAACGCGTGCATGCAATTGTGGATATATGTACGTAACAATATGTGAGTCAATATACAGGGCTTTTTTTTTTCGGGATGGGGGTCGATATCATGCGTATAATAAAATTAAATAAAAACGCACGCACATTCAGAGTGACTCTAATGGAAATAGAGTAGGTCTTCTCTGGTTTTCAGTCCGTAACTCTGTTGAAAATAAAGTAGGTCTTCTCCGGTTTTCAGTCCTTAACTCTAATGGAAATAGAGTAGGTCTTCTCCGGTTTTCAGTCCGTAACTCTGTTGAAAATAAAGTAGGTCTATTTCTATTATCTATCTCAGACTATCCTGGTCAAACATCCAGACGGTGTATTTATGTTTACTATTCATTATTCTTTGGTCTTTTATCAATCCGGTCTCTGTTTGTCAAAATGTAGTACCAGTCTGCAAAGTCGTGAATTATGTTATCAATCCGGTCTCTGTTTGTCAAAATGCAGTACCACTCTGCTATAAAGTCGTGAATTCTTTGGTTATAAAGTAGTCGTATTTCTGTTATCAGTCCGGTCTCTGTTTGTCAAAATGTAGTACCAGTCTGCTATAAAGTCGTGAATTCTGTTATTAATCCGGTCTCTTTGTCAAAATGTAGTACCAGATTGCTATAAAGTCGTGAATTCTTTGGTTATAAAGGAGTCGTATTTCTGTTATCAGTCCGCTGCTCTGTCACAATGTAGCTCTAGATCTGTAAGAAATACATTTATGAATTCTCTGGTAATAGGAAAAACTCTGTGTTTATGTTACCAATCACTTTACTCTGTTTGTCAATGTTTCGCTCTAATTCTGTAATATATTCATGAATCCTGTGATGATACAAAAAAAAAAAAAGCCGTATTTCTATTACCACTCCGTGACTAAATATCGCGTTGTTGATAGTAACGGCGTGCGTGTTCAGTGGAATATCGCCCTCGTGCTGTACGGCGAGCTCTTTTTGCGCGAAAGATGAAAAAGATTTTCGATTTCTCACCCAGTCAAAACGCATTCAGACCAATGCCTAATCTTGCGAAATCGATTTCCGAATACCGAGCTATCAAAAGATACAGTCCAACTAAATCAATGATTTCTCTATCCAAGGGGAATTGATATCATAAGCCATATATCCCTCTATTAATAGTTCCATTTATAAGTAAATAAATGCATTAGTAAATAAATTCAATATATCAATGACGAGATTACGAACGATACAGTTATAAAAGTAATTAAATAAACAAACGTGAAAATATACTGAAAGAATTATATAGATAAGTACATTTTAAAATAAATAAATTTAAACAAAAACAAATATGAGAAATATATGTAAATAAGTAAATAAGCCAACGAAACAATTTAACAACCAAATCAACACACACACACACGCACATACGCACACACACACATACGCACGCACACACACACACACACACACACACACACACACACACACACACACACACACACACACCACTAATGAACAAACTAAATCTTAGAAACTAAAAAGAAAGAAAGAAATTAATTCCCATTAATATTAGCATTATGCCTTTTATATGCCTGCGATCTAAAAGTGTCTTCGAATCGGTATACGCCTTAACTGCGTCGGTTCACTGAACTGAAACTGTTAAAGAATATGTAATTCTGATTTTTCGTGCTTATTATAACCGCAAGTCGATGCCCTATACGACTGTTGAAAATCAGTCATGTGTAACATTTAAGGTCCTAGTGCTGGAAACCTTTTCTCTAGTGCGTGCGGCTACTGACTCCTCTTTTGCCATCTGAATCATCGAAGCAGTTTGGCATCTGATTGAAACATATGTCATTTACAGCTTTCTGATAGAGGAATATGTCCTACGGCCTTCGAGTTGAGGAGCGTGTCATCACAGCCTTCTAATGTAGAAGTGTGTCATTACAACCTTCTGATTGAGGAGTGTGCCATTTCAGCCTTCTAATCGAGAAGTGTGTCATGACAGCCTTCTAGTCGAGAAGTGTATCATTACAGCTTTCTGGTTGAGAAGCGTGTCATTACAAACTTCTGGTAGATAAATGTGTCATTACAACCTTTTAGCTGAGAAATGTATGATTACAAACTTCTAGTCGATAAGTGTGTCATTACAAACTTCTGGTAGAGAAGTGTGTCATTACAGCCCTTTAGTCGAGAAGTGTGTCATTACAAACTTCTGGTAGAGAAGTGTCATTACAGCCTTCTAGTCGAGAAGTGTGTCACTATCGGCTTCTGATCCAGGAGGGCCTCATGACAGCCATTGAAGAACGTTAATATAGAAGTTCCAGCGAATATGCGAGAGGATAATGTCTGAAAGCCACTTGTGTAGTTTGCCTGCAGAAGTTCTTGACATGTATCTGCAAAAGTGTTAAATGGTTAAAAGTGTTTTATTATGTAAATGTGCTACAAACTGGTGTTAAATGGTTAGATGGTATTATATACGTGTGTTACACATTGGTATCCAATGATAAGATTTACTGGTGTTACGTATTGGTTAGATGTGTTGATATTTGTGTTAGACATAGGTGTTAAATGATTACGTGTTGAAGTACTGGTGTTGCATTTTGAAGTTTAATGATTATATGAATTGGCATTACATATTGGTGTTAAATGGTTAGATGTTTTAGTATTATATACAGGTGTTACACATTGTTATATGGTTAGATGTGTTGGTATTAAGTACTGGTGTTACATATAGGTGTTAAATGGTTAGGCATTCTGGTATTAAGTACTGGTGTTACATATTGGTGTTAAATGGTTAGATGTAGTGGTATTAAGTACTGGTGTTACATATTGGTGTTAAATGGTTAGATGTGCTGGAATTAAATACTGGTGCTACATATTGGTGTTAAATGGTTAGATATGTTGGTATTATGTACTGGTGTTACATATTTGTGTCAATGATTAGATGTATGGTATTATGTCCCGTGTTACATATTTGTGTCCAATGATTAGATTATGGTTTTATGTACTGATGTTACATATTGGTGTCCAATGATTAGATTATGGTTTTATGTACTGATGTTACATATTTGTGTCCAATGATTAGATTATGGTTTTATGTACTGATGTTACATATTGGTGTTCAATGATTAGATATATTGGTATTATGTTCTGGTAATAGTACATGGGGTTGTGTTGGTGTAATATTGAGTTATATATAAGGGTTATATGATGATAATTAATTGTAGAAAGTGTTGATATATAAACTGCTGTAGCGCACTGGTGTTAAATGGATAGGCATTCTGGTATTAAGTACTGGTGTTA
Source organism: Sinotaia quadrata (assembly GCA_028829895.1). Taxonomy (NCBI): domain Eukaryota; kingdom Metazoa; phylum Mollusca; class Gastropoda; order Architaenioglossa; family Viviparidae; genus Sinotaia; species Sinotaia quadrata. The sequence goes on along the minus strand of CM054178.1, from coordinate 137,547,608 downwards.
AATGGTGAAATGTGTTGTGCCCAGTGTATACGTTTTCTCTTAAGAAAAATTCCTACTAGTAAATAAACTTGTTCCACCACTACATTTCTCGCACCTGAAATAAAAGTGTATTGCTTTTACTCTTTAGAAGCACAAATAAAACATGTTCAGGAAAGGCACACAAAATTATAAAAAAAAAATAATGCAACAGATTCCACAGTGAAATAATGTTGCTCTAAAAATTCAATAGCTGAAATAAAAAGAAGGATTGATGAATCCAATAAAAACAATCATCATGTAAAGAGAAAATCAGTCATGTTTTCCTTCGTGGAGGTTTCTTGCAAAGGGGGAAAAGTTCAGATATTCGTTTTCATGTGCTCTGAAGCGGACATAGGCTGAAAGGGGAGAGCATTCTGAAAGAACAGGAACCGGAAATGAGCGAACACGGGCAGCGCTGAAGAAATGATGGCGGATCTTTGGAAAAGTTTCCCTTATCTGGATTGTTTTCAAGGCTCGGACTGACAGAAGGAATAAAGTAAAGCATTAAACACACCTCCTTTCACATTCCCTCAATTCGCATATCATTGTCTTCGTGAAACAACGCCATAAAAAAAACACCCACCATCACATGATAACACAGGGTGAAACAAATACTATGCTTGCCAATCACTAGAGATCGAAATAAATTATTGCTGTATTTCCATTACATAATGAACTGAAATGAAATTACACCAGACTTATTAATTTCACTTGACAAAATAAGAGGTGGAGTAATTATTTTAATTGCTTACCCAGACAGATCTTGCCTTTATTGTTCGAGACTATCTCAGTCACATGTTTAATCTGACAGACAAAATATATTTATTCAAAACAATTCTTGTTACCCACATTCACCAGCTCAGTTCTTTACTCCTTTATTTATTCACTAATACTCACATTTACTAATCAGTCATTCAACCAATTAATCACTTCATCAGTAAAACTTCCCAATCAGACAACCAGTTAATTAGTTAATGAATGATTCAGTCAATCACACAATTCCTTAACGCGCATTGAGCAAAACCTTAGAAGAAGTAAGACGTTTTGCTTGCGAGTGTTTTATTTAACCTTAGCATTGAGCAAAACCTTAGAAGGAATAAGACGTCTTGCTTGCGAGTGTTTTATTTAACCTTAGCATTGAGCAAAACCTTAGAAGGAGTAAGACGTCTTGCTTGCGAGTGTTTTATTTAACCTTAGCATTGAGCAAAACCTTAGAAGGAGTAAGACGTCTTGCTTGCGAGTGTTTTATTTAACCTTTGCAAAGGTAGAGTTTACGTGAACACTTTTAAAAATCAGATTATAATTTGATTCGCGCTCTGCATTTTAATTTGAGACATACTCATAATCGCTTGTAGCTATTCATAACTGCAAGAAGTTGTTCATAAACTCGCGCATTCACGTGACCAGTATTATCACGCATTCACGAAATGAACGGCACAAAACCTATCAGTGTTACACTACTGTGTGTGTATTATCAGACATAAACACATGTAGAACCATATCTAGGTTACAACACCCACATTAATATTTCATTCAGTTTTAAACTTCGCTTAATTTATTTTAGAAGATTCGCTACTTTCCCTTTTCTGCGAATGGTTTTAAAAAGAAATATGGCCAAAAGAAGAAATGCCATAGAACATAAAACAATTCTTCACCCTCAAACTAGATATTTCTAATTCTTGAAAGAAGAAAGACATTGTTTGTGCCGTGAGTAAGAAAGAAAAAAGAAGTGAAAGAAAAGAGATTAATCAGAAATAAAAGAAAACAAATCTGAAGATAAAATCAAAAAGCATTTTGACTGTCAGTTGATGACACCAGAATGCGTGTCTGACTTTTCCATTTCAGTTCTACTGGCACTGATTTCTGGTAGGATCTTTTCCTCATGACTTGGCCAAGGGTCTGATATAAAAATACTGTTGAAGGTTTAAACAGTTAATGCTATCGATTTCTGCAAAACCTTTCACCCACAAGGATACATCTGACGCGGTGGCCAGTGCTACGTTATAAATATATAGTGTCGACCCGATAAAGAATGACTCAAAAACTTTACAAGCGAGAAAATGTTTCCTTCTCAGGCAGCTCCAGAAACTGTATTTGATCAACGTCACTTTGGTCTGCGCGTTGGAAAATCAGAGATTATTGATAACGGCTTTTTGTGCGTCGGGTTAAGCAGACGCTTTGCTGCCCTTGTTTCTTTAGCTAGTGACTGATACCCTAAAGTCAGAATCCTTGTTTCTTTAGCTAGTGACTGATACCCTCAAGTCAGAATCTTTGTTTCTTTAGCTAGTGACTGATACCCTAAAGTCAGAATCCTTGTTTCTTTAGCTAGTGACTGATACCCTCAAGTCAGAATCCTTGTTTCTTTAGCTAGTGACTGATACCCTCAAGTCAGAATCCGTGTTTCTTTAGCTAGTGACTAATACCTTCAAGTCAGAATCCTTGTTTCTTTAGCTAGTGACTTATACCCTCAAGTCATAATCTTTGTTTCTTCAGCTTGTTCCTGATGCCCTTAAGGTGAGATCTTTTTTCAACTAGTAGCTGATACTCTGAAGATGAGATCCTTGCATCTTCAGTTAGTGACTCATATCCTAAAGTTGTGATCCTTCATTCTCTAAAGATTTAAGCATTTTCTACGCTTCTGTTTCCTCACACCTTGAATGTACCCTTAAATTTAGCCTTACTTAAATGTAAGTACGCCCTTACTTGTGTGTAGTGCTAATGCTTGGTACGCCCTTACTTGTGTCCAAGGCTAATGCTTGGCACGCCCTTTCTCTTGAGTAATAAGGCTAATGCTTTGCACTCTCTTAATTATATATATGGGCTAACACTTGGTACACCCCTACTTTGTGTATGTGCTAACAATTGGCGCACTCCTACTTTTGTACGGACTAACACTTGGTACACCCTATTTTTTCCAGATCGCTGGTTTCTCAGCTACTGAATGGTGCTCTAAATTCAAAATCTTTAATTTTATCATAAATCTACTTTTCTATGCCGCTATTTTCTTCGATTGTAACCGGTAATTTTATTTTGAATCTTTACTTTTATTTCGAATTTTATTTTTGTTTGTAAAGATTTAGCAACCGCTGCATCTCCGTTTTCCTTTAAGTGGTGAAATAAACCTTCCCTGGCCCCCATACGTTTGTGTAAACGTTCAGTATTCGATAACAACTGGTTTTATCAGGCATCGAATTGTATCGTAAGTACCAGTTCTACATTTTGTGTTAAAAAATAATTAATTTCTCCACTAGCGATAACCTTGTTTTCCCAGGTTATAAATTGTGCTTAGGATTCGGAATCCTTACTTTCATTCAACGATTGGGTTTCCTTTTTCTTTCGCCAACTAGGGAGTGTTACCGTAAATATCTACAGTTAGACATTTAATCTTTTGTGAAGATACAGGTATGTGTCTGTGTGTGCGTGCGTTTGTGTGAATGTGTGTGTATGTATTCAAAAAGCATGGGAGAATACCATAAATTAATGATTATTTGTGTTTCCCAAATTATATGTTAGGATTCAATCAAATGAGTTAATGAGAGCGCTTCGCCAAACTTGCAGGGAACACTATCAAAACTTGCAGGGACACTATCAAAACTTGCAGGGACACTATCAAAACTTGCAGGATCACTATCAAAACTTGCAGAGGCACTATCAGATCTTGCAGTGATATTATCAAACCTTGCTGGGACATTATCAAAACTTGCAGAGACACTATCAAAACTTGCAGTGATATTATCAAACCGTACAGGGACGCTATAAAATCTTGCAGTAATATTATCAAAACTTGCAGGGATAATATCAAGACATGCTGGGACATTATCAAAACTTGCAGTGATATTATCAAAACTTGCAGGGATATTATCATCACTTGCAGTGATATTATCAAAACTTGCAGGGATATTATCAAAAAACTTGCAGTGATATTATCAAAACATGCATTGATATTATCAAATCTTGCAGTGATATTATCAAATCTTGCAGTGATATTATCAAATCTTGCAGTGATATTATCAAAACTTGCAGTGATATTATCAAAACTTGCAGGGACACTATCAAACTAAAGAATGATAAGGATTTGTGAAATATTACAGAATACTATCAAGTTTATTAACGCTTGTAATTTCAATATTATGTAGGACCCTGCCAAAATATATAATGCTAGAAATGCATCAAATGTTATTGGATATTGTCAATGAATTATCGTTTTTATTTCATCACACGTCAAGATACAACAATTAATTAAAAGTGTTCTAAAAATATTAATGCTACCATGTGTACCAACACATTCATAAAGGTTATCTGATAAAATAACAAATTATTAACAATTGAAATTATCTTGCTCCATGCTAGATTACTCGAAAATTAATGCTAATTTTCTGTACAATTGGCATGTAAAAACAATTATTGTATATACATGTACTAAGCAAAAGGCGCCTGTTGAGCAATAAATTCACTTTTGCAAGTCTGCCATCACCAGTGCTAGAGTACTAACAAACTGACATTCATACTCCATCAAACACAGCAGGGTGTTAGCCAATTACTGTGTAACGCCAACGCCACTTAGTTAATGGTTATATTGTTATTAATTAATTGTCCATAACTAATTACAGGTTGATAAGAAATTTACATTAACACTCCATAAAACACGCCTGGAAGCAGGTTAATGCTAATGCTCCATCAAGTACCCCAGGGTAGAAATAAATTAATGTTAATGCTCCATTTAACACGCCAGGGTATTACCATTAATGCTATTGCTCCATACAGCATGCCAGGGTACTAATAAATTAAAGCTAATGCTCTATCCAAAACGTCAGGGTAATAGCATTAATGCTAATACTCCATCCAACACGCCACGATACTAGCCAGTTCTGATGCTCCACCCAACACGCCAGGGTACTAGTACATTAATGCTAATGTTCCATCCAAATCTTCATCATTATAATAATAATTATTATAATTAGCTTTACTTTAATGACGATGTTCACCCTAGTTTCCAGTGCTCAATTGAACTCTCTCTTTGCGGTTGACTTTAATAACGATGGCACGCTATAGGTTTTTGAGATACTTTAAGTTGGCTTTGGTAAGGGAAAGATAACTGCAATAAGGGAAAGATAAGAGCGGTAAGGGAAAGATAGGTGCGGATATGGTAAGGGAAGATAACTGCGGCAAGGTAAAGTAGAGAAAGAACATGATAACAAAGAGACATAAAATAGAACATCCAAAGTTGATATTAGAACATCTCTCTTGAAGCGAATTACTCTTTGCTTTCAGTTACTCTCCTGTTAAATTATCCATTTGTGACATGCAGGTACGTGATGGGAGGTGTCATCAAATAAAGGAGATGGGAGGTGGACAAAAATAGGAGATGGGAGATAGTCAAATAAAGACGGAAGGCTGTAAAATAAAGGATATAGAGGTGGTAAAATAAAGATGGGTGTGGTAAAATGACGATGGGAAAGACTAATTTGGTAGCCATTTTAGTCACTCTATAAAGATAAGGAATGACGGCACGAAATTAAAATGAAGTGGGATTTTATACTAATAATGTTGACATGGGATACAGTAACTATTAACCGAGGTAGGTCATTGTGTGCTACTTTCAGCCTATCATTGATAATATAATATAATATAATATAATATAATATAATATAATATAATATAATATAATATAATATAATATAATATAATATAATATAATATAATATAATATAATATAATATAATATAATATAATATAATATAATATAATATAATATAATATAATATAATATAATATCAATTACTTGACATCACATGCTGCACGGCTGCTTTGTTAACCTAAATTTGATTGAAAGTGTGCAGTTTACTTGCAATTAACTAGGTCCCAAATTTGCTGATTAGCATTTGTACAGATTAACTGTAAAACATTCGGTAGTTTATTTTACACATTTGTACAAGTTAATTGTAAACCACCTCGTATATTTGTACACATTGGTAAAGGTTAATTGTAAAACAACAAATATTTGTTAATAGAAATCTGTACAAGTTAATTGTTGAAAGCCTGCATATCTGGATTGACATTAAAGTATATAAATAAATAATGCAAAGGCACCATGAAATCAATTTCTTGTGAAAGAGCTTTCTGTCAAAAGAAAAAGTACAATTACTATGTAAATATTTCAAAACAATAAACAATAAACAAACAAAAACAGCAAATAATGCAACAACTAAAAATACAACAATAAACCAATTACAAAGTGAATGTTTGAAAACAATAAACAAACAACAAACAGCACAACAACTGCAAAAAATACAACAAACAATACAGCAGCATCAATAAACAACACAACAACATCAAAAAAATTATAACAACAAACATTACAACAACTTTAAATCAAAAACTAACAAAGCGACAACAACCAATACAACAGCAATTATTAAACAAGAATACATCTACAATAACAATAAGCAATACAACAACAGCAAAAATATAACAACAATAAAACAACAGGAAAAATATAGCAATAACAATACAACCAACACAAACAATACAACAGCATTGAGTATAACAACAAATAATACTAAAACAAGTATTCAATCATAAATCGAAAATGTGAATAACACGAACATTATATCGTTTTATTTGCAAGAACGTCTGATACAATTTTATTGTTTGCTTACTTTTTTTTTTTACATCTTCCCATCTGATTTTATCTTGTCCCAAACCAGAATCTAGTCTTGTCTGTCAAATCGTCCTTCTATTTATAGCTTTTACTCTCTAATGTTTGGGAGAAGTGATCGGTCTTTTAGAAACCGACCTTGTTTTTATTTCTCGAAAAGAAAAAAGAAATGTGCTCAAGTCACGGTCTAAAAAAAAATTGCTGTTCGTTGGATTAAGACAAACTTATTTGACAAATCATGCTTGTAAATCAATTTTTATTTTCACAGTTTCACATAACCAAATTAATGTTTACTCATTCGCATGCAGCACGGTGGTTGGGGAATTAGGACATTGATTACAAGAAAGTAATTCCTTGCTCCGAGAAAGATACAAAAATACAAACGGAAAGAAAATAACAGTCAGAACAGCCAAGTAACAATAAACTTTTCACTTCTGACGTAGGGAGGAAAACGGGCAGCTCGCGTGCCTGCGACCAGTGTCAGTCTTTTGAAATTGACAAGATGTCATACTCATCAAATGTCTGTTAAACGTGACTGGAATTAGTTTGTGACTGTTGTTAGTTTGTGACAGCAATTAGAATATTACGTGTGCAAAATAGAGATAAGACCCCAGGGGGGGAAAGAGAGACTGTTATCCAGACCCAAAACTTCAAGAAGAGGTTAAAAAAAAAAGCTATCAAAATATAAGACCCTAGGAAGAGGTAGAAAAATAAAGGGAAAAGCTGTCACGATGTAAGACCCGGGAAGGACATGCTATCCAAAGATAAGACCCAGGAAGATGTAGAAAAGAAAGAGAGAATGGTATTTAGAGAAAAGTCCCCAGAAAGGGACAGAAAAGAAAGGGGATTTAACAAGAGACACGCCCCATGAAGAGGCAGAAGAGGAAAGATGAAACATTATCAAGATGAAACATTGTAAGTCAAAGAAGGGGAAAGAATTACCCAGAAAATGCTCAAACATGTATTTTAAATTATGATAATACAAAGATTTTCTGGACAACGCAAGTCTAGCTTGAACCAATCAGGCGGTGGAAACGTGGAGGTGCATAAATCATCAAACTTTAAAACCAATACTTTCAGGTGTAAACGGAAAACTATGGTTGAACTTACATACATTAGAGTTATGTTGATTAGATTTAAGCTGAACTATAACATAAAATTATAATTATAATAGGATATCTAGAGTCATCATCAGTCTTAAATGACACCACACCACTACCATAAAAATCAGGACATACCAAGAAAAGTACGAAAAAACAATAGTACAATTTGTTTCTAAAGAAAGAACGGAATATACGCTATATGTATGCTTGTTATTGGCTTGAAGGTCAAGGGCAAATTGTACACATATTCAAAATGAAAATGTGAATCTCAAGCCCCATCGATTTTAAAACAACTATTTATACTATCACACACACACACACACACACACACACACACACACACACACACACACACACACACACACACACACTACACACACACACACACACACACACACACACACACACACACACACAAACAAACACACTAAATTAACATGATATTGTGATGAGGATGATGGTTAAGTTAAAACGTTCAAAGACTTGAAAAAACATGTACGTATATATGTCTTGGGCATCACTGGCCAATCAGCAATTCCCTCCCACACACTAAATCTCTAGCACCCCCATCCCAACCACCATCACCATCACCACTTTCCCAGCCATACCGACGAAGAACTAAGTTTTTACCTTAATCCCGTGGCCAAGAGCGTTTGAGACAGCCGAGACAGAATTGATGCTTGTTGCACAGCACGTGCCGGTTACCAAAGGACCGGTCTGCAGTGCGCTTTCTAATTTGCCCATCAAAACACTTCCTCCCAGCATAAACGTGCGCCTGTGACGTTAAGGCCGAAACCCTGATTAAAGAAACTGCGCCAGTCTGTTTCGTAGTTATTCGGCTGTTGAGAGAAAAAGCCAGAGAGTGGTCCGCCCTTTAGTTACTTAACTACCGGGGGTGGGGAGTGGGAAACATCAGCAAGACGAAGAACAATCAACGGATTCATTTTAGGCAAAATGCTAGTTTGGCTCTCTGTTTCTTCATAGGATTTTTTTTTATATACTCCCCTCTGGATATTTTCCTCTCGTATACTTTCCGCCTTTCTCTCTCTCTGTCTGCATGCCTGTCTCCATATCTCTCTCTGTCTGTCTTCTTTCTCTCTGTCTTGGAGATATGGAGACAGGCATGGTCTTCCTGTCTGTCTCCTTTCTCTCTCTGTCTTCCTGTCTCTCTCATTTCTCCATCTGTCTTCCTGCCTCCTTTCTCTGTTTTTGTCTCCCTTCCTCCTTCTTTGACCAACCCCTTCTCTATTTCTCTTCGTCTCTGTCTTTTTATATCTCTTTGTCTCTCTCTCTCTCTCTCTGCCTGTCTCTCACCGCCTTAATTTACTAAAGATAATTGTTATGTTTTTATGCCTTAAATTGTTATGTTTAATTTCCTGTTCTAACTCTTAGTGCCAGGCCTGTTATATTTGACAATAACAATTTCCGAACTTTCTATGATTAGAAAGACTCGAAGACAGTCAGAGTTCTTGGGTCCTTAGGCAGTGCCATCTTAACCATTGGGCATGCTGGGCAGTTGCCCGGGGACCAATTCTAATCTGTGTTTTGTGACTTACAGTCAATTCTTATTCATATGAGTGGTTGTGTAGGTATGGGCCCAAGTGCACTGCTTTGCCCGTGGGTCTATAATGCTTTTAAGGTGGACCTGCCCTTAGGTACTCATCACGTCTTCATGTGGACAGACTCGGGGATTTCTGATCTTATGTAGCACTGTTACGGGTCCTTGATTTTACGTTGCTGTCAAATCTCAACGATTTTATGAAGTATTATTAAAGGGTTATTATCTTATGAAGCACTGTTACAGATTCGCGATCGTCTGGAGCACTGTTAAAGGTCCACTATATGCAGCACTTTAAACTTTCTTTTTCTTATAAATAAAGTGTCAGAAATAGCTATGATGCCTGTGAAACCCCAATGATAATGAGCACTATTAAAGATCTATGATCATATAAAACATTGTTAATACCTACGATTCTACAAAGCTTGATTCATTTGGGCATCATTCTCTGGAGCCTCATTATGCCTCTATAATCATATAGATTAATCACTATAGAGCTGTAATCATTCGAAGCTTCATTTCTATTAAGCTCCATTAAGGATCTATAATCCTATAAAGAATATTTTAAAATCTTTTAGATCTGGAGCATCATTCAGGATTTAGAATCCTATGATCAACATAGGCTCTATAATCCTGTGGATAATCTTAGTATCAGTGATCTTTCAGGACATAATTCGTATGGAGTATTTTTAAAGATCCACGATACTATGAAACATCAATAAGGATTTAATAATCCTGTGGATAATCATATAGTATATATGATCTTTGCATTATCAATCCTATGGAGTTTCATTAAGGATCTAAGATTGCTTGGAGCATTGTTAGATATCTAAGGTCCTAGGAAAGATCATTAGAAATCCTTTGTGCTTATTGTAAACACCTTAGTACATACTGGAAGATCACATTAAATTACCAATTATTGCTCTAACCTTCCTTTATTTTGATAGTTTCGAAAATGCATTTAAAAGGTGTAATCCTTCTATAATGGGAATTTTAAAGTTAGTTATTATAGGTTTGGAATCTTTTAATTTAGCAGTCTGTCACATGTCCACTTTTCATTTTACGACCCTGTCCTAAGGCTCTAATTATCAATATTACTTTATAGGATAATCCCTAACATTAGCAACAGCCGGACTTGCCTAACCTATCTCCCTTTCAAATGCCACAATCTCAGCTTGATTGTTCATGACACCTTGTCGGATAAGTTAGCTGACTTCTTTGCCAACAATGTTATCTCCTCTTGATTTATAGATTAATAAGTATAATTCTTTATTCCTCTATTCAAGGCTAGGCCCCAGTTGGCATCACTGTCGATTACATGTACTTATGTAATAACATAGAGAGATACCAATTACGAGAATTAACAATAAAATTAAATTTGAAACAAGAAAATGAACAATTTGGTTTTCGTGAGTTGAGAGCATTATTGCGTAAACCGAAAGTCAATTTACTGTACACACCATAAGAGTCTATTCCTGATAGCTCTTTAACTTAACTTTTGACACCATTGCTGTCATTCATTCTGATGCACACTGACATCACATGAAAACCTTGGCAGTCCTTCGTGGTTCAACAAAGCCCGTGATAAAGATTCAGCACAGACACTCACTCGCTTAGTGATGATTTTGGCTACTACTTCAATAAGCCTGGACTCCCATCAAAATAGCATTCAGCAGTCAGATCAGAGGACCGTCTGGAATATACAGTTATTTATATTACAGCTTTGTGTACGATAATGACTTTTATGGGCTTTGTGGCAGCAGTGATAATCACTCTTTACAATCTCACTAATTCATAGTTTACATTGCATGAAAATTCAAATATATATAAAATCTTTACAATATATATTTCCTTCATGATTCTATAGTTGTTCATAATACAATTTAGCTAGTGACCATGCAGCGCATGTTAACTCTACCATGATAATAATTAATCAATGGTAACACAATTACATACACATGGTGATTCTCTCCACTATTGCAAATGTAACATTGCTAGGAAAATGTATTAACATTAGCAGCATTAAATTCACAAGAATATTCTACACATTTACAATACAAAATACATAGAATCAATTCAACAAGAAAATGTGATTAAAGAAAAAATCAAGGCATTACCACTATGTATTTTCTTATAGGCGTGGTCATAACGGATGCAGCTCTCTATATTACCCTGTAGGTCAGGTGCGGTGTAGTGTAGGCGTCTCATGCGGCCAACCCATTCAGGTGGTTTTATCAATGAGATGGAGGTCAACTGACATCTTAGTGCTACGTCATTGCCCGGTAAGCAAATGACCATACATGGATAGTTATTATCCGATTTTTTGCGTGACCTTCACCTATGATCTAATCTACTTTCCCTGAACTCGTAAACAACTATTTTCTGGCTTAAGCTTTAATCTTTAACGGAAGTTTCTCAATGGGTACACAAGGTTGTGGAAAAAAATGTATATGAAAGAAATAGTTAATAATATGAAAGAAAAACGGTTATCAGAAATACATAATTTGTTTTAATATATCTTCGCACTGTTTCAACCTTTGAGTATTTTAGATTTTGTAATTAGCAATTTTTGCTTCGACTTTTCCATATTTTGAAACGAACAAATTGCATTAACACTTCTAAATTTTCGAATTTTCAAATATACACTTATTGTTTTAGCATTTCTACAATTTAAAAAAATGAATTAGCAATAATGCACTTATCCTCCTGTATTTTTACATTTCAGAATATTCATAATTGTTTTTAATGGACACGAAAATCACGATCTTACATCTTCTACAAATCCATCGTCAGTTTTAAAGATAAGGTAGACGTTTCACGGGATGAAATTCCTTCCCAGTTTTCTCTACTGCCATTTCACACACACACACACACACACACACACACACACACACACACACACACACACACACACACACACACACACACACACACACACACAGCTCTTCTCTGAAATTTCGCTGATCAAGAACCATTTTCCCCCTTGAGGTTTGTTCCAGATTTGACAGGTTAAAAAGTGTTGTTGTCTTTCAGATGCCCACTTTCTTCAGGAAAACCAGCACCAGAACAATGGCTTGCTGAACTGATATAACTAATCTGTCGTGTGATTGGAGGGATGAAATTAATGTCGTTATATGATTGGAGGAATTAAATTTGTGTCTTTGTCTGATTGGAGGGATTAAATTGGTGTTATCTGATTGGAGGGATTAAATTGAAGTCGTTGAATGTTTGTAGGGATTAAATGTGTGCTGTTTTATTACTGGAAGGGATAAATTAAAGAAACAGGAAGGCTAAAAGCACAACAGTTTCCTTGTGACTGCACCATTTGCGCTAGCGTCATGTCAATACTTTTATACTTGGCATCTGCCATGTAGTCCAGCTACCTTTAAACTTCATCGGCTTGTCATTTTAGACCACGTGTCAAAGTGTGAGGCCATTAATCATTCATGATGGGATCTAAAATAATGAATACATGTATATGTCTTTACAATAAATGCATGAATATGAAAACTCCAAAGGGTTTTAAGAAAGGATTTCTTTTGCATTTATTTCACTTTATTACTTCTATTTTTTAGCCAGAGATACCTTTGTGTCATCTAGTAGTCGCCCTTTCTTGGCTTTGAGCTAGTCTGAACAGTCTCCCCGTCTTACTGATTATGTCATTGAGATTAAGTTGACGAGTCGTTCTTGATGTTTATTTAAGGATTGTCGTTCTTGGTGTTTATTTACCTACAATGAGGTCAATGGATAGTCGTTCTTGGTGTTTATTTACTGTCACTGATGTCAATGGATAGTCGTCCTTGGTGTTTATTTACTATCACTGATGTCAATGGATAGTCGTCCTTGGTGTTTATTTACTGTCACTGATGTCAATGGATAGTCGTCCTTGGTGTTTATTTAATGTCAATGGAAAGTCATTCATACAAATGAAACAATATGCGCATATCGATGCTTAAACTCGAACAACAAAAAACAGCGATATAACTGAAACATTAAATAAAACTATTCATACATATGTTGTGCTCTCTCATTTTCTCTCGCATGCACAAAAATACACACATGCTACACACACACACACACACACACACAGATGCACACACGGTTTCTTACTAATACATAGAACCCTTCAAAAACTGGGTGTCCCAAGAAGAGAGAAGTTTTCCTGATTGTTTAAAAGTTTATAACACTTATTTCCATAAAATGTTTATCTGTAATAGTTCATTATTGGAATAATAATCCTTAACTACTATGCATTAATATGTGCTGATGCGTTTTATTAATTCAATGTTCTGTTTCCGTCCCCTTCTAAATACACACACACACACACACACACACACACACACACACACACACACACACACACACACACACACAAAATAAACGTATACATATTCTTGTACACAATTTGTCCGTGCCTCTCTTCTTCCTTCTTTCTCTCCGTAATTTTTGCAGTCTCGTTTAGACACAATCAACCTATTTGTCTCTCAACCCTAAATATCACACACACACACACACACACACACACACACACACACACACACACACACACACACACAACACATACGCACTTCCTCTTATTCTCCCACACTAACGCACACCCTTTCCTTTCATACACATATATGTCCCTCACTCGTTCTTTTTTTCTGTCTACCTCTCGAGCGACAGGAGAGTCGTGAACATTAGTGATTAATGCAAAACTGAAAACATGCTATTTCCATGTACGTTTATGTTTCCTCACTGTTGAAATATTGTGGGGATGGGGTGGGGTGGGGAATCTATACTTCCTGGTCCTGGTTAGTAATTACAAGCCTAAGAAAGACAGCTAGACTTAACACCATTATCCTGTTGTTCACAATGTACTTCAAGAAGACAAGGTACATCGCTGTTGTCAGGCAAGATCTTGTGAAGTGAGGAGATACATTTTGCTTAGAGTTAATCTGGACTACAGCGTCTCTTCCTCCCCCCCCCCGTACCCCTCACACACACACACTTCATCACCATTACCCCCCCCCTCCAACTCATTCTTCGACATATATCGATCTACATCAGTCTTTAAGCGACCATACTGTATCTATAGTATGCTTTCCTCTCCCTCCTCTCTCTCTCTCTCTCTCTCTCTCTCTCTCTCTCTCTCTCTCTCTCTCTCTCTCTCTCTCTCTCTCTCTCATACTCTACTCGTCAGCCATTTGAACGGTGAAACATTGACAAACATTGCCAATATACTGAGATGACCTGTTGACCTGATTTAAGACAACTATTCGAGACTGCTAATACAGAAACAATCCTGAAAGGACACAATTTGTGAGGTCATTAAAATAAACAAACAACTGAAAAGAGACAACTGTAAGATCATAAGTAATGATCTAAAACTGAAATTATATACAGCTGTAAAGTTCATAAAATTGAGAATACAGACAGCGGTAATTTTTCCAGCAGACATCGCTGCTAGGAAATGAAATCCAAACAATTAAGCCAACGCCAGTAACAGTAACTTCTGGCACTGCCGTATTCCTACCTCGTCACTCCCTCACGCCAATAAACAGCAGTACGTCATTTTCGTCTCTCAAAAAAAACAGTCATGTCTCGGACAGATTTTCCTTTCATTATAGTTGAACTACGACAAGAAAAACAGTTAGGGTCAACAAAAATTGTCGTTTCAATTGGTTTTAGGACTGTCCATGACACTCAATGATTAATTATAACGTGCATCGCGTGTGGTTTATGCGGTATGTGTGCGAACAAGTCACTGTCTTTTAAAATTAAAAATAAAAACTTAAAATAAAAATGACACCTTTGGATATTAAAAGCAGACGTCAATTTTATCCCATGGACTGTGCAAGGAACTGGTGTGATCTCGATACTCATTGTCCGGACTGGTGACAAAACAACTGTGCCGTAGTCTAGATGTTGTGAAGGTGACAAAACAACTGTGCCGTAGTCTAGATGTTGTGAAGGTGACAAAACAACTGTGCCGTAGTCTAGATGTTGTGAAGGTGACAAAACAACTGTGCCGTAGTCTAGATGTTGTGAAGGTGACAAAACAACTGTGCCGTAGTCTAGATATTGTGAAGGTGGGATTGCTTAACTTTGTACAGCCAAGTTCTAGACTTAACCTCGGCTTGATAACGTGCCGGCTGGACGTAAATCCACTTGTTGCACTGTCCGATTAGATGAAAGTTAGTTGGACGACAGCTGGTTGAGATGGAGCTAGCTGCTAATTGTTTGTCATACCTTTTTTTTTTGACTTGATTCAAACTAAGTGGACGCGCGAAGAACTTTTCTTTACGGAATTACAGAACTGCTCCATGACATAACACTGACAGTAAACTGACGGATGGCCTGGTTTATTGGTTTATTTCAGGATCACTTATGTGTATTGCATGGCGAAGTGACTGTGTCTAGCCGCAACCACAACACTGACAAAGTGTCTGTGTCTGACCGCAACTGCAGCCCCGGTATTGACAATGCGGCTGTGTCTAACCGCAACCGTAACACTGACGAAGTGACTGCAACTAATGCATTCGGGCACCTTTGGGTCTGACCTCAGACTAAAAGACTGCCCTATGATGATGGCTGGGGGATAGGCAGGCTCAACACTAACGAAGTGACTGCAACTAACTGCACTCGGGGTACCTCAGACTAAAAGACTGTCCTGTTTATGAAGGCTGGGGGGGGGGGAGAGACAGGTTCAACACTGACCTGTGTATCATTCCTGGGTGAGAGTCGGACTCTCCACATCCCTCTTAATGCTGATTGAGTGTGAGCTAGGAATAACACTGTTTTCTTAATGATGACTGGGTGGGAATTAGGAATGATACTGCTTTCTTAATGATGACTAGTATATGCCCGGATTAATATTGTTTTCGTAATGATGACTGGGTGTGAGATGAGATTAATACTGCTTTGTTAATGATGATTGTGTAAGAAGGAGTCTCAACACTGCTTTGTTAATGATGATTGTGTGAGAGTTAGTGTCAACACACATTGTTGATGATGACTGGATGGAAGCCAGGCTCAACACTGTCTTGTGTATAATGTCTGGGTGGGAATCAGGCTCAACACTGTCTTGTGTATAATATCTGGGTGGGAACCAGGCTCAACACTGTCTTGTGTATAATATCTGGGTGGGAACCAGGCTCAACACTGTCTTGTGTATAATGTCTGGGTGGGAATCAGGCTCATCACTCCGATCTGTGTATCACGGCAGGTTGGGTCTTAGAAAGAACGCTGACGGATTGCATGACAATTTACTGGGACTCACGCATGGGTCGTATGATGTACAAACTCACCCTCACACACTCTTGCTCAAAACCATAATTAATACTTACAAATACGCCAATCTATAACTAATAAGTATATAAATAAGTTGTGGAATGAAAGAAAGATTAATTTTACTAATAATAGACTAGAGAAGCCGTGATACAAACCTCTGCTGGCAATAAGTCACTGATTTAGAAAATCCAGGAAATCCCACAAGTCCACAGACTTACAATTGTTTTGTCTTGGAAAGCTACTCTAGGGACGAATCACGCCAATAGGAGATGGTCAGTCCAAAAGACAATCTAAACTTGGGTTTCTGTAGCACGCCTATAGGAGATGGTCAGTGTGGGTTCAAAAGACAATCTAAACTTGGGTCTCTGTAGCACACCTATTTATGTATTCTAACAGCTGTTGTCTATATAATTTCCAGTAGGCCTATCTGGTCTTGAGCAAACACTGACCAAGAGACAGTCCTCTCAATTGGATACTAAGATTTTGTGTAAATTTGTAGCCAGCCAGAACGAGAGACAAGTTCAAAGTTAAGTCTCATTAAACTATTAAAGTGTCAGGGCTTCAAACTGGAAACAGTCTATAAAGATTTAAAGTAACGTAGATGAAACTATTATCATTAATTAAATCGAAATTATCATATTAAGAATATTATTATGAATTAAAATAATTGTATCTTTTAATTATCTGAATAAAAAAATCATGAGAAGGCGTGCATATGCACCTCATTACTGGCACAGCGGGTTTTGCAGACCCCTTATAGACGATGATATAAGCTTAATGATGTCTGCAATCAATAAAATTAATAATTCCAATAATTCCAGATTGGCACTGAGTCTCATGAATGCCACTCTTGTGAACATTAGCTGCAAGTTTATTCATAAATAAAGACGAACGCTAAGCATTGAAATAAGTCCTTGCTCATTCCCATTGGATTTTCAACGGCGAAATATTGTCAACTCTCCCCGCCTCCCACACGAAAACATGACACCACTTATTTATATATAATGCAAATATTGCTTTTAGAATTTCCCTTTTAAGTCATCCTTTCTTAGCACTGCAAACAGTGCTCCATAATTCACTGATTCAATTACTGCGCTCAGATCAACAAATAAAACACGTGGATATAATTTGTCAATATGTTTACACATGTATTGCTTTTATCATAGCTTTCAGTGCACGTTTGATGTTGAACGCAGTCATTTTCTCGAAAAACCAACTGCATCACGTGCTCGTGTTATTTTAGACAATACATAATATTAATCTCTTGCTTTCTTTAGAGACATATTTTACTAACAATATTATTGAAGGGGGGTCAGTAGGGGGGAGGAAAGACGGGGTAAGAAAAGAAAGAATGGAGGAGATGGGGAAGGACAAACGAGAAGGAAAGAGGGAGAGGGGCGGATGGGGGAGGGCAAAAGAGAAGGAAAGACGGAGAGGGGCGAATGGGGAAGGGCAAAAGAGAAGGAAAGAGTGCGGGATAGAAAGAAGTGTAAAGTGAGCAAAAAGATAATAGAAGAGTTGAAGAATCCAAAGAGGTGAGGAAATACTGAAAAACGAAATTCATACTGAGGCAAAAAAAATTAAAAAATTTCATGGGCTATCTATCTATCTATTTAAGATAGGCATTTCAGCAATCTATCTATCTATCCGTCCATCCGTTCGTCTGACTGTTTGTCTATCTATCTGTCTGTCTATCTATCTATCTATCTATCTATCTATCCGTCCATACGTTCGTCTATCTGTCTGTTTCTCTCTATGTGTGGCGTACTGTATTGAATGCAATCACTCTATACATGCTTTTACTTGAGAGCAAAATTCTCAAGCACATCTACCGCAGAACTGTTTCCTAACTAACCGTCTGATAACATCTAAGTGAAGAAAATCACGTTAACCGTGCATGTCACTTTTACGTCACCAGGCACAATTGCATTTTGACAGAAAATGGAAGAAGGGTGTCGGCTTTCTTTGCTTAAAAGTCGGTTACATGTAGGTCTGCATGCGTGCCTATTATCAGCTCATTAGGTGGCTGTAAGTAGGTCTGCAGGCGTGCCTATTATCAGCTCATTAGGTGGCTGTAAGTAGGTCTGCATGCGTGCCAATTCTCAGTTCTTTAGGTGGTTGTAAGTAGGTCAGCAGGCGTGCCAATTCTCAGCTCTGTAGGTGGTCGTAAGTAGGTCTGCATGCGTGCCAATTCTCAGCTCATTAGGTGGTCGTAAGTAGGTCTGCATGCGTGCCAATTCTCAACTCATTAGGTGGTCGTAAGTAGGTCTGCAGGCGTGCCAATTCTCAGCTTATTAGGTGGTCGTAAGTAGGTCTGCAGGCGTGCCAATTCTCAACTCAGTAGGTGGTTGTAAGTAGGTCTGCAGGCGTGCCAATACGTAACTCAGCAGGCGTGCTAATACGTAACTCAACAGGTAATGCATGTAAATTTCAAGAATGTTGAGCTTAGCAGCTATAAAACCTGGAACTCGTCTTAGAAAAACGGGAAATAATTATCCTCCTCCGTCTACTTTATCATCATTATTGCTGTTGTTCTTTTTAGGAATAGTAATAGTAGTGACAATGTATACCTGTACTGAATAAGTTTATTGGGTGGTAATGTATACCGTGCACTTCTTGCTATTAGTACAACAAGCTATAATTGAATATCACTCATTACGACAAGCGGTAAATATGTGATATCGGTACAACAAGTGGTAATATCTGCATCACTCAATGCAACAAGCGGTAAAATATACATCAGTCAGTACAACAAACGGCAAAATGTACGTCACTCAGTACAAACGGAAAAATGTACGCCACTTATTACAACAAACGGTAAAAGTGTGGTATCAGTACAACAAACAGTAAAATAAGCATCACTCAGTACAGCAAGCGATAAAATGTACATCAATTATTGCAAAACGGGGTAAATGTGTAATATCAGTACAACACGCAGTAAAATGTGCATCACTCAGTACAATAAGCGGGAAATTGTGCATCACAGTATAACAAGATTGCATAACAAACTTTATACAGTAAGAAAGGTACGTCATTCGAAAGAAAGGTACAGTCATTCGTAAGAAAGGTACATTCATTCGACCCTTTGGATGCATCTTTAAATATATTTCCTTTAAATTAAAAAAAATCTCTAAGTAAGGGAAAGGCTGAGAAGCGAACACGAAACTCCTATAGCATTCCTGTAAATAATTTACATCCATTTCAGATTTCTGAATGGCAAAATTCTGGCGACATGATTAATTTTTTTAAATTTTAAAATAAGCATAATGACTGACTACTGTAGGAAATAACATTTAAGGTCAAATGTGCTTCACTTTTCTTTTCTTTTTTCTTGTTGCTATTTAAAATTGTTTGTCTCCAGAATTTATGCTTTATTTTCGGGCTATCATTCCCTATTATTTTTTTCTTACAAGTACGCAGCGAGGACGCCTCAGTGCCAGCGAAGAATAGGAAATTCTAATTTGCGGCAGCAATGACGTCATTTTGAGTAGTACATTCATATTCAAATAATAGTTCCTCTTAAATGAATTAAATAAAGCAAATTATGAACATTGGTCCACGAAGACCACAATTATTTAATCAAGAGCAGGAGTATTTTCAGAGAGAGGGCGGGGAAGTAACAGAAAGGCGGATGGAGGGGGAGTCAAAATGGAGGTAGAAATTAGACATTGGGTTCTTATAGTGAAAGAGATAATGAGAGACAGACATAAACGAGGAGGAAGTTGAATATATTAGAAAGGATAGAAAGAAGAGTCCACGGCAGAGGACGATACAAAAAAAAAAAAAAAAAAAAAGGAAGAAAGAGAGAATGAGACGAACGTGGAGTCGGAGCGAAAATCAATACACAGTAAGAGATATCAAGAGCTTTATTTTACAAAAATAATAATATTAACGGCCAGACTTTCTCGTATATTTGCATTCCATTGCCTGACGACCAAGGTCACAAGTCATGTTTGCTTCAGTCCCATTTTTGACTTGCTAAACAAAACGTGACATTCAGCTTGTCAAATGATGCTTTGGCTTGTCAAATTGTTTTGAATTGCTCAATTAGTTTCATACGCTTAGTTTTACATTTGTCTGGCTAAATCCTAATGAGCCAAAGAATTTTTTACTGGTGGCTTGGGACACAATTCAAGCTTGGTTCAAACAAACATTTTTCTTATTTGTATTATACAATCTGCTTATTTCGCGTTACAATATGAACTTGGTTGATTCAAACTTTTAGCTTTGTGAAATCTATCATCTACCTATCAATCAATCAATCTATCTATTTTTCTTTCTTTCTTTCTTTCTCCTATTCTTGATTATTTTCTTATTTCTTTCTTTTATTTTTCTTTATTCGTGGGGGGATTTCTGTTACGTAAGAATGATCTAGTAACGCGCACATACACACGCATAGCGCGCGCGAAACAAAAATAATAAGAGAGACAATACATTTGAACAAGGAAGACAGAAACAAGAGACACGGAGAAGAAAATAAAGACAAAAGACAATGAAAAAGAAGGCATGGAGAAAGAAGGGAAGAAGAATTCAAAGAAAAATAGGTTAAAGCAAAGACTGAAAAAAAAAAAACGAACTAAGGGGAAAAGAAAAGAACGGGGGATGGGGAGACAAAGAAATAGAAGACAAGAAAAAGAAAACAGACACAAAGAAAACAGGGAAAATGAAGTCAAGGAAAAGAGTAGACATTATTCCAGGGAGAGGGAATCGTGCTGAGATAAAAGGAGAAATGGCCTGCATTGACTGACATCTCTAAGTGAATTCTCACGTCATTTTTCTAGTTTGCTTGCACTGGAATCTCTAAATGATATTTCTCTCAGATCGATTTCTTCGTAATCATGGCCGCATCTCCTAACTTGAAGTCAACCATTTCCTTTCTATCCATTAAATCTCTCTGGCACTACAAAAGTTTCTACGTGCCTAGTAATGAAGAACGGACTTTTCTTACTTTATCAAGATGGTATTGCTAAACCTGGATTTAATACCTTTATATATATATATATATATATTCATCTGTTTGTAGCTATAAGTGTACTGGAAATATTTAATGACTCTTTACAGTTAATAATTTTAATGTTAACAAGCTCGTATTGGATAGAGATTAATTAAAGCTTTAATTGGTTTAATTTGTTTAACAGTGCTGAAGTATAATGTATTTCCAGATTAATTCCAAATCGCGCATTTGTAGGATTTATATTTGGTCTCACAAGCAGAGAATACTCTAACAAATAAAGATGTTATTCATCCAGTTATTCGGTTATAATTGTTGATGGGTTTTATCATTTACATTTCAGAAAAAAGTCTCTCTCTCTCTCTCTCTCTCTCTCTCTGTCTCTCTCTCTCTCTCTCTCTCTCTCTCTCTCTCTCTCTCTCTCTCTCTCTCTCTCTCTCTCTCTCTCTCTCTCTCTCTCTCTCAGTCACAAAGTTCTTTAGTTCAGAAAAGGAAATCGCGCATCTAATATCTAATGCTATGTTCGGCACAGAATTACATATATGGTTACGTCATCAGACACTAAGAGTGATCTCTCCCGTGTCTACTACTTAAATTGAGTGACTTTCTAACGCGTGTATGTAATTACCCCAAAGGTAATGTATGTTTTACTAATTCACTCGTTATATATATTATAGAAATTAAAATTTCGATATTAGCACATTCATGACTGTAGCTTGAAGAAGTTGCAATTATTTCCGATACAGTGTCGTTAAAATAATTTTCATATATTTCCATTGCAAATTTAAATCGGATTGTTAAGCATTTTCACAATGTCCATTTATTTCTAATCCAGTGTTTATCTATGACTCGTTACGTCACGATTTGTTTTTGTCTCATTAATAATCCAATACTTATTGATGACTCATTACGTCACGATTTGTTTTGTCTCATTATTAATCCAATACTTATTGATGACTCATTACGTCACGATTTGTTTTTGTCTCATTAATAATCCAATATTTATTGATGACTCATTACGTCACGATTTGTTTTGTCTCATTAAAATCGGCGGATTTTGTGAGAAGGTTTCTACATTCAGCATTGTTTGTTTTTTGTTTCTTAACTCCGGTCGATATTGTTGATAGTGATAAAAGCAGTTTCAGCTATTTTATGACTTTGTGACGTTAAATGTATTATCATATTTATTATGTACGGTCACAACCGTGCGATTTATATATGCACAGTTGTTTTTTTCCACATTCAGAAAGTGGTAATTATTTCCTTTATCTACTAGCTAGCCACTTAGTCCATATTGTAACTGAATGCAAACAAACAGAGGGAGCCTCGTGCTTTGAATATGCTTCGATCCGATAAATCACTGGGTTATGTGATTTTTCTGGTGAAGACGGCGATGAAAGCACTGAAAATTTGCAAGAGGTTCTCTTCATAAAACGATATTTTGCAGTTAAGTTCTGAGCGAAACAAGAACCAAAACGGTTATGGCCTTCCAACTTGTTGTGAAAATGAGACAAGCAGTAACATAAAAGGTAGACCTTTAGCAAATTGTAGAGAAAAAAAAATAAGAAATATAATCCATGACATTACCTGCAGAATTGTTCTTTCTCGTGACTAACAGTAGCTTACAGATTTCCGCGATGGCCTAGAAGCTGCTTGGTGGCCCTCTTCCCTCCCCCATTGACTCCATCCACCCCGTGCACTTTCATCGCAAGAAATGCAAATCAGTAAGGTCAGCAAAGACATGCATGTTACATGAAAAAAAATTTTTTTTGTTGATAGTGGTTTTCTGGGTTGTTTTTTGCATTTTTCTCTTTGAAATGACTATGAGTATTTTCCATTGCGTTCATATAACATCTAGGAAACTCGATACCACACTGTCAATAAAGGTTTTAGCTGCGTCCCTTTGTTTTGAATAAGGATGATAATTTTATCTTTGATATAAAATACATAAAATCAGTTGTGGTTCTTGCGAATACTTTCACAAGGAAGTAGCGAGAGAAGCAGGGCAAGAAATACGCCAGCTAAACAGAAACATATCGACCAGTTTAGCAGTAGCCTCATTTCCATCCAATGTAGTGTTTAAGCCAAGGGAAAAAAAGAACGACTTGCTTCAAAATGTTGCCGGAGGGAAGAAAGAATGAAATGCACGGTTTAAAATGGTCAAGACCGGGAAGTGAAGGCCGAGGTCGGTGTTTACGTAATGTTCGACAGTTTCTGCTTTCTAAAGAACACTGAACTAGCTGGTGCTATTCACCTGTCACTGATCAAAGCTTAGCCTAAAATCTCCACGACAAATATAAGCAAAGAGATGTTTTTCTCGGAAGATCAAAGCTTAACATAGAAACGTCACGACACGTGTAAACAAAAGTGTAAAGTGATGTTTTTTTTTAATACTCGAAGATCAAAGCTTAGCCTACAAACGTCACGACACGTGTAAACAAAGTGTAAAGTGATGTTTTTTCTATACTCAAAGATCAAAGCTTAGCCTAGAAACGTCACGACACGTGTAAAGCTTGATCTTTGAGTATAGAAAAAACACCACTTGACACTTTTTACTCAAAGATCAAGCTTAAACAAGAGAAACAAGAGACTAGTCAATGCATGAAGAGACAAGGCATACTAGTTTCGTTCAGCTCTGGCGAAGAAAGGCAAGTCAGAAAATCAACTATATTTAGCACAAAATAAGGAGTAATAGTGACGTAGAATACGCGCTTTGTAATAACGATAGTTAAAGCTATGCAATAGATATGTGTATTGTATAAGATCTACTCAGTATTAATTATCTTTATAACTACAAACATATTAAATGTAATATATGAGGCAGGGTAGAATACACAATCAGATAAAAACTCGACGTTCAAATGAAATCGTGATGGAATACAGGCCAAGACTGTTTGAACATTCCATCAAAAATAGAGTATAGTGTAAAGAGCGTTCCATTATATAGAAAATATATAGAAACAGGTCGAGTACTATTAATAATACCTTTCAACAACGCGTTCCATTCATATCAGCAGAGATAGAGTAGCTCTGAAAGTACTCTTGATCTAGTGATTCTAGTCCATCAGGGATCGATTAACAGGTTGGAATAATAACTTCAATAATGACGTCACAACTCGAGTAAACCAGGAATGTCCACAACGTGATACAGAAAAGGATGCAAAATGATGGAGCAAGGGATACAAAATAATGCAGAAAGGGATACAAAATGATGGAGCAGTGACTACAAAATGATGCAGCAAGGGATACAAAATGATGGATCAATGTATACAAAATGATGCAGCATAGGATTCAAATTGATGCAGCAAGGGATATAAAATTATGCAGCAAGGGATACAAAATAATGGAGCAAGGAATACAAAACGATGGAGCAGAACATGCAAAATGCTGCAGCAAGGGATACAAAACTATGCAGCAAAGGATACAAAATGATGGAGCAAAGGATACAAAATGATTCTGTAAGGGATACAAAACGATGGAGCAGAACATGCAAAATGCTGCAAGGGATACAAAATGATGGAGCAAAGGATACAAAATGATTCTGTAAGGGATACAAAATGATGGAGGGAAGGGATAACAAATTATGCGGCAAAGGATACAAAATGATGGAGCAAAGGATATAAAATGATGCAGTAAGGGATACATCATGACGCACAAGACCACCTGGTGACCATCAGTGCTGGAAGCGTTTAGGGAACGCGGTCTCTGCGAATATATGGGTTAATTTCCTGAGGATTAAGGAGGCGACAGGGAGAGAAAAAGAGAGCGATGAAAGCGGGTGGTGGATGTTGTGCTGAGCACCAAACCTATTTAAATGTCTTTGACTGAACCATTCCATCTCACTTAGAAGTAGTTTGGGGGGAATGCTATGCACCTATCGACAATAAAAAGAAATCATCTAGGATAATTGTCCATTTTTGCAATTTGACTTCCTGGCAATATTTTCTTAGTGGATTTCGTTGCTCATGCTTATCCTCATTTATGTCATTGAAAAACTTTTATAATATTTTGTGTACCATTATATTTTGTATTTTTAAAATATTACAATAAATTAGTTTAATAATAGTAAAGAAATTGTATATCCAAAGGATAGAATAAAATATGTGGACCACTGCAAGACAGTTGTAAGTACTGTGACGTTTTGCTAGGGGATGGGCAAAATGTTAATGCTCCATCACTTCAAGCCGCCCATAACCTTGGATTAATCTCCAAAACACACCTTCTGGCTGGCCACACGTGTTAGAAAGATGAAAGATAGATAATGTGGAATAGAAGTGTGATAGTTCTAGAAAATAGCTCGAGCCCCCCGATACATATTTCCAGGATAGTAAGTAAATACAGGTGATAGTCTACAACATATAACATGTAAGTGAGTCACACTAACACAAGTGATCTAAGTATCAACATTAATTGTATTCAACAAGAAATAACATACGTCAGCATGGTTACATATAGCAAATTGTTCAGCAGTTACAATCAGTGTTCATATACATTATTAAAATTATAATCACGACCATGTGGTGGCATAAGAGAATATTCGTTTTGAGTACTATGGCACTCTAGTAGTTATTTGGTTCATTTGTATGACCGAACTATAAATTAGTTTATAAGTGAACACTCAATGTTTCTGAGTGAACTCTAAAAGTACTTTGGTAGAGTTTGTCTACTGCTTGACTGAAGCTGCACAGTTGTTACTTTATAAATACATAGCTTTAGATTGCCAGACATATAGCCTAGGGTCTCAGTGAATGTCGTAGCAGACATGGTCCATATGTCGTTCTGCTCTGGTGTTGCTTGTGGATCAGTGCTCGTCAAACCAACATCCAAGGTAAAGTGCCGTTCTGCCAATAAAATACACATGGGTTAAGAATTTGTCTTCATGTGTTCTCTGATAGAACACTCTTAGTTATATGCTCATCATACATTTAAATATAATAAGCGAACAATATCAAATAAAGTTGATGTCAAGAGATAAACATGAATATAATATTAGTTATGCAAGCAAAACTACATACTTTCAGCAGTAATATATTGTCACAGTCTGATAAAAAATGTCATGACTTGCTGACCCACTTGACTGTTTACTTCAAATATTGAGATTTGAAACCCTTTGTTCAAAGCTCTCCCCTATCGAGAAGCTTCCAGAACAGGTCAAGACGTTATGTAACTTTAGGCCCATTGTCTAGGTTCTAGAACCAACTACATACCACGCGATCCGTCACGTGATATACCTTATGCTTTCCTATATATATCGGTAACCGCTCCCATCTCTTCACTGCGAGATACAATTAGCTACATCCACTGGCTACTCGGGTCACACGGCAGCCGACAGACAGATGAGAATCATACACTTCGACTTCTCATAAAGGTACCATTTTATCTGATTGTGTTCTGTATATCTTAACCATGTATGTATTTGTGCTATGTATTATATTATCCACTATATATTTGAGCACGGTTCAGAGAAATGACTGAAAACCTATAAGTTATGGAATATAAATTTATTGTAACTCTTTTTCCATTGTAACTTTAATTTATATTGTTTTAATTCACTAGAGCCAGTATACCTGCGCTCGACATGAATTTCTCATGTAATTCAATTATTGCGTGTAATTTTAATTGTAAATTGTGAAGCGCTTTGCTGTTTGAATTACCCCTTTTGTATGAACATTAATTTAACATTGTAACTATTTTTATGATTCATACGTCATGCTGTTAAATGAAACATGCGTGAGAAGATTACGTTTTTCTAAATCTAAATTGTAAACGACGCAAGGTCGAATTTCTAATTTAGAGCATTAAACTGGAACGTGCTTAAATAAGGGCATATTAAGCAGAGACTATATTGGGACGCATTTTGCTTTACCCAGGTCAGCTTTTTCTCTCCTTGTTCTTCTCCTTGGGCTTGGTTTTGCTTTGCCTTGCCTTGCCGTGAATTGGACAAGTTGTCTTCACCCGAAGACCTGTTTGAACTGGTTCGAATTCTGGACAGAATTCATTTAATCTGAGAGTCCACGCCACTGTAAGCGACGTTGAAGTAGACGTACGTTGGTCTAAAGGCTCAAGTTCACTAGCGACATAAAGGACACCTTTACCTGTATGCCACGTGCATCTCCGCTAGAGTGATACTGTGAGATAGACCGGGACGGACTGAAGAAACCAGGCGAATACAGACTTTACAGCTGAGTATTCCTCAGTGAAGTTCAATTATCAAAAGAGAACAATTTGGCTACCTTTCTTTAGTAAACTTTAAGCACATACGTGCCTGAATCAAGAGATAGACTTTTCGCGCTCGTATTTGATTATTGTTAACTTGTTAAACTTTATTAAATCTTATTTTAATTGTTAAACCTCTTCGTAGTAATTTTTATGCATAATAGACCTATAGATTTATTCTTAGATTGAATGGGGGCGGATGAGCTGAATGACAATAACGAATGCATATTAATTTAGAGGAATTTAATGACTTCAATCTAGCTAACGTTCGCAATTTATCAGTTTGTAAATTTGTCGTCTGCACTACAAGACACACTTTTAACTAGTCAAATGATAAGTTGAGCAACCAGTCTGCATAGGATATGAGAGAAGGAATTAATTATCTTAAGGTCCTTAATTATTCTAGGCAGGGTCTTTAAATAAATACTGGAAACGTAACATATATACAGAGGATGATTTCCTGCTGTGTTGATAACCAGCGATAAGGTTAGTAGTATGATTATACTTTTGGGAGCCAAAATATGTGTTGTCTCAATGGTCAGCTGCATTTGACTTATAATTAATTTACAGGTGAGTTTCTGGTACATTCGTTCTCATGGCTGAGCTGCACTTTGATTGGTTAGTTTAATGAGTTGTCTGGTACTTTCAAGTATGTTCCCAGCCTGAGGATAAGGGTCAGCCTTTCTGGAAGATAGGTTTACATGTAGTATATTTTTAGAGGAGGGGGAGGGCCTGATAGGCTACATAAACCAATATGTGACAACTACTGATATTCAAATATTCTGAGGGATATGGTTGCAATAAGAATATTCAAATATCTTGTTATACTTGGTTTTCACTCTCTGAAATATGTGTGCACAGAATTAAAACTATAACATCATACCAAATAAGCAAGTTGGGTTTTCCAGAATAAACAATCATGTCAAATATCAATCTCCTCCTTCTATTCATCCATTCAAAAGAATACAAACAAACAAACATGTTTATAAAATTTAATCTTTTTGCACATTTATGCACTTTTACAGCTTTGGAACAAAAATCTTGTTTCGAAAACAAAATTAGCCATTCTCTTTAGAAGGAACGAAAAAATGAATTTTTACAAATTAAAAAACATCTCTCTTGACGGATTTTGCCGAACAAAAGCGTTTCCCAATGCGAATTAAGAAACGTGCCTCTGAGTAACACAGAACGGACTAACAAACAAATAAACAGATTTCCAGTGTGGGTAGCCATCCAGTAGACACCCATCATCTGACTAGCAATCCGCTAGACATCCACCATTTGGATAGCTATCCAGTAAAAAAGCCATCATGTGGCTAGCTATCCAGTAGAAACCCATCCTCGGGTGAACTATCCATCTGCTAGCCCCCATTAGGGCTAACTATCCACTAGATACCCATCATCCGTCTAGTTCACCTAATCCTCATTTGGCTAGCTCTCCACCTAACCCTCATCAGGCTAGCTCTCCACCCTAACCCTCATCCAGCTAGCTCTCCACCCTAACCCTATTCCAGCTAACTCTCCACCCTAACCCTCATCCGGCTAGCTCTCCAACTAACCTTCTTCCGGCTAGCTCTCCACCCTAACCCTCATCCGGTTAACTCTCCGCCCTAACCCTAATCCGGCTAGCTCTTCACCTTAACCCTCATCTGGCTAGCTATTGTCGAGAAAGTGAGAGCGAGGAGACAGACAATGATACTGATTTATCTAATATGATGATGTTATCAACAAGGATTGGTTCAGAATCGGTTTGAGCCGGATGAAATAGTAAGTGATCCTGAACAAACATACATTCACTGCTTTGAGTTCCACGAACGCTGCAGAAATCAGGGTCCGTTGATACGCACACATTCTTCAGACAAAATGGCAAGCTCAGCTGAGGCTGATGAGTAAGTTAACTAGGGAATTAAAATATAGACGTCCCATTTGGTATCTTTAAATTTTTATTTTACACATCCACTAAGTTAGGCTAAGAGATTTCATAGTTTAAACAAATAATTTTACTTTCAATAAACTGAACACATGCTCTTTTATATTCCACAACTAAATATGTGCAACTCAACATCTTTCTCTCTACCCTTACTTTATATTCTAAATTAGATGCATGATAAAATCTTTCGCCTATCACATGGCTCTACATAGTCAAGCCTAACTTTGTGTCAAATGAAACAGAGTTCAATATTTATTTTTTGTGTGTGTTGTAAAACATAAAAGTCACGTGAACGCCAGTTTTGTGTTGCTGCGCAAAGATGGGGTTTAATGACTGACTTATTTTAAATTTTCTGTTCATGTGTGTAAAAGTATTTAACAAGCCCAGCTCCTCATATCCGCGTGTTCTGTTTTGTATGCACAGTTTAATAATAAATAGTTTGACAATGACTTCAAAAACCACAAGACGTTTAAAACCAGTTTAAGTTTAACATTTTATAAGCTAGATTATGAGATATTATATCGATATGACAACAATGTTCAATTCCTAAATCAAAAAGAGGAACTAAGAGCATATAAATACGTAGAAAAAAAATCTGACATAAAGAAAAGTGCAAATCTATATTACAGAAGTTAGTGTGATCGTTTTCTTCTCACGAAATTCAAACAAGTTACAGGATGCATGTTTGCACTATTCACAGTCGTATTTACGAAATAAAATACAGGAAAAAATCTTTAATATTGTGATATTTTACTGCCTGAGAAACTACTGGTTATAGGGCAATACCAACGGAGCAATAACAAAAATCAATACGTATACTTCTATTTTTGTTTCCAATCCATCAAGAAGAATGTTTCCTGGCTGGCGCATGTATACTGGTGTGGGTGTCGGAGAAGAAGGGGAGATAAGAAACGGCCAGGAAGTGGAGGGAGAGGAGAAAAAATCACGTGATATCTCTTGACTGCCCGTCATCGTTCAATTCTCTGGGATAACGCGTCCGATGTTGAAAACCCAAATTGCCTTTTACTGAGTTAGGCTGTATCCAACACAAACACAAAGAAAAGCGGGGGCGTGGAGGGGGGGGGGGAGAAAAAAGAAGACAAGGAGAAAAGGTGAATTGGGATTGTAAATACCGTTGCTGCGATCGTTAGTTCCATTACTGA
Source organism: Sinotaia quadrata (assembly GCA_028829895.1). NCBI lineage: Eukaryota > Metazoa > Mollusca > Gastropoda > Architaenioglossa > Viviparidae > Sinotaia > Sinotaia quadrata. The sequence goes on along the minus strand of CM054178.1, from coordinate 137,516,739 downwards.
CAAATTCTTATCCCCTTTCTCTCCGCCATTCATCAATAAGAGGTTGGCCACGGTCTTCTGAGGAAGCGGATAAAGTTTTGCCGCATGACACATACCAATTTCCCTCTGTAAACAACATTACGGATATTGCATTTACGCTGGTCGGCGAACTAATAGATTTTACATTAATCATGAAAATTGAAATACGACGTACTATAGGCAAGGAGAATTGCAAGCTGTTGCTTGACGCAATGCAAACACGCCAGTCGGACAATGCTGTCTCCTGTTGCGGTCATCCACTTGGCCACGGCCCAGCGCAGTCTTTCGCTTGAGGGTCTTAGCTCTCAAGTGCCAGAACCTTTATGGCGTTCAGACCGAGAAGTGGAACTCTAAGAAACGGGTTGGTTCGTTTGTTGGAACGGGGAGTCCGTGCGAAGTACGCTGACAGTTGCGCAGAGTTGTGCAGTTCTGAGAAATAGTGGCTCTTATTCTGTGGCGTTTTGTGGCTCTTTTGCGAACTATTGACAGTCTTGTAAAAGTTCCTGGCTCATATTTCGTGGTTCTTTTGCACACCAGCGAGTCTTGCAAAAAGAATGGCTCTCGTCACACTTACTACGTCTTTGTTTAGTGGATTGGTTCTTAATCTGGTCACGTGATCAACAGATTGATTGTAGAAGAATCGTGGTAATATTAAGAAAATCAATGACTAATAAAGAAACCTTGGCAGTCTTATGAAACTGAAAAGCTCTCAGCACATTCTGGGAGTCGTGTAGATAGGCTGCTCTTAACAAAATAATTCTCATGTGGAAAAAATGTGTCAGATGTTCAATGTATGCATGTGAACGGTGGACTGCACGTGAGGGGACGTTAACGTGACATCTTCGGGAGGTGCGTGCAGAATGGAGCTGACTTATCGGTGCCTAATGTAAAAACAAACGCGCTCGCACGCAAAATGGTACACAGCGAGCCACAGCCGAAATCGGTCTGTCCCACTGGGGTGACTAGTTCGAACCCTGCGCTCCAACTAGTCTTTGGTTCCACCAAGCAATTTTGGGAAAAGTCCGGCGTTGTGGTGTGCAGAGATTCTAGATGGACTGGTCCTAATAGCAAAAGTGACAGGCCACCCACATACAGACAGGAAGTCCAAAATTAGTCAGTAGTGGTCTATTGCAAAGGACAGGAAGCCCAAAAATAGTCTCTAGTAGTCAAGATTGCAAAGGACAGGAAGCCCAAAAATAGTCTCTAGTAGTCAAGATTGCAAAGGACAGGAAGCCCAAAAATAATCTCTAGTAGTCAAGATTGCAAAGGACAGGAAGCCCAAAAATAGTCAGTAGTGATCAAGATTGCAAAGGACAGGAAGCCCCAAAATAGTCACTAGTAGTCAAGATTGCAAAGACAGGAAGCCCAAAAATAGGCAATAGTGGTCAAAATTGCAAAGGACAGGAAGCCCCAAAATAGTCACTAGTAGTCAAGATTGCAAAGGACAGGAAGCCCCAAAATAGTCAATAGTGGTCAAGATTGCAAAGGACAGGAAGCCCCAAAATAGCCAGTAGTGGTCAAGATTGCAAAGGACAGGAAGCCCCAAAATAGCCAGTAGTGGTCAAGATTGCAAAGGACAGGAAGCCCCAAAATAGCCAGTAGTGGTCAAGATTGCAAAGGACAGGAAGCCCCAAAATAGCCAGTAGTGGTCAAGATTGCAATGGACTCGTAGCATATTGGCGTCTCCGAGTAACGACAACTCTCGGCCAAATACTTTTAATATCCATGAGAGTGTGCTTTAAGCAAAACTGTCAAATCGAAGTAAAAGCATGACAATCTGGTGAATATAGTGACTAAACATAATTAAATCAGACTTGCAAATAAAGTCAGAATGAAGTCAGCAAGTAAATAAAATGACTAATCGGAATTAAATCAAATTTGCAATTAAAGTGCCTCTAATCAAAATGAAGTCAGCAAGTAAATAAAGTGACTAAACAGAATGAAGTCAGCAAGTAAATAAAGTGACTCTTAAAAGGCCAGCCTTCTGAATGGAATGGCACTTAATTCAATCATACCAGGCTTACGATAGGAGTGACTCGACTGAATCAACTTAAGTTTTGTATTAAAAAAAAAAAAAGTGGCTAATGGCCACTGCAGTCCTTTCATTTGGCAAATGTACACACATCTATAGCGACTGTGGTAAAATGTATCTGTATCTGAGCGGGCTCTCTGTACAAGATGGCCAACCATTTAGCAGAATTGTAGCTTCTCATCTCGATGTTTCCTTTTGTCCAAAAAAATATTAAAGAATAACTCTTACGTACAATTGCAAACTTTGTAACAGACGTCTTTGACACACACACACACACACACACACACACACACACACACACACACACACACACATACACACACACACACACTACAGACACTTTTAGTACGGTTGTGATATACTGCTGGTGAATGAGACTATAGCTGTTGGTGTCAACAGCCATAATCACTCCACCCACACAAAGTGATATGATTGGCCATACACCGGACTCACTAATAAACAAAGTGATATGATTGGTCATACATCAGACTGAACAATAATCAAATAGAAGCTCACCTCTAATTAAACCCAAATGCACCTACACAGGAGCAGAAGAATAAATCGAAGCACCTGATGAGCAAAATGGTGTAATATATAAATGTAACGAATTGGGGAATTGAAATCACTGGCTCAGATATATTGCAACAAAGACATAGCATTTTTACTACAGCTGAAACAGCAGGCAAAGTTTATGTAAATAATACAATAACAACATCAACTGTATAGAAAAATTAAAGTTCACTCTGTTATGAGCAGAGCTTCACCTGAGTTCGTTCACAAAGGATGCACTTCCACATATAACTTACTGTGGATTGCCTTTCAATGGGGAAGAACATTCTAGTACAACTGTAGTCTCGCAGAGGACATCTACCGAGGTAGTGTTGCTGGTTGAAGATGGATGCCTGGAATGTAGCATAGAGATATGAACCGGTACTAGGCTCAGAAGAACTTTCAACATCTATGTACACTAAAACGAGATGAGACTGCTGAAGAGACAGAGGGCACACAAAATCTGTAAAACAAGCAACATCACGTGAAGTGCTTTGTTCTTGGAACAGAGTACTTACCTGTCACACTGTAGTCTCAACTGTAATGATGTCAGGTTTTCTTAACTACTATGGTCATCTAGAAATAGCTATATGCAAATGGTATATAACATTAACGGAATAAACAACTCACAATTGAATAATCAGAAAAGCAAAGTTAATTAAATCATTCCCTATAAACAAAAGACATAGTCACATAATTGTAAAGATACATACTGAATACATAGGATAATAATAAAATTTCTCTGCTAAGTGTGGACAAAAAAAGTACAGTGTAAAATATCACAACTAATAATTCTTCACGGAAAGCGACTAATGATGGATAAAGAAACATACTTCCATGAAAACTGTTATATCTCTGAGAAAGTAGACAGGTTTAACAAAATAATTTTGCAGAACGATTATCAACACCATGTTTTTTCTCTTTGTATGTTAAGGTTAGCGAGGTTCTGCCCCAACAAACGGTCTCTTGAAGACAGATGACTAACGCATTGAATGATATGATGCTATATAGTGGTAATTGTCATAGTAAGTAATTGTCATAGTAAATAATTGTCATAGTAAGTAATTGTCATAGTAAATAATGTCATAGTAAGTAAAGTAATTGTCATAGTAAGTGTCATAGTAAGTAATTGTCATAGTAAGTAATTGTCATAGTAAATGAGAATATGAATTGTAAAAAATTGTTGTGGTTTAGCTACCACAATTCGGTTATACTTTAACAACACATTTGATTATCACGGGAACAAGACATTTTATACTATTATCACAGTTCATTTGCTTCTTATCAGATTCTAAGGTTGTAGTAGAAAGGTCACTTGTGGTTATATAGATAAAATGGGTTGGCTCAAGAGATTTCAACCTGAGAGTTTTGAAGCCATTTTTAGCTTTTACACCCGACAAATCGTATGCTCAACAATAAAATATATTTTTATTGGGAAGAATTATTAAATTAAAATGACAAATTATAAGGATTCAATAAATAACATTCTGGATATAGTATTTACAAAGTTATACCGCGATCTCTTAGTAACAATTATATTTATTTGGAACAATCTTTTAATGTATTGGAAGAAAAATGAAAGTAGAGAGTGTGACAGTCACGTGATTAATAAAGCATATGTCATGCATTAAATGTTTAACAATTAAATGATTAACAATTATATTTATTTGGAATAATCTTTTAATGTATTGGAAGAAAAATGAAAGTAGAGAGTGTGACAGTCACGTGATTAATAAAGCATATGTCATGCATTAAAGGTTTGCAGAGTGCCTTTACACTCATAAGAAAAGATACTGATTTATACAGTTGTACGATTAGTCTATCTTAGGTCATGAGTGATTAATGTTAATGGGATGTATATACATGTGAGTGATCTAGTGTCTAACTATCATACTACCAATTAAGTGAACGACTGTATCAGTATCTAAGTACCCACTATTGATGTACCTCTAAGACACAAAAAGCCCGTGCTACACACTATTAATAATGTGAACTAATATTCTTATGTCTAACTAAACCCACCATTATTGTAGCGTAACTACCTTCATATATATAAATCCATGCACTGATACTGGAAAATCCCCCTTGATCTCTTGCACTTTCTGGATATTAATATGTAATGATACGTGCCAAAATTAGGAAAGATAGGTAGTTAGTGCGGTCATGTGACCGTAGTTATAGCATACATGATCTTTCGGGGATGGGGGAGAGAGAGATAGGGGAGAAAAGTATTGTGCTATAACTCCAGTGCAAATAGTATACAGGGGTCAATGAGTTCAAACGCCTGCATCACTCATTAAGGATCCACCACGTGCAAATTGGGGGGGGGGGGGGAGGGGCATGGAGCTTCTCAGTCCTGAATTACGAAACTAACTCTCGTCTAGACAAAACGTTTCTCTTCATTTTTTTCCCTTTACTGGGTGCTGGATATCTAAAGGTACATGTGCTAAGCCTTAACATTTTGATTTTTGCTTCAATTTATTTCTTCTCTTCTATTTATTTTTAATTTTAGAAATCCACGGACATCATCCTCTCTAGGACTGTCTAATTGAAATTGTTTTATTAATATTGAAATTTCAAGGATTGTTAATCACTTTCTAGCTATCTCTATAAATTTTACACATTTTAGGGTGTTAACATTCCGTTTGTGATATCATTTCAGCTAAACATAGCACAGTATAAAAACAAGAAAAATTCCTCTTGCGTTTGAGTGTGTGAGTATGTGTGTGAGTGTGATTGCGTTAGTGTGTATTAGCATGTGTGGGTGTGAAATTATGCGTACATTGTGTTTTAAATGAAAATTTACCAGCATGTACCGGAAAATGTCAATGGACATTGTCGCAAATACATAGTTAAGATGTAGTGATAAAACGTGATCCTAAAAGCTTTCTGTAGCGTTGCCCTAATTTTTGTCGCCTGTTTTACGGATTGCAGCCCGCACTTTTACAGGTTTTAAAGCATCTAAGTCTGACACAAGATTAAACATGAGTTCTCTCCCTCTCCTGCAGTTTTATCGTAACTGGTTATCCACATTCTCTCGATGAATATTCTATGTGTATTTGTCACGTAATCTGTGGGCATCCCAGCAGTTTTGACAGCTGTAATGGGCTTTCTCAGATTTACTTGAGTAAACAGACATGGCTTGAGAAATATTACTGAATTTCTGAAGTGTGAAGTGAGATGCCGAAATATCTTTAAAATCGCTCATGTGTGATGGTATTTATCACTCAGAAGCCATCATCTGGGTTCCGTTAATCAGTGTCAACTGAAGCGTTCACTGACAACTGGCGGTTGTCTGCAAAAGGAAGTGAGAGAGATGGAATCCGACACGTGAAGTCGTGACGCCAGAGCGATCGGTGCGGGGAAGGTTGCATTCAGGCCGAGCTATCTGCTTCCGGCGTCAAATATAGTAAAATGTACCTCAGAAGAAGAATGTATTACTCAAGAAGAAATGCGGCGAGTGTCGTGTCCATATCAGCTTGCTGATCCAGGAACACGAGTGGATTTCTTTGTTGTTTGTTCGTTTTTACTTTTTACTTAAAAATAGCCTTCATATACTTCAGATGTATATTCCTGTAGACTCCTAATAAAGGGGAAATTTCACAGAGCTGGTGACACGATTTTTGACGTGACGTGATTTTTTGCTTCGGAAATAATAATGACGTAGTTCTGATTCATGCTATGCAGATAATAATGGCGAAATTTTTGCGAAATTGGTGAAATGAAAAATTAGGTGATTTTAGCTTCAGAAATGTTGATGAGGTACTTCAATTGCTGGCATATTGAGGCATAATGCTCATTATAAAAGCGACATTTTTGCGGAGTTGATCACAAGAAAAATACTGTGAGCCAACTTCAGAAGTAATCTCAACATACACTTCAAAAGCATCCGAGTCTGGTCATATCAAGGTAGAGGATGGTGGAAAGTTTCCAAGGGAGGTCACCCTACAGGACAGGTCTGTGGGGAGGATTGTATGCAATGTTTGAGCACTGAAGTGAGTGTCATTGAAAACGCATAGGAAATGAGATGAGGGAAATGATTGAGGAGCGTGATACCAGTTAACCTTACAGTGGCAGAATCCTTAGGAATCACATACCAAGCAGAATCATTATGGCGGTGAAGCTAATTCTCACGTTTGCACAAGAATATACTGTTGCTCAAAGCCTCCCAGCTGAAGTCGCACTTCTTGGTGGTGGAACGGTGCGAGAGAAGCGACGAGTCACGTGACCCTCCGAAGCAGACGCCACAGGCTAGAGAAGATGAAGCATACTACAGAGGTAAATTGTTTTGGAAGTGCGGGCTGAGTGGCAGAAGCGTTTGCAGCTAATGAGTTGGGATCGACGTTTGACAAGTTTGCCGCAAGATATAAAGCCAGTGAAGCGTGAAAGACTTAAAGAAGTATGCACGTAGCCATGCGAGTGGCAAGGCAAATATAGACAGGCAATCAATTTAACATTGTTAAGCAACACAGGGGGAAAAGTTCAAAAGATATGCATGTATAGAACTTAAGGTAGGGTGGTAGATTGAAGGCGTCATAATTCTGCAAGCTTAATGGGTGATGCTGCAGCGATCTAGAGATTGATAAAATGTTCATATGTATATCATTCAATTGATATTTAGAGAAGTCTTCTGAGCGTCATATTCATATATTTTAATTAAGTCATTTCACTTTTACTCAAAATATTTTTACCGAAGTCATTTCGGCGAAATAATCAAATAGTGTCTTTAATGAAGTCGACTGAATGTTACATTTACAGATATTTACAGTCAGTATGTGTAAATCTCAAAGCTTCGAACATGACAGAGAGGCAAAATTAAAATCAAGAATATTCCACAAGAGACAGGTCGGTGCGTGCACAGAGCCAGCTACCATTACAGAAAACGATGCCATTTGTTGCTTTAGAACTTTCTTACATTGGAATGATTCCTTCTTCAGAATGAAAATTGAATATCTAAGTCAATTCAAAGTAATTTATTACATTCAATTTAACTTTAGGTGGAAGCATCAGCGAAATGACTCAATTTGTGCTAAATTGCCATTTCACGTTATTTATCAATAAGCTTTCAAAGGAAAGCTTTCAATGACCTTGAGGGTGAGACTGACTATCGAGATGTTTATTTTTTTTCTTTATTAGAGAGATAGCGGATGGATGGATGGATGGATGGTCAGGCAGCTGATTGACACAGAGTGTGTGTGTGTGTGTGTGTGAGAGAGAGAGAGAGAGAGAGAGAGAGACGGCTGGTTGGGTGGGCAGGTAGACAGCAGAAAGAGAGTGATAGAGAGCAATATAATAGCTATAAACAGACAGAATATGTTCCAATAGATAGAGGTACTGTTGCGTGCAGTTACTGACGACAGTAATGAATGTCACTGAAAATGTGCGGTTGAGTGGGTTGGGTGAAGGAGTTGATGATAGTGGTGAGAAAAAAATAAACTCTGATGATAGTGACAGTGCTGGGTGAAGAATAAAGATATCAAAACGACATTAATAATAATACATCGGAAAAATCAAAGATGTTTCAATGGAAAAGGAATATAAATACCTGGGGAACTGCAACATTAAGAAAATATGCAGATTTAAGTAAAGTCCAAAGTTAAGAGAGTATGAGAAACAGGTTAGATAAGTCCTCAAGTCCAAACTAAATGGGGCTAACAAAATACCAGCCCTTAGTGCATACGCAATACCTATAATCACCTACTCTGCAGGTATCATAGATTTGACAACAAATAATATGTGATCTAGACAGAAAAACAAGAAACCTACTCACAATACATAAAGCCTTACATCCAAAAGCGGACGTAGACTGGTTCTATGTATCTCGATAAATGGGATGTCGAGGTCTCAATAAAATCAAAGATGTCATGAAAGGAGATGTTATCGGCCTTGCGGACTACATCTGGAGTAACAACAAAGATGAGCCAATGATAGAAGCAGATAAAGAAACATGGAAGAAACCAATGAAAGAGGCATTAACAAATACTTGGAGCCACAAATTTCCACTTGGCCAGTATGCGCGACAAGCTGTTGAAACATTGAAAATAACTAGACTCTCTACGTATCTCAGCCAAAAATAGTTCGATTCGATTAGATGGACCCTGATAAGCAAATGATGTTGATCATATTTGCTTGTAGACTGATGAACATGCATTTGTCTATCGATGAGCGCAAGCTTCTAGCAAAAGTGTACACGCGCTGGATCAGACTTCAGGCTGAAGCCAGACAGAGTGTAACAAAGAGAAATAATTCCGTGCGAACAAGTGGCCGGTGAAGACTGTATGTACGTGGAGTGATCGAGTCAGTTCCTGGAGATCTGAGAATACTAGCTGCAGTGAACAGAGAGGAAAGATAGTTGATAGTTGCAATAATCAAGCAGAGAGAGTGCCAGAAAACACTTTATGGTTTTTAGCATCAAGAGTAAGTAGCATGCGAATTGCACTAAGCGCCTCAACTCCAAATAGGCTGCTTTACAAGATTTGAATTGCTGTTGCTTGTAGGCAGAGCTATCAAGGAGTATGCCCAAATTTCTGACTAAATTTAATAGTACTGTAAATACGAAAAGATGTCATACTTATACGTGCGAGAATGATTGAACATATATGTAGACCCTACGTATCTGAATGTGAGACAGCATACATGTACCTATGTGAATGCTAAAGGGTTAATGTGTAGGATGTATGTATATGAGTGCGAAAGAAATAATGTGAGTGACGTGCATATGTGTGTGCATGTGCCCGAAAGGGTTAATGTGTGTGATGTACGAATGTCTGTGCGCGCGCCCCAATGAGTGTACGTGTGTGTTTGAATATGATCATTCGTTCGTTTATGTGTGTGTGTGTGTGTGTGTGTGTGTGTATGAAGTGCTTAATTAAGCGCCAGTCTCTGGCATAACGTAGAATAGAAGAACTAGAAAATTACATGTAACATAGGAAATTAATATATATATATATATATAATATTACCACCCAACCTTCCTCGCAATTTTTAGAATTGCAGGAATTAATGAACCAGTATCATGTTTCCGTTCCCGAAGCCCGCATTACAAGCCTGGACAATCTCATTGCGCGGGCCGATAAGAAATAGAACGATGGCTGACAAACGTTTTTACTTTGGACATGGCTGTCAAACGTTTTTACTTTGGACACGGCAGAGATCGCATGCCTACACATTTAAACAAGTCTGTCTTTAGACAGAATAAATAATTAAGTTAATAGCACTTTGTTATACTAAAGTTTAATATAAATTTGTTATACTAAAGGTTAATAGGACTTTGTTATACAAATGTTAATAGCACTTTGTGGCAGAGTAAATTTGCCTACCCCTATTTCTAAACTGAATTTTTATTAAGTTGTTAAATTCTCGCAGTGACCAGAACTTGCGGTTGGAATAAACTCTCCAGTTGAAAATATTCTAGAAATTGCTGGTGTAATGCCAACCAGTTCAACTGGGTGAGTAGTTTTTATTATTCATTGGTTAAGATATACGAGAACGAGACTACCCACATTTTCCTGCAACATTAGGTTATCAATATGTGTAAGAAGGTCAATAAATAAATTCAACAATACGTTTATTAAATCAACAATCAAATATATATCTAATAAATGCAATGAAATAGATTACTTTATATCAATATTTCCATGAAACCATGTTTGAATACTTTAAATATATATACAGTCTTATATCCTAAAGCTCAGTTCAACAATTCAGTGTCACTAAAAATTACAGAATAGTTCTTATTGGAGAGCAGAAATGGCATTACAGAGATTATAGCGATAATAGTTTGTATGTAACTTTATCTAGGCGAAGCTGTAATAGTATTTTGTATTCTTTCATAAGAAAGACAAGTTTATTGTCACAATGGAATCATCAGTTTCGTGTGTTTCTCTTGCACCTTGTAGAACACGGATCTTCTGCTGTTCTCTCAAGACTAATCTGGACACTCTGCCATATTAGCTCTCTCAAGCAGAACAGCATTTGAAATAATTTCCAATAACTTTCTTGTAACAGAGATTCCACGATGTAGTCAGTATACTTTGCCACCATATATCAACAGAATACACTGTATCCTTACACTCTGGGGGTAGAGACTTTTCGAGTCTACCATGATCATAGCTGTTTATAAATCAATGAACCAGGAGATCTAGTAAAACCAAAAAAGACTGATTAAATTCGAATATAGGTCGCACTCGCACCCTGCTGACTACAGGTCGAATTAGCCCCACGCCATTACCCACAACACTTCAATCACTGTTTCCGCCTTAGTGATAGTGAGTCATCAATTTCTTTTTCCGTTCTTGGATCTTACACCATCTATTCTAAAAGATTTACATAGAATTGGTTCAAAAGGTCCGAATCAGCTTAATTAAATAATTCTACAGGTTAATCTAGTTCTTCTTATCTCTATCTCGTTCTTTGTCTGTCTGTCTCTCTCTCTTTGGTAAATATAAACAAGAATTTTTGTGCGTGTGTGAAAATAATATTTATTTAATGAAACACATAGATGCTAGTGTATTGTGGACGAAAATTACTTAACAAAGGTTATTTCTATCAAATTTGTACATTTTATTTGTAAGAGTGAAAAAGTGCGACCCAAAAAGTATGTACAAAAGATGGCAACTCCAAAATCGCTTTCAGTGCAAAAGAGATGGCTCCGTTCTAACATAAACTTGATTCTTAAAAAAGAATAGATGAATCAGTCTACATTACTCTTATAACTGTTGCCCCACCCCCAACCCCGCGCCGCCTTTACCTCTTACCTACAGTGACATCTTTGCAGACATAAACTAAGGGTAAAACGAACTATCAGATGTATTTGGAAAACCATTTCGACAATTCTTTTACTCACAACCCCCTATCCAACAATGATTGAGGCAGATAATAATAAAAATAATGATGATAATGATGATAATAATGGTTACGATGTTGATGGCTGTTGGTGGTGGTGGTGATGGTGGTGAAAGTTAAATCTTTCAAGACAACACGCTGTCACCTAGAGATAGTCTGTATTGTGTATTGCTCTAAACCATATCACCTTTAAGCAGATCCATACAGACTTTTCCCATCAAACCTGCGTCTATAAGCAGATCTATACAGACTTTTCCCATCAAACCTGCGTCTATAAGCAGATCTATACAGACTTTTCCCATCAAACCTGCGTCTATAAGCAGATCTATACAGACTGCATCAAATCAGTATGCATAAGCAGATCTACTCTGTATCAAGCCTGCACCCACAAACATATCTAGACAGACTCTATACATCTCAGTAAATGTGAAGTACAGGAAAATCAATGGCACTATTGAAAGAGGGGTCAATGATCAGTAGAATATATCTGGAACAATAGCAAAGAGTAAAAGTCGGATATCCTGCCGTAAGCAGACGACCAAACGCGGAAGGAAACAAGATGCAGGCATTATCAAGCATGAGGAGTGGGAAACCCCTCAGCAGGCCGTGTGCACAAGCCAATGAGGCATGGACAAAGCAGTCGAGACTAATACATATGGCTAAAAAGGAGATAGGTTCAAAAATCGGGACAGAAGCAATTGTCGCTGCTGCACAAGATTAAGCACTAAGCAAAAAAAAATAAAAGCTACAAGACAAAAATAATGACGAGTTCCAAGGATCTGAGATGCTGACTCTGTAAGAACATTGATGAAGCAGCAGACAAAGAAGGAGCAGAAGTGATACCAGGAGTAACAAGAGTCAGAGGAACATATAGTCTGCGTTGAAAGATAATCTGAATCAATGGCCAGGAAACCAGAATCTTATTCCACAGCTAGCATTCTTCATAAAACCTCAGATCACCCAGAATCCTACAGATTCCGAGACCAAGTTCGTAACTAACTGACATGTAACGAAAGTCGCGAGAAGAGTCAAGAATAATATAATAGAAATAACAATGCTTGTGTTACTACCATTCTAATTCTTAGGATCTTTGAACGCTTGGCATTTACCAATGAGCAAAGTTCGACAATCCCTAGTGAAAGACAGAGAGCAAGTCAACCGACTGGGATTTTGAACCACGGCTGTACAGTCTCCTTGGCGATAGTCCAGCACCTACATGTCATGGCTACCCTGTTCTTAATATAATAATATAGGCTGAAGAAAAAAGGTGCGATGGTCAAGGGAGATAATCTGATTCCTAATGTAAGACCAATCAGACAGTATTCAGGGAGTCATCCCTGACTACCGTTGATGAGTGTTGACCTAAGTATGCTTGACTGTGACCCTTTGCGTGTCGTAAGGTTAGGCGGTGCCCAGTCTCGGTGTACGAGACTGTTTCTGTTCTTTTTGCAAAGTGCTGTATAGGCTAAACACGTTGTACAAAGCAAGCCGGGGCCTCAGTGCGCCATTAATTCCACCCCTATCCATCCCAATCCATTTATCCCGTCGTCCATGCCTGTCCCTGACTTTTCAACTGAAACTGGTCTCATGCTGTCAGACTGTAGCCGCTCTGAAAATTAGCAAGCTCTGAAAGTGGGCGCTAAACCCCAAATATGCTGCCGGTCAACAAAATACAACATAACAATAAGATGTATTTATTTTAAGGGAAATGTGTGGCTTGTTTTAATTACAAAATAAATTATGATATATGTTCGAGAGTCAAATAAATTTACACATTAAATACAGTTATTTTACTGGAAATAATATCAGAAAGGTGCTCTGTTATCAACAATAAATACATAAAAGCCATCCGAATATATACATAAATAAAGGCCATCTCACTGAATTTTGGTTTAATTTGAATTTTAAGTTTTGATGTCGTTATTGAAAAATTCAACCTGTGAAATAATTAGTATTTTTAAAAGATAAAGAGATAGAATCAAATGTGAAATAGTATTTTAAAGGATAAAAAAGTAGAATTACATTTTAAAAAAACAGTATTTTAAAGGACAAATAAATAGAATTATATGCGAAATAGTGTTTTAAAAGATAAAGAGATAGAATAACATATGAAATAGTATTTTAAAAGATAAAGAGATAGAATTACAGGTGAAATAGTATTTTAAAAGATAAAGAGATAGAATTACAGGTGAAATAGTATTTTAAAAGATATCGAGATAGATTTTACAGGTGTAATAGTTAGTATTTTAAAGACCAAGTGAAATGAAATTTAGGTCAGCCACAGATTAAAAAAAAATCCGTATGAAATGAGTAATTTCCATTCTTAGAATCAAGACCTCAAAATTTAAACTTTCAGATATGTGTATAAATGCATTTATTTTTTGTACTGAAAGCTCATAACATGTGACGTCACGACGTGGAAATACAATTCCGCACGCTCTGTCCAACATATTGTCTTGCGTTACACGCGTGGTTAGAAAAATTAAAACATGGTTCAATAGTGCAGTGCATTTGGATGCACAAACAGCGGACAAACTATTCATTTTTTACATTTTCCAAAGATCACAAATTTCGTAAAATGGTGGGTTACAAAGCTGAAAAGAGAAAAATTCTGTGATCCACTGGCACGGCAAAGTTATTGATAATACATGTGACGCACACTCAATTATTAGATTGTGACACATAGTCACGGCAAATTTATTACATTGTGATGCTCAGTCACGGCACAATTAATACATTGTGACACACGGGCCCGACATAGTGTTACTGATAATACTTTAACACATACACAGGCACGATGCAGATAATTATATTAAGACACATAAGTCTTGGTGGAAATCTACACAGTCGAAAAGCAGAGAATTTCATTGGACCAACGTTTACAGCCGGCGTGGATAGCTGTTACTGCGAAATCAGTAATACAACACAACTTTATCTTCGCTGTTACTTCCCTTTAGTCTCACAACCAAAGTGGTTTGTTATAAATTTCATTCGTCCTAGTTCACTTGTCAAGGCCGCTCTTTAAGAATGAAAAATATCTGTGAAAGCTCGAGTTTTTGTGTTGATTATTTATTTTACTTATTCAATTTTACGTATATATCGGAGATTAAGATATGTCTAGCCATACACAAATTGATATCACTTCGCCTTGGTCCCGGGGGGTCTGTGTGAGTATCATGGGCAGGCTATGGATGCGGGATGCAGGTGGAGGAGGGGGTTGGGGAGGGAAGAAGAACGCGAGGAGAGGGAAAGATGACTTATTGATTAGAGAGCTCTTGTCGTAATGCCGGGTCACCGATCGCCACACCGTCTAAACAAACGTGCGGATCCTTAAGATCGAAAAATTAAATCTCAAACGTTATTAAAGTTAAGTTAGCGGGGTGAGCCTGTGTTGAAATGCTGGGTAGGACGTACACTGACGCCGTCATACAAACAACATTAGCATCAAGATTGATTTTCTCTATTTCAGCCTTTTGTGGTTGGGAATTTTAGCTTTTTACTGTATTTATTTTCCCCCCGTACTGGTTCTATTTTTTACTGTGTCAGTTCCCGTTTCATCCAGCAAGGATGTCAAGCCTGAAAGAGGAGACCAGCCGCAAACATATAAATATTCTGACTCAAAACATTTCGTCACTCTATGTGCGAGAGTACGTGTCCATTTAGCTTTAAATCTCCTTGAATTCTTCTTAAAAGCCGTGTGTCTCTTTGACCAATTCCAATAATTTATCTCTGCTGCTCTGGCTCTCTAATAGCATATAGTTGTGTGTATATATGGTCCTTCCTGTCGCTATGTCACCATCTAAAATCTTTTAAATGAAATAAAGCCGGGCATTGGAGGGAGATGTCTTTGTGATGCAGCAAACTGTGCTTACAGGAAAGACCTCTTTGAAATATATATTTAAAGGGTACATGTTTGGAAATACTGGAATAGCCAAAATATTAATGCATTTCGAAATAAATTTCAATCATTGGATAAACAATAAAACCACTTCATTCATTCCTTCATGACTTGTGAAAAGTTACCTTTATCTCAACGATCCTGATTCAACAGTATATAAAAAAAATATCATCATCATCATCATCATCATCATCATCATCATCATCATCATCATCATCATCATCATCATCATCATCATCGCCACTACCACCACCACCACCAACAACAACAACAACAACATTTTCATCATCATCACAATTTTACGTCGAAATAAATTGAATTACAAAATGCGTTATTTCTTAAAACAGTTTAGTGCCTCGAAATGTGCAGTAGTGCGAGAAGAACAGGTGTGCCTCCTACCGCTTGGAATGTAAGAGTGCCATTTCAGGTTCAACTCCATATTTACTCTTTACTTCAATCATGATTGACTTCATTTTTGTTCATACCACACTTTTAGGCGTCGCAGACAGGTGACTGATAGAGTTCACTCACCTTTTGGTTCTGATTCGTCTTCAGCTTGGATAAGTGCAACTGCACCTTTTCTTTGATTGACGTCCACATACTAGTCAGCCAGGTGTTTTGGTTCTGACTTTCACTCAGTTTTTACTTTAGGTTTATTGTAATCCACGACTTTAATCCTTTGGCTATTGCGCTCTCGTTTATAATCCACGACTTTAATCCTTTGGTTGTTGCTCTCTCGTTTATAATCCACGATTTAATCATTTGCCTGTTGGTCTCTGGTTAATAATCCACGGCTAAAGCCTTTGGATTTTGTTCTTTATAAACAAAAAAAATGAATAAAAGTAATAGTTATATTGAGAATGCCTATAGATGTAAATCAAAATGTCGAAAGTACCACTGTCACGGAGGATTACATACAGCCTATAGATGTAAATCAAAATGTCAGTAATACCACTGTTAATGTGTTTACATACAGCCTATAGATGTAAATCAAAATGTCAATAACAGCATTGTCACTGTGGATTACATAGAGCCTATAGATGTAAATCAAAATGTCAATAACAGCATTGTCACTGTGGATTACATAGAGCCTCAAGATGTTCAGCAAACTTTCAGTCAAGTCACGCTGGGAAACATGCGGCCTATAAATGTAAAGCAAAATAACAATAAAAATTGTCAGACAACATTCAGCCTGTAAAAGATAAAACAAAATTTTCACAACGATACCTGTCAAACATTCAGATTACAGTTTTTAAAAGACTTCAACAATAGTAAAATATTCAAATACAAACTTGTGCCAACTATTTCTTATACTGAAATCGGGAGACGGTGAGTATAATTGTGTGGCGTGCGAAATTGTGTGTGTTGGGAAGTTATCAGTGTGGTGTGCGAGCGTGTGTGTGTGCTTGTGTGTCGAGAAGTTATCATTATGTTGTGCGAGCGTGCGTAGGTGTAGGGAAGTTATCAGTGTGGCGTGCGAGCGTGTGTGTAGAAAAGTAATCAGTGTGGTGTGCGAGTGGAGTGTGTGTGTAGGGAAGTTGTGTGTGTGTGTGTGTGTGTGTGTGTGTGTGTGTGTGTGTGTGTGTGTGTGTGTGTGTGTGTGTGTGTGTGTTTGTAGTGAAGACATCAAAGTTTCTGTGCGAACGTGTCTAGGGAAATTATCAGTGTGGTGTGCGAGCGTGTGTGTGTGTAGGGAAGTTATCAGTATGTTTTGCGAGCGTGTGTTTGTAGGGAAGTTATCAGTGGTGTGTGTGTGTGTGTGTGTGTGTGTGTGTGTGTGTGTAAGTTATCAGTGTGGCGTGCGAGCGTGTGTGTGTAGGAAAGTTATCAGTATGGTGTGTGAACGGGTGGGGATGTTTGTGTGTAGGGAAGTTAGTGTGGTGTGCGGGCGCGCGTGTCTAGTGAAGTTATCAATGTGGTGTGCGAACGCGTGTATTTATAGAAGTTATCAGTGTTGTGTGCGAACGTCTGTTTCTAGGGAAGTTATCAGTGTAGGTTGCGATCGGGTATGTATGTAGGGAAGTTATTAGTGTGTGTGGGGGGCGGGGCGGTGTTTGAATGTAAGGAAGTTATCAGTGTGGTGTGCGAGCGTGTGTTTGGGTGTAGTGAAGTTACCAGTGTAGTGTGCGTTATGGGTAATTAACTGATGCGGGTAAACCTGAAAAATAAAGACGTCGCAATGCTAAATGTACAATTGTCGGCAGAGCTGTCCGACATGCAGAAACTACAGTGTGCATGCAGACACGGCACAAGTCACGGGGCCCCAGTGACCATCGGCAGTTAACACAAAATGGCGGTCGACCCACTGTAGAAAGCAGTCGACGCCTGACGTCCAAACATTTGTCCTATCGATCTGTGTCCTTGCAAGGATTTGTCTCTGGCAGCAGTCTACCAGGTGCCCACCCACCCACCCCCGGCCTTTGCATCCCCTCCATTTCCTTTTGCAGAGCATCTTCCCTGTAAACAAGTGCTACCACAAACGCTGACATTGTCTTCTGGGAGACGTCAGTTGATGGCTGGGGTGGGGGAGCGTCTGAGGGAATTTAATTACGGGTGAGAAAGTGAGCGTCGTGGAACGCATTTCAACGTGTGTGTACCGAACTAAGATCCAGGGACACACATACATTACGTAATTACAACATTTGTGTACCGAGCTAGGATGATTACGTAATTACAAGATTTGTGTACCGAGCTAGGATCATTACGTAATTACAAGATTTGTATACCGAGCTAGGATCATTACGTAATTACAACATTTGTGTACCGAGCTAAGATCATTACGTAATTACAACATTTGTGTACCGAGCTAGGATCCAGGGACACACATACATTACGTAATGTGCACTCACTTCGCATATTGCAAGGGTACAGGGATATGGTCAAGATACCCATGGCATAGTAGTGAAACTCGTAAAGGTGTAGTCAGGATACGTAATGAGCACTAGTAAAATTTGCAGTGCACATGTTCACTCGGATACATATGCAGTGCACATGTTCACCCGGGATACATATGCAGTACACATGTTCACCCGGGATACATATGCAGTACACATGTTCACTCGGGATACATATTCCACATTGGAACGTACAAAGGTATTGTCAAGATACATACTTCATACTGGTGAGAAATACACCTTACTACAGCATGCAATGATGCAAAGCAAAGGCAAAGTCGGAATGTATTCTGTCCACAAAGCGCACGTACTCAGTACAAGGTATAATCAGACCTAAGGATACACATTGCACACTACAAGTTCATGCCATGTTTGTGACTAGACAGGATATACTATACATGCAACTAAGTCATGCCACATTAGTGATTAGTCAGGATACATACTATACATTTGTAACCGATCTAGTGCAAGGGTGTGGTATGTAATTTTACACTATAACAAATTTATTGAATTAGTATTGTAAGTAGACGCGCTACGCGCTAGTAGTATGCACTGCAAGGGCTGAAAACACACTACGTGCTAATGACCACGCTTTCTAGAGTCTGATGCAATCAGAAGACACACTATGTGTTAGTGACGCTTTCTAGAGTCTGACGCAATCAGAAGACACACTACGTGTTCGTGACACGCTTTCTAGAGTCTGGCGCAATCAGAAGACACACTACGTGTTAGTGACACGTTTTCTAGAGTCTGGCGCAATCAGAAAGCGCACTACGTGCTAATGACCACGCTTTCTAGAATCTGACACAATCAGAAGACACTAAGTGCTAGTGACACGCTTTCTAGAGTCTGACGCAATCAGAAGACACACTACGCCCTCCAGTCTGACACAAACAAGACCTATAAGATGCAGTAATTGCACTTTCATAGTAAGGGAGCAAATTTTTCATGATTTTAAGTTTCTTTGGCCTTTATTTCAATATGCGTATTTTTCAGTGTATATACGTTGGCTCGTGTGTCTCTGTGCTTATATTTGTTTTGTGTATGTTTGTATATGCATGACAGTGAATACCTATGTGTCCGTGTATATGTCTTGAATTCCAGTATTGCAAATAGGTCCACTTGAACACTATGGGAAATCGAATGGAAATCCACATGGTTTTCGAAAAATACGAAAGTCAAGCAAAATTAAATAATGTTGTCTTGACAAAGAAAAAAAAAATATTTTTTTTTTTTTTTTGGGGGGGGGATATTATTTTGTGTTGAAAATTTATCCACTTGTTCATGATTTGTGCTATAGTTTATTTCACTTTGTTTAATTTTGCTACAGTTAGTCCATTTGGTCTTTAATTTAGCTTGCACGTTGTTTAATTTAGTTATAGTTTAGCCCATTTGAACTTTAATTTCGCTATAAAGTCCTTGTTTAATTTAGCTCTGATCTTTAATGTCGCTATAGTTTAGTCCTTGTTGTTTAATTTAGCTCTGGTTTAGCTCATGTGTTCTTTAATTTAGTTATAGTTTAGTCCATATGTCCTTTATTTAATTTATAGTTTAGCTCACTTATTCTTTAATTTAGATATAGTTTATCTCACTTCTTCTTTAATTTATCTATTGTTTAGCCCACTTTTGCATTAATTTAGATATAGTTTAGCCCACTTGTTTAACTATAGTTTAGTAATTGGGCTAAAGTTTAACTGTGGCTCGGACCACTTTCTTGTGTAGTTTAGTATAGTTTAGCACATTTGATGTCTAGTTTATTCCCCTTTGAAAACGGCTATAGTAATATTATCCGATACAATCAGTTACGTGATATTACCACGCCGCCATTATGGAATGAATAAACAAGTACACCTAAGTAATGTACATTTTCCTCTTAGAAATGAAGAATTGTAGTTCATTTATGCATCTCGGTTTTAGAACTTTGAGTGCACTGAGTCAAACATGATTTTGATCCAATGTTTATTTCGACCAATGAATGTCGGCCATCGAATGATGTGCAGCAATGGAAATATATTTTATTATGGCGATCAAAGAATAAAAGTGACTTTCAAAATCATTCCACAGAAATAATTTACTAGAGCAGCAGTTTTCAGAATTACTAGTAATTATTTGCTGAGAAGAAAAAAACAACTATTTTTTTTAAAAAATCGATTCGTAAGAAATAATTTGTACTGAAATCTCTTACAAAGTTGTTATCTCATGTATGTCTACGTTGTTGATTGTGTACGTGTGCGAACATTAATTTTTTTTTTACATCGTACTTTCTAACGTTAGTATTGTTTTGAATATTATTACTGTTTGAAAAGATTTACAATTGAAATATTATTTCCTCTTTGTCGAGATTTTAGTTTGCTTTTAGAATGTATCCACTAAAAAAAAAATCTTCTTGCTTGTATTTCTTTTCTTATAATAAAAGAAACAAGCGAATGAATAAACACAAACAAACAAAAGATATCTGAAAATAGTTTTCTTCTTAAACACTGAGCTTTCCACACGAAGAGATACTAATTGGTTTGTGCGCATGTCCTGGAAAGGGTGAGTGAAACAAATTAGAACCCAGTTTCCGGAAAGCAGACTCATTGATAGAACGTATTGACTTCAGCATTACCTCCCTTTTCATACATATTTTTTTTCTTTCCATTTATGTATTTCTGAAGGTCAGGTCGACATTGATTTTTATTTTTAAAAATGTTATTACCAATTAAAATTACGCTTCTATAAATCTCTATACTTATAAAAAGTGAAGTAAAACCAGTTGTTATGTTGTGGGAGGAAGTATATTTAGTAGCAAAATACGACACTTTTTTTCAGGTTCAACGTTTGATACCAAACATTCATTCTGTGAGGCTAACGCCAACTAGTTAATGGTTATGATTATTATTATTAATTAATCTTCATTAACTAATTACGAGTGGTGAGAATCTTAATTTATATTATTAATAATTCTCCAGAAGGCATCACTCGTCTCTTTCACATGGCGGATACTGGGGCGCTGTAAACGTTTTCTCTCTTCCACAACATTAAAGACAAACATTTACCGTCACACAATATTTCCGAGGATAGAAAACTTCTGAGTAAAGAAGAAGATAAATATGTCTTTTAATATATATTTAGCAAGCTCCCATCCACCTACTTTCTTCTCCAATATAAGCTTATCAATATGTGTAAGAAGGTCAATAAATTTATTAAATCAACAACCAAATATACATATAACAAATACAATGAAAAAGATTACTTGACATTAATATTTCCACGAAACCATGCTTGAATAATTGTAAAACCTATACAGGTTTATATCCTAACACACAATTCAACAGATTAGAGTCAATACAAATCACAGGATAGTTCTTATCAGAAAACAGAAATGGAGTTATTAGAGATAAGTGATAATAGTTTGTATATGGTCTAGGTGAAGTCATATTTCATGCACGTTTGGTATCAAAGTCACAGTTCAATGTTCACGTTATTACCCTCAGTTCAACGTGTTTCCCTTGCATGTAGTAGAACACAGATAATCTGGCACTCGGCTGTATTAGCTCCCTCAAGCAGAACAACAATTCTAGTAATTTCTAGTAACTTCCTTATACCAGAAATTTCATGATGCAGCTAGCATACTTTCCACCATACTTCAACAGAGTGCAGTGTATTCCTTACACTTACACACTGGGTGTAGATACTTCTTGCATCAACCACTGTCGTAGCAGTTTATAAATCAGTAAACCAGGAGATTCTGAAATATTATTTCCTCTTTGTCGAGATTTTAGTTTGCTTATTTAGGCTGCTTATTTCCTGTAAAATATAATCAGGGAACAAATGCTTACTTTCCAATTTATTCATCTTTAACTCCATCTTACATTCAAGTCTCAAATTACAGTTTCCTACATCAGTATTTATTAGCCTGATACATGCATACAGCAAAAGGTTTATGAACAGGTTCACTAGAAATAAATGTCAAGTGCTTAGCATACTACTTTATAAGTTTCATATTCACAATTTGTAGAAATAATAGTCTATTCGCATAATATATCTCTAAATAAAAACAAATATAACATATAATAGCAAAAATGCACGAAATAGTCCAGTATCTCTCAATTGGTCAGTTAAATCACCATTAAGGTAAAGGCCGCCTTTCCTGGCCAGATTTCCTCCAAATTCAAAGTGATATTCTTTACAGCAGGTAAACTTTTTATCTCATCCCATTGGCTGGTCTCGTTCTTGTAAATCTTAACTATTGGATAATAAAAACTACTCATCGAGTTGGAACTGGTTTGGATTGCATCCGCAATTTCTAGCCTATCCTCAACTTGATTTGTTTACTTCCAACCCTGACACTTTAAAACATCAGCATAAGCAGTGCCCGAGGCCGGGTCACTTTGACATTTAACAAATTATACAACAATCAAGCTAGAAATAGGGATAGGCAAATTTACTCTGCCACACATTCCATATGATCCTAAATTGCCTTTATGTATAATGCGTCCACTAGCGCACACTGCAAGTTTTAAAAAGAAAAGAAAACAAACAAAATTAACCCTTTTAAATTAAAGTTTTAAAAAGAAAAGAAAATAAACAAAATTAATCCTGTTAAATGAAAGTTTTTAAAAGAAAAGAAAACAAACAAAATTAACCCTGTTAAATGAAATTTTTTAAAGAAACGAAAACAAAGAAATTAACCTTGTTAGGTGAAAGTTTTAAAAAGAAAGGAAAACAAACAAAATTAACCCTGTTAATTGAAAGTTTTAAAAAGAAAAGAAAACAAACAAAATTAACCCTGTTAAATGAAAGTTTAAAAAGAAAAGAAAACAAACAAAAGTAACCCTGTTAAATGAAAGTTTTAAAAAGAAAAGAAAACAAACAAAATTAACCCTGTTAAATGAAAGTTTTAAAAAGAAAAGAAAACAAACAAAATTAACCCTGTTAAATGAAAGTTTTAAAAAGAAAAGAAAACAAACAAAATTAACCCTGTTAAATGAAAGTTTTAAAAAGAAAAGAAAACAAACAAAATTAACCCTGTTAAATGAAAGTTTTTAAAGAAAAGAAAACAAACAAAATTAACCCTTTTAAGTGAAAGTTTTAAAAAGAAAAGAAAACAAACAAAATTAACCCTGTTAAATGAAAGTTTTAAAAAGAAAAGAAAACAAACAAAATTAACCCTGTTAAATGAAAGTTTTAAAAAGAAAAGAAAACAAACAAAATTAACCCTGTTAAATGAAAGTTTTAAAAAGAAAAGAAAACAAACAAAATTAACCCTGTTAAATGAAAGTTTTAAAAAGAAAAGAAAACAAACAAGATTAACCCTGTTAAATGAAAGTTTTAAAAAGAAAAGAAAACAAACAAGATTAACCCTGTTAAATGAAAGTTTTAAAAAGAAAAGAAAACAAACAAAATTAACCCTGTTAAATGAAAGTTTTAAAAAGAAAAGAAAACAAACAAGATTAACCCTGTTAAATGAAAGTTTTAAAAAGAAAAGAAAACAAACAAAATTAACCCTTTTAAATGAAAGTTTTTAAAAGAAAAGAAAACAAACAAAATTAACCCAGTTAAATGAAAGTTTTAAAAAGAAAAGAAAACAAACAAGATTAACCCTGTTAAGTGAAAGTTTTAAAAAGAAAAGAAAACAAACAAAATTAACCCTGAAAGTTTTAAAAAGAAAAGAAAACAAACAAAATTAACCCTGAAAGTTTTAAAAAGAAAAGAAAACAAACAAGATTAACCCTGAAAGTTTTAAAAAGAAAAGAAAACAAACAAAATTAACCCTGAAAGTTTTAAAAAGAAAAGAAAACAAACAAAATTAACCCTGAAAATTTTAAAAAGAAAAGAAAACAAACAAAATTAACCCTGAAAGTTTTAAAAAGAAAAGAAAACAAACAAAATTAACCCTGAAAGTTTTTAAAAGAATAGAAAACAAACAAAATTAACCCTTTTAAGTGAAAGTTTTAAAAAGAAAAGAAAACAAACAAAATTAACCCTGAAAGTTTTAAAAAGAAAAGAAAACAAACAAAATTAACCCTTTTAAGTGAAAGTTTTAAAAAGAAAAGAAAACAAACAAAATTAACCCTGAAAGTTTTAAAAAGAAAAGAAAACAAACAAAATTAACCCTGAAAGTTTTAAAAAGAAAAGAAAACAAACAAGATTAACCCTGAAAGTTTTTAAAAGAAAAGAAAACAAACAAAATTTACCCTGAAAGTTTTAAAAAGAAAAGAAAACAAACAAAATTAACCCTTTTAAGTGAAAGTTTTAAAAAGAAAAGAAAACAAACAAAATTAACCCTGAAAGTTTTTAAAAGAAAAGAAAACAAACAAGATTAACCCTGAAAGTTTTAAAAAGAAAAGAAAACAAACAAAATTAACCCTTTTAAATGAAAGTTTTAAAAAGAAAAGAAAACAAACAAGATTAACCCTTTTGAATAAGACCGTCGGTAACGAGGCATATAATAAACCTACTGCAAATAACTCGTAACAGTCTGGGCATTTGAGGCAAGTTACAACTTTAAGTCGCCCTTTGAAGAAAGTTTTCTTCTCCGACTTTGGCCAACGTCTAGTGATATGTGTATGTTAGAAATGTGTCACTGTGGCACAGAAATGATACAATGCTAAAATGAGATCATGGCTTGATTTGAGGTAACTTTATGACTATACAGAACTGAAGTGACGTCATGGGTCGACAGATTTAAGTTCACTTTATGTATTTAAAATTGCATAACAGCTAGGCAGACATACTATCACGTCATGGATCAACATATTTAAAATTACATAATAACTAGGCAGAATAATGTCACGTTATGGCTAGACATATTTAATTTCAAATTAGACATATAATTAGAGAGACATAAAGTCATGTCATGGCTAGTATGTGTGTATTTAAAATAGCATAATAGCTAGATAGACATAATGTTACGTCATTGTTAATATGTATGCATTTAAAATAACATAATAGCTAAATAGACATAATGTCACGTCATGGCTAGACATATTTAATTTTACTTCATGTGTTTAAAATTACATAATTGCTAGAAAGACATAAAGTCATGTCATGGTTAGTCTTAATATAATTTAAAATAAAATAATAGCTAGATAGACATAATATTACGTCTTGACTAATCTTTATGTATTTAAAATTACATAATAGCTAGGCCGACATAATGTCATGTCATGGCTAACCTTTATGTATTTAATATTACATAATAGCTAGGCCGACATAATGTCATGTCATGGCTAATCTTTATGTATTTAAAATTACATAATAGCTAGGCCGACATAATGTCATGTCATGGTTAACCTTTATGTATTTGAAATTACATAATAGCTAGGCCGACATAATGTCATGTCATGGCTAATCTTTATGCATTTAAAATAATATGATAGCTAGACAGACATAATGTTACGTCATGGCTATACATGTATATCTTCACTTTATGTATTTAAAACTACGTAATAGCCAGAGAAATAGTGTCATGTTGTGACATCATCTGTCGTAGTTAGACCAGATTTAGTATGTTTACATGAAAAGACTTACAGTTTATACAGATATATGGGAAAAGTTTCAATTAGACAGAGTTTAAAACTCAAGGTTGTCGGATTTAAGAAAAGTTCCGGAGTATGCCACTTTAAGAAAGTATGTCATGGCTGTACAAGTATGAGGGATTAATTTCATGGCTAGACAGATATAAGAAAAAAGATTCACGGCTACGCAGATTTAACGAAGTCAATTCGTGGTCTTTTTAGCAGACAAAAAAAATTAGGCATCTGACATTTCAAAACAATCCTTGAGATCAGCTCTCAGCTCAACTATGGATTACATCTGGCATCAAGGAAATCGATTAATTGCGAAGGTGGAATGCTGAAGGACACATTTTGAAGGACGCACATCTTGACGGGCACACATTTCGAAGGACACACATTTTGAACGACACACACACGCGCACGCACGCACACACACACACAATGAGAGAGGAATCGGTTAAAATCACTTTATTCTAGTTTGCTTTTTTCCTTCCTAGGATCAAACCTAGATCGAAAGTCTGTCTTGTGCACATGCTTTTAAGGTCACACTAAAAGGCCAGACCGCAAGACCACATTCTAAAATACTATAGCCGGAACAAGATCTGAAATAAAGTTATTCTTTCTAAAAATAATAATAAAACGTACAAAGATACTTTGATCGACTCGCTGTAAACAGAAATTGTAACAGATGATACTCGGTTTGGAGGATATTATGAAAAACTCAATTAACACTCCATGGGAGGGGATATTATGAATAAAACAATTAACACTCTGTGGAGGACATTTTGACTAATATAATTAACACTCTCTGGAGGACATTATGAATAATACAATTAACTCTATGTGGAGGACATTATGAATAGTACAATTAACATTCTCTGGATGACATTATGAATAGTACAATTAGCAATCTCTGGAGGACATTATGAATAATTGTATTATATGTTAATTGTAACACTCTCTGGAGGGCATTATGACTAATACAATTAGCACTCTCTGGAGGACATTATGAATACTACAATTAATACAAAGTATCCAGCGCACATCAAACTGCTCCGTGGCAAAATGTGTGAACGCGCGGGCGTATGTGTTCGTGAAGGGGGAGCAGATGGAGTGAAGGTTACAACATGGGGGTAGTTTGTGATTGCTGCTTTTGTTGATATTCAGATAATAGAGGACGACTAATTTAGATAAGATTCCTAATGCTAACTTACACATTAAGTCAACCGAAACATGTCTTGCAAGCGTGTGTGTGTGTGTGTGTGTGTGTGTGTGTGTGTGTGTGTGTGTGTGTGTGTGTGTGTGTGTGTGTGTGTGTGTGTGTGCAGGCGCTCGCATGCATGCTGCATGCTACAGACGTGTGGTCAGAAGCTGAGAGAGCGAAAATGGCCACCAAAGTTATAGGCTATAAATGCTCAAAACGAAATCAAATAAATTATAAAGCTATCAGTCCGCCAACTGATTGATCTAGCCGTCTTTAAATTCCTTTACGAGCCCAGTGTGATCACAAACAGATAGCGGCAATTACACTGCATGCTATTAAGGCTGTTAACCACACACTAACACAGTTACAACCAGTCCTGTCACTGCAGATAGCAGCAATTACACTGCATGCTATTACGGCTGTTAACCACACACTAACACAGTTACAACCAGTCCTGTCACTGCAAAACAACGTTACATCTTTCGAATACATGCTCGGTTCAAAGCTTTGACTACGGTTGTCACGTGAATTAATTAGCATGCGCGTCCTAACGTGCACTGTCTACACTCTACAGCATTAGAACAAAATGTACGTAAACAGTGTTAAATGTGTTACATCTATATCATTACTAAAGCATCATAGGTTTACATTATTAGTAAACGTGTCATGTGTGCAGTATTAGAAAACGTGTTATGTCCACAGTGTTAGAAAACGTGTTATGTCCACAATGTCATAAAACGTGTTATATCCACAATGTTAGAAAACGTGTTATGTCCACAACTCCCTACATCCTTTAAGCCTACAACTTAGCAGTCATCTCAATGACACTTGTTACAAATAAGAAGTAAAGGGTAACAGTCAACAGCAGACTCTCACTCTCTCTCTCTCTCTCTGTGCACTAGTACCATATTGTATTAATTTATGTTCATGTTCAAACTTCTGTTTATACATATGCCCCTCTGAAGTGATGGTGTAAAAGTTAATTATGCATAACATTTTTAAAAGGGGTGAACACTATGGGTGCATTTCGACACTAATTAAACAAATGACAGGAGTATTTTAGACTATTTTAATTTATACATTCAGAAAGAAATACCATCATTGTGATTGTGTGAACAAAATCTTTATTTGCATAGTTAATGGAATAACTCAAAGGGTGAATAAAAATAAAACACAATGAAATCTGGATGACAGTAAAACCTGAATGATACACAGAGATATACCTTAAGATGTTAAACAATTGTCATTATATTTGACATATGTTCAGTCTACTATATACTGTATAATATATATTATGGACGTTATCAACTAGATTTTGTTTAAAGCGTGTAAATCTTTTCTTTTCCTTTATGTACATAAATAAGAGAAAAACATCATATATGATATCCATTTTCAGAATAAGTATTCTCCTCAACAAGTGCAATAACTATATGAACAAACAAATCACATATTATCAGATACAAATCATCTTACTCCTGTAGATATACAAAAATAAACACAATTTGTTGATCACATAAAATACATCTTACTCCAGCAGACATACTAAAATTAACACAACTTGTCCATCAGATAAAACACATCTTACTCTAGCAGACATACTAAAATTAACACAACTTGTCCATCAGATAAAACACATCTTACTCCAGTAGACATACTAAAATTAACACAACTTGTCCATCAGATAAAACTAGTCTTACTCCAGCAGACATACTAAAATTAACACAACTTGTCCATCAGATAAAACACATCTTACTCCAGCAGACATACTAAAATTAACATAACTTGTTCATCACACAAAACACTTAAATCCAGCAGACTTAAAACACATATCTTCAGAACTCTCTAATCTCTACAGACTCTTTTCACTGACTCATTTATATTAATACCATGTCGAAGACAGAAATTCCAATTCCCTGGATGGAATCTGATGAAAACAGACTAATGAGACACACACAGAGTTGCTAAAAAGTAGTCCAAAATATTAGATTTTTTTTTCCAGTGCTGTAGTGGACGAAGCAGTATAATTGGAGAAATACAGATAACACATCTTCACCCACATAGTGGGCAAAACATTGTACACACATTTACAGGTAGAAGTGCAAGCAGCATTTCTTCACTGCTAAAGGGGGTACAACATTAGTCACAAAGAAGTGCAAGTAAGGTTACTTCACTGATGCAATAGGCAGAAAATGGTATATGTAGAAGTATGAAAACATTTCTTTATGCAGTAGTGGGCAAATCACTTTAGTGCTTTAGTGAGTAAAACATTGCACATGAAGAAGTACAGGTATTATTTATACAGTGCTGTAATAGATAAAAACATTGTACAAGTACTTCTAATATTTAAGCAGTAGTGCTCTGAGTAAAACACTATGCATAAAAAAGTATATGTAATATTTATACAGCACCATAGTGGGTAAAACACTGTACATGAAGAAGTATTGTTAATATTTATACAGTGCTTTAGTGGGCAAAACACTGTACACTAAGAAGTATGGGTGCTGTAGTGGGTAAAACAATGTACACTAAGAAGTATGCATGCTGTAGGGGGGCAAAACACTGTACACTAAGAAGTATGGGTGCTGTAGTGGGCAAAACACTGTACACTAAGAAGTATGGGTGCTGTAGTGAGTAAAACACTGTACACTAAGAAGTATGGGTGCTGTAGTGGGTAAAACAATGTACACTAAGAAGTATGGGTGCTGTAGTGGGTAAAATACTGTACACTAAGAAGTATGCATGCTGTAGGGGGTAAAACACTGTACACTAAGAAGTATTGGTAAAATTTCTTTTGTGCTGGGCTGGGCTGCAGCAGCAGAGGTTGAAAAATGGTGTGTAAAGCCCCAATGGTTTCATCCTTGTGATGAATGCCACAGAGATTTTCAGGAATCAATACTGCATGCGTTTAGCTTAGCACCGACATCCCTTAAGTGATTAAGATGCTGTCACCATTAAAACATTTATGTCGGACACTGCCAGAATTACATATATGTCTTATCATCACAATGTTTGCCCTGGATCACATTTAATTTGGCCCAAACTTAAAATAAGAACTCTGAATTATTTCTATTTTAAACATGTGTAGCTTGCATGTTTAGTGGTTACTAAATATTTTGGTCAAAAAGACTGATTGTTTACACAAATTTCTTTGCTTATTATGTGCTATATTTAAATGGTTATGTTGCTAGGAAATGATTTATATTTCTAGTAAACAATAACTAAGCATTTAACAATGTCACATTTTAAGAATTTTCTTTTAAGTAGCCCCAAATATTTTATACATAGGTCCTACTCTTTATGCCTAAAATAATGCATATACTTCTCAATAGTGCTTTTCATTTAACTAACAACAACAAAAATTATGCACAAAAATATTCCAGCATTTAAAAAATTCAAAACCAAAGAAATTAAACCAAACTAATTTTGTAATGATATGGTAAGTCGAATATACAGTCTGATTCTGTTGGAATCAAAGAAAGGAAGACATTTTAAAATTCTCTGAGTGCAAATATGCTTCATGATTAAATATGTACAGAAGGAAAACTAGAATACTACAGTCATATTAATACACACACACATATACACACACACACACACACACACACACACACACACACACACACACACACACGCACGCACGCACGCACGCATGCACGCACGCACATGCACATACACACAAATAGGACTTTGAACAACAGCAAATAATATATTTATAATACTTGTTTTCAAAAAATTTAATAATACTTATCTTTCTAATTTAAATATTACATGTTCTTCTATACTAAAGAGTATTTGTCTTTAAAGTCATTCATAACAGATCTGAAAGTGTGAACAGAAAATATCAATGCACGCTAAATTAGTCAAAGACGCCAAAGCCACTCCAGCTACCAAATTAACAAGTTTGTGCAATTCTGCACATCAGCTGAAAAGTATCAGTGATATCAGAGCAGTGCAAAGACAAGAACAGCAAATTTATATAATAAAATGAGACAAAATTATACAACACATGAATAAACTATGGAAATAACCAACACTGTAGGCTGAGAGAGACATCACAGAAGCACTACTATATGATCTCAGCAAAAAAACATAAACAAGTCCAACTTTTCTTGTGGCATTTCAATTACACTCACTGAATTGTGATGAAATATATAACTGCTATATAAATAGTATAATTCTTGAATGTAAAGTATAAACTGATAATAGTTACTAGAAAAACTGTTAGCCATTAATTTTCTTACTGATAAATAAATTACAAAAGTCCTGAGCCAAATATTCCGGACTAATGTATAATCCAACCCAAATCCTAAAGTCTTTGATTTTCTTACTGGTAATAAATATTATAATTACAGTGAGCTAGGCACTCCACTTTAATACAGACTTAACCCATAGTTAGTCTGATTTTTTACTGAAAAATAAATAATATAAGCGTTCTAAGTCAGGCTT
Organism: Sinotaia quadrata; assembly: GCA_028829895.1. Taxonomy (NCBI): domain Eukaryota; kingdom Metazoa; phylum Mollusca; class Gastropoda; order Architaenioglossa; family Viviparidae; genus Sinotaia; species Sinotaia quadrata. Next base: position 137,485,352 of record CM054178.1, on the reverse strand, counting down.
TCCAGATTAAAACATACTCTACCCAGTCCCGAAATCTCTGATTTTCTTACCAATAAATAAATAATATTATAAGTTTTCTGAGCCAGACATTGCTGACTGATAAATATTATACCTAAAGTTTAGGAAGGAACCCATCTCTCAGCGACTGTTGGACATCAATGCTTGTCACAGGAGCCACATGGTCACCAGGCAAATGAATGTTGCAAAGCAAATGAATGCTGCTCATCTTCTGGACGGCTGGTTTGGCAGGAATGAATACTGTGCGATGCATTTTAGGATGACTGACAGCAAGTTCTGTCAATGTTTCCTTGCGGGTGTAGTCCTCCTGTAGCTCTTCTGGGTTAACATTTGTGGGGTATAAACTGTCTCCTTAATGTAAAAATTAAGTCAAAAAAATTAACACAAGGTTGTTTCTTAATTTTAACATTTTTATAATGTATCTGTTCCAAAGAAATAATTAAATGAGGATTTTAAAATTTAAATAATAGATATGTTCTATGTATATTGTGCATTGTACTGCAACTGTGTGTGTGTGTGCGTGCATGCATGCACGCGCATGTGCAAGAGTCACAAAAAGTTACAGGAAAGGATAATAAAAAAAATGAAGAATTAAGCTTTATGAAGATACATAAAAACTGAATGTCTTATGTGGTTATAAAGACATATAAAAAAATCATAAGTATATTTTCAAAACACAAGAAATCAAAAATAAAGCATACCACAATAATTTATACCAATAAATATGTGAACATAATAATGAGCAATTTATCCTTGAAGATACTGAAAAGTGAACATATTAAAACATATTAATTCAAGCAATTAATGAATTATGCATGCAAACAATTCAAAATGAAAATAACATTAACATTAAGATCTAGATTATGCAGATACCCTTTAAACTCAATTGCATGCTATTTTATTCAATTACTTCTTTTCATTACCATGCTATCCTACTAATACAGTAAGACTAAATCTAAAACTCAGAACCAGCAAACAAATATATACTAATAAGTACCAAATAAGAAAAATAACCTTCGTTTCTCATTCAGATCTAATGGTTGCAAAGGAGAGGTGGGAAATTTTTCAGAATCATTGACATTTCAAAACAGCTATGAACTGATTAACATTGTAAACAGCTTACATATTTATGTATATATATATATATATATATATATATATCCATGTGGTTTCTTTTGCATTTAATGTTTCATATATTTATATAATTGTGTTATGTTTTAAATCTGAGAGATAGGGTAGACAAACCTGTGAATTACATTCAAGAATAGAAATATCTCAATTAGGCTTATTATTATATTTTTTAATATATTATATTTATTACTTAATATTATCTTTGCAGCATAATAACTTAGCCTGTTTTATGTTTAGTTGAGAAAAATAGAGCTTCTTTTATGACGGCTGATTTTTTTTGTTAATAGGCTTATATGGTTTCCACAATGCAAAGTTATAGTTTATACCCTATTTTAAATGAAAATGTATCCAGATCAAGTTAATAAAGAAAATATATTGGTTGTAATGAGGTAATTATATTGCTTATTTTAAAATCGTTATTTTTTTGGTTTATGAAAAAAAGAACTTTTTTCTGGTAAAATCTTACTTTCTAAGTTTTCAACAGAAACATATGCTTTTTACGGATTTAACTCTATAACATCAATATTTTTATCTTTTCTTAAGCTTTTATGCATGTAAAATAATTAGATTTAATCCACTTTATTTTTTGCACTTCACATAATAAAATGATACACTTCCCCAGAGAATGAGCTACACACATATAATTATAAATAATAAAAGCACACAAAATACATACATTTAAACCTCTGTCAAGGGAGCCAAAAGTTAGAAGAGAGTGGGGAGGACATGATCATAAATATGAGAAATAAATAGAAGACAACAATATTTAGACCTCTCTCTATATAAAAAGTTGAAAAGTGATTCAATCAATTGTTGTAGATTTTATACTTTTTCTTTCCACTTTGAATTTTAAATTCAAAGTAAAGAAACAAACAAACATGAAAATTGTGGCTAGTGATTTGATAAGACAAAACAAAAAAAAATAAAATTCATCAAATTTCCACCAATGCAAGTTCATGTACAAGATGGTAGAACCAAAATCTGTGTGCTGAATAATGTTGCTACTGTCTTAATGAGTGCAGAAGCTGTATGATTATTTCAATGTATCCTAATGGATTTATTTGCATGACAATATAATGATATATTCTAATAAAAACATTACATCAACAAGATAATTGCATGGTTAAAATTTAATTAATTAATGGTAAAGAATTAAACAGTTTTCACTGACAACCTATATTTTTTAACTTAGGTAATCATAAAAACTAAGAATTGTTGTGTTGTTGTAGACCTTAGAATAGTTGAAAAGACATGAAGATTATTTTGAGATTATTACAAATAACTGAAATACAGTTACGTATGAATATGTTATTTATTATACCACAGCAGGATGGTCACTCATGCTGTATGGGTCTTGCTTAAATAATTCTCGGCAGTAGAAACAATCGAATTAAAAATGTCACTAAATGCAGGAATCAGATAAATGAGCATCAGATAACTGAAGATTGTGTGTGTGTGTGTGTGTGTGTGTGTGTGTGTGTGTGTGTGTGTGTGTGTGTGTGTGTGTGTGTGTGTGTGTGTGTGTGTGTGTGTGTGTGTGTGTGTGTGTGTGTGTGTGTAATATATATGAGAAAAATTAACTTATAAAATATCCAAACGTGATACATATTATAATGTAAAAATGGTAATGGTGCTTTACTCCTTAGCATTATTTAAAAACAAATATGCTCCTGCTATAAATAGTACCACTAGTACAAGCAAATGTTGTCGCAAATATCAGATTTAATAATTCACTGCTTACAATTCAATATTTGTGGCAATTGCCTTTGTAAGAGAATGGCACTGTCATTTAAAATAAAACATCATCCACACTTGCCAGGTAAAACCTCAAACATACTGCTCAATATCTGACATAAATATATACACATATCTTATTACTATCAACAAATGTATTTTTCTAGCGCTAGCACTTCTAGAAATGCTAGAGTGCTACAAAGTGCTGCATAAATTATGAAAAAAATAACCTGACCAGAATACCACATAAGGCAAACATTACAGCATCAGCACAAATAAGCATATTAAACATCAAATGTTTTATTATAACCAAGCACTTGTGATACAGCATTTTAGTTTACAACACTATAAAGTGAGAATATTGCGGCCAATTCATTATCATGAATACACTCACCAGGTAAGACAGAAAATATAGCATCAGCACATGCTATTTTAACAGGTAACCATCTCTTGACACGATGTTGTGATCTGTGCCAAGAAAAGTGAATTAAATCAGAAGTATTCTGGAAACGAACCAACCGACTCATCTCGTAGAGCTGAGGTGGTGCAATATTCACCTTAGAAGCTTGGTGCAATGTCAGCACTTCTGCAGGAGAGGCCCACTGTATAGATATCAAATAAAATTTCTTAAATGTAACAAACTAACAAATAAATAGTTTATTTTTATAAGCAGATTAATTGCATTGCAATAGATATATTACCAGTAATTCTACTAGCACAGTTTGCATCCCCATAACTCAAACTGTTTTTATAACTCAATCTACTTTTATTTCTGTATGATCTAAAAAAAAAATCAGTGCATTAAAATATCAAAAGAATATCTTTTAATAGTTCACCATCTATGATAGAATGAATATCAATAATACTAATTTTAGTAATTACTAAGGTAATGCATTTAAAAATAAAATGTTTTACATAGATTGGTTTCTCAGAGAAATGTTTGAACTTGATGAAAAATAAAAACATACAATATGTCTGCAAAGTTTCATTATAAAATTTACATATAAAATAAAATTACATAACTCTAGTTCCAAATAACATGTGAATAATAATAATCAATACAAAAAAAATGTTATATTTCAACACACAAGGATGACAAATATTTGTATTCTTTTCTATTGATAGTTCCTTCTTCTTTACACTCTCTCTCTCTCTCTCTCTCTCTCTCACACACACACACACACACACACACATACATGCACAGTGATAGCTAGTTTGATATGTGCATTTGTTTTCATGTATTTAAAACATCTACTCTTTAAATATTAAAATCAAACAAAAATAATTATTTTTCTGATCCTTTGATTCTTCTTTTATTTGTTAACAAACTACCAAACAAATATAACTGTTTATTTAATAAGTCAATCCATTTATTAAAAAACATAATTGTAAAGAACCTGTGAGTGGACAGTTTCCCCTTCATCTTCAGCTACATGAGGTTTGTCATCAACACAGCAAATGTAAAATGCGGTATCAAATCGCCGAGATGTGCTGTGAGGAGTTAGCCAGTTTGACCACTCGTACAAAGAACATACGTCTGGCACCATCTGTAGCTCTCGGCACATACGGATAAACTCGGTCGGATCCTCGTTAACCCTCTGACGCCAGTAGTCTATAACAGATTTCTCATGACAGAATGCAGCGCAGCTTGGACTCTTGAACGGATTCGGCCACGAGCTATTCGATTGATCTACTCTATGGGCTAACAAGATCCCGGACTCTTCAAATGTTTCTCGAATTGCACAGATCCTGAATGCAATTTCGCTGGGAATCTGTGTGAACTTAGGTTCCCTGTGCCTGCTAAACATTGGTGCTCCAGGTCCGCCCCTCTGAACAAAATCAAATACATATCTTCTTCGTTCTTCTCCCAGGAAATCGAAAACTGAAATCCAGTCGCTTGAAAAGTCGACATCCGAAGCTACACCCCCAGGAAAAACATACAGATTTGGCATGAACTTGCTGTTAGCGCTTCGTTTCAACAACAGTACCTGGAAATCGACTCCCTTTACAGCCCTGGCATTAGTACTGGAAATAGACGAACTAACAAATACTGGCTTAACGTTCAAACCTGATCTACGAGATGTTACAACGATAAGTGTTGAAGCTTCTCTCCAGTGTTTCAAAACCGAAGCCATCGTGTTTAAAAGTACTTGAGCAATGATCCCTTTAACCTTTGGACTCAATAAAACGGTAGGCCTATGCAAAACGAATCTAGGTAGCGATCAAAACAGACGACCGGATGTTACTTATAAAAAGTTATAGAACTTACAAAAGTGAACTGTAATGTTTCAGAGTTACTGAAAACGTATTCAAGAGTTCATTGTGCAACTGCAGTTGTAAATTTCTATTTTACTTACTTTGAAGCAGTTGCGATTATAGTTATTTGAAACGGTAAGGAGTTCGAAAGTATTAAGGGAGACTATTCTTAGAGATTAAACAAATTGGAAAGGCAAGATTGAATAGAGTTGTCTATCAAGAGAGTAAGTGTATCGTGCAAAAAATGGCATAGATAATAGATGTGGGCAAATGCGTGGATGAATTAGTTATATAATGGTGCTAAAATATAAATAAATGAAAAGCAGTGTTAAAATAAACGATTCAACGAACTCGGTAGAAATTCAAATATACTGTCGAACAAACCAAACAGCTTGTTTAGCTCAGATAATTCAGCAGCAATCCTATATAGTAGTAGATTCCTGTTTAAATTAGATTCTTGTACATTCTGACTGAAATTCCTATTAGGAAATTCACAATTATTTTCTTAATTATAATATTTTATTTCGTAGCATCTTTCTGTTGATTAAAAAAAATCCAGTTTCAATAACATCATGGGGAACAGCATTGAACCTCTGAATTGAAATAAGTATTACGAAAATACAATTAAACATTAACATGACGTTATGAATACAAAATAGTGCCTCAAGGGGCTTCAAAATCGCACTTCATATGACTAAGAAAAGTTAATAGGAATATGTTCTGCACCGAAGCCATCTGTCTAATCAGCTGTAGAGCCATGTCCCACAAAAATCAAAATCACTTCTGATTTTTAAAAACATATGGCAATATGCCCTTTTTCATATTCAAACTAGAATTCGATTTTCAATGTAACTAAACATACTAACCGAATACATTCTTGTTGCACAAATACATAGTCTAGTGACTTATTCCACTTCATTAACCGTTAGTGTCATTTTTACATGTATATGTAGGACCTATTTGTGGCTGTGTATGGTGTCTTTTTTCTGTGTATGTGTGTGTGTGTGTGTGTATGTGTGTGTGTATGTGTGTGTGTGTGTGTGTGTGTGTGTGTGTGTGTGTGTGAAGTTCAGAATGATTGATATATACTTGTAATAATATTTGTGATGACGCCTCGTAATTAATTAAAATGATTGTTACTACTAATTAATCTTTAATAACTTATTACAAGTAATGAGGATCTTAATTTTATTTTGTTAATGGTCCTCCAGCAGACCCCACTTGTCTCTCTTACTTGGTGGATATACTGGTGCTGTAAATGTTTTCTCTCTTCCACAACATATAAGATAAATATTCACGGTCACATAATCTTTCCATAGATGGAAAACTCCTTACTAAAGGAGAAGACAAATAAATCTTTGATCTATATTTAGTGAGCCCCCATCCACCCACTTTCTTCTCCAACGTAAGTTGTCAATATGCATAAGAAGGTCAAGAAATGTATTAAATTAACAATCAAATATATATATAACAAATACAATGAAACAGATTAGTTGACATCAATATTTCTAAGAATCTATGTTTGGATAATTTTTTAATTACACAGTCTATCATAAATACAATTTAACAATGTCAATACAAATCACAACTTAGTTCTATAGGAGAATAGAAATGGAGTTATTAGAGGTAGGTGATTATAGTCGTTATACATGAACTAAATTAAGCACTGCTTCAACAGTCTTTCACTTGCTTTTGCAACAATGCCACAATGCCCATGTAAACAGGTGTCTCCTTCCACACACCTGGAAAGCACAGTGGCATTATTTTCCTCTCGAACCAACTTGAGCACGTTGACATGTCAGTTCATTTGAGCAGAACATGATTACAGTAATTCTGGTAACTTCAATGTACTAGATTTTTCCCCGATGTACTCAGCATACTTTGCCACAATACATCAAAAGTGTATAGTGTACTTTTTTACGCTTACACACACTGCAACAGATTTTTCTTGCATCTTCCTGGTCATTCAGGTTTATAACCAGTTAACTCATAAACAGTAACTGGAAAGACTACTTGCTCACTGCAAAATATAATTAAGGACCAAGCCTAAGTTTCCATTTTATCACAATATAATTCCATTCCATTCTCAACTTACAGTTTCCTGCAATGGTATTCATTAGCCAATACACGCACATGGCGTAATAAATAGAGTATATCAAAACAGTGTCAAGTGTCAAGAAACTAAATGAGAGCAGCTTAGTTCAAACATTTGTAGAAATAAAAGTCAACTCACATAGTACATCTCTACCTATATACATAAATATAACATATCAAAAGCAAAATTACATTAAATATTTCTAAGTCCATTCTCACTCAATCAGTCAGTTTAACTCACCATCAAGCTAACGGCACCCTTTCAAATTCAAAGTGATCAGAGAACAGAATTTGCTACAGCAAGTAAACTTTTTAATCTCAGCCCATTGGTTGGTCTCTTTCTCAAAAATCATAATCATTGGATAATAAATAAAATAAAAAAATACTCGCTAGTTTGCATTACACCAGCAAATCTAGAATATTCTTGCCTCGAGCATTTACTCCAAACTCGGACACTTCCATAAGAAGTGCCCACTCTGACAGTTTAAGAATTTATATAATAATTAAATTTTAAAATGGGGATAGACACATTTACTCTGTCACAATATTATACAAAATGAAAATTATTACAAGAGTTGACGCTTCGACCTTCACTGAGGCAAAGAATGTACAGATACTAAAACAAGCAGCAATACTTAGACTAACAACAAGCAGCTATACTTAGACTAACAACAAGAAGTCAGACTAATAACAAGCAGCCATACTTAGACTAACAACAAGCAGCTATACTTAGACTAACAACAAGAAGCCATAGACTAATAACAAGCAGCTATACTTAGACTAACAACAAGAAGTCATACTTAGACTAACATCAAGCAACATTAGACTAACAAGAACCATTCTTAGATTACAACAAGCAACCATACTTTGGTTGATAACAAGTAGACATTCTATTTACAACAACATTATTAATAGCCGATAATCCATACAGTAACATTTCATATAATTTCATTTATAAGCAAAATAACTTTGTTATAAATATAGCTTATGAAGAACAGGCTCTTGCAACTTGTAAATACATAAACACTAATGACAATAACTCCTCAAAGTGGCTGATTGGTTGAACTTCATGCCCTCCACTTTCCACTTCATTTGTTTGCGCAAACCGGAGACGTTCCACACAGTCGCAGTGCTATAAATCATGGACACGGTTCATTCGAACTCTTCCACCTTCAGCCATAAGACAGCAAATCACGCCGCCCACTCTCCCGTCCTTCCGCGTTTTTTGTGTGTCAGTTTTGCACTAATTGAACGATTTGCATTTCAATATGTCTAATATATAATATATTATCTAATATATTACTGCGCTTCAATACATGAATTCACCAACATGTAAATTGAAAATAGATTTGAAAATATTGAGTTATTTTATGCAATCAGCCATCTTCAGTTCATAAGTTTCCTTATACAGAAATATTGTTAGTAGAAGAGTGTGGAGGGCGGGACGGGGTGGGTGGGGAAGTGACATATAAGTTTCTGTGACAGCCCAGAACAAAAGTTTATTTCAGCAGTGTAGTTCTACACTGAAGAAAGCATTTTTTTTTTAATGTCTTTTATAAAGTGAATTAAGGATGAAACATTAGAAATGCACAGCTAAAATTATGTGCCAAACGAATGCAAAGTGATAAGTATGTGTGTTCGTGGCCTAGGCTACTGATTAGTTTAGACTGGATGGCTCGGCTTATGATAGGTTACCTCTAGTTTTCTGGAGTGCTGAAAAGTTTGCACTGGTTGACTCGGCTGCTGATAGTTTGCACTGGTTGACTCGGCTGCTGATAGATTTGCACTGATTGTCTCCGGTTTTGTTTAGTGCACTTTTCAAATCATCTTTCTGTGTAAGCATATGCGACCTCTTCTTCATCGTCCGAAGAATCTGTGATTAATTACTAGGTCAAGGTCATAAGCAAACAAGTCGGAAGCAGATACCACTCCGTATTCCGCTTGAAATGAAGTCCATGGAGACCTGTATAGGCTTATGTAATAATTCCTATGTGTAAATCTAAGCCAGCACATCCCAGAATATATCTCCAGTCAGTCGTCACTAGCACCCATCGATGAGATTATATTGTCCAAGGAGACAAATTTTGAACTTTGTTGATTTCTTCAACACCTTTACCCTACCCATCAAGCCCCACTCTACAAATTAGATTGTGTTTAAATGTTGCTTTTTTCTTTATTTGTTTTGCTCTCTCTCTCTCTCTCTCTCTCTCTCTCTCTCACACACACACACACACAACTGGTGAAGTGAAAGATCTATCTCTAGCCTCAGATCTTTTTTCCTTCAAAAGAAGTGGAGACATAGATCTATGTGCTCGTTTGAAGTCGTCCGCATCAGGCGCTATATTTTTACTGCATGACCGAGCAAGAACACTTCGCAGTTACAGTAATATTTATTTTCTAGGGTCAGCACACGTTATGAGAACCGCCCAGTGTAACGGGAGGGGGAGGAGGTAGGGAGAGAGAGAGAGAAAATTAAAATACGTAATATGTGGGCTGTATTTCTAGCAAACCAATTTGGACATTAAGATATTTTTACTTCTTGAAAGTGCACCCAATAACGTTATCTGTCTATCTGTCTGCATATCTTTCTGTCTTATAAACGTTGTACTTCTGGGATAACTTGTGATCAAGCGATTATTTTTAATGATTTTTAATCTACGCCTAAATTCTCCAACTACAAGTGCTATCAACAATGGACAGCGGTTGTTTTGGCTCCCTCACCCACCCCTTGATACGACAGTACAAAGACAGTCTCCATTACATTAGACAATGTGATTCACTCTTCAGTGAAAGCAAAGAGTGAAGTGACAATATTTAATACATTAAAATAAATTCAAAAGAAAATGTTACGTTAGCAATTCTTCGGTGTATACATCAGATTAATCTTCAGTTGCAGACGGATTTCCAAACCATACGAATGTTATTATTTTCGTTTCGTCATATCTACTTCACATTTTGCCCTTCATTTCAAAACTGCCACGGCTTGAGTTTGCAGAATTTGATCGTCTTATTTCTCTCCCCTGATTTGTACAATCAACGTGGCAGTTCGCAATGGAACATTGTCACTTCAGTTTAACCCTGGTGTGAGAACATTGGCCGTTGTTTTCCTTCTCCTTGTCTGTGATATAGCTGCCTAGGACTGCACGTTGGTGGGGGCCGTTATCCCTGACGTCTGGTGGACTCAAGAGTGCTCTGTGTTAACTGCTAATAGCTTCTCCCTGCCACCTGCAAAAGCAGCAACAGTCGTCTGTCTTGAGTGTTATTGATGTTATCGAACAACATTATTAGAAAACTCTAAAACTCTGAAATAATCAAGAATTCCAAGTTTCTCTCTTCAAAACTAATTCTATACACATTACCTCCCATCGTCACTAATTTTGTACATATTATCTCCCTTCAAAACTCTTTGTACATTTTATCTCCCTTAATCTTTGAATACTATCTCTTCATCTATAATTTTGTACAGCAATTGGAAGTTGTTAGCATGCTAATACTTCAATTTTAATAATTCTGTTACACTTTACAATCATTCCAACGTAGCAATTTAAATTAATTCATGACAATGATTAATACCAATCAGACTCTTAAACTATATTTTTCCTACTAAATATTTTACATGTCTTCTGTAGGAGTCTACTGCTAGACTAAAATAGGCTTTGTTCATTCAGAACAAAGGCGTTTACACCACATCACAAAATGAAAATCAAAGCAAAAGCCTCGCTCTGAATATTTACAGCAAACCACTGTTACACCTACTATGCTGGATTACCACTATCCATCCAAACATAGTCACCTACACATGTACGCATTCAGGTGACAGCTGGTGAAGTTGTTCAGAACACCTGCGAATCCTATTGATGATTTCTTACCAAACAATACATTTGTTCTTTGTGTTTCATACTCATTTATGTTTCCATTTCTTTTCAGCACTCAGTCCATTCACACTTTCATCATCACAGATTTTGCTTTTTACCCACAGACGTACATACGGGTAGATCAAAACTTCTCAACATCATCATGCTCAGCGGAATCCAAAGTTTACATTAATTACACACTGCATCATATTCAATGTTAATTATATAGACATAAAGATCATAATTCAGTATTCATTAAAATTTGTAATTAATGAAATAATATGATTTCACCATTTCTTGGAAATTCCTCTATCAATCTATCTACCATCTGTTCAACAATCTCTCCCCCCCCCTCTCTTTCTCTCAAACTTTATGTATGTCCTTGTCTTTCTATTTATCTATGCCTGCTATGAGCACATTTGCGTTTGTGACTGTTAGTTCGTTTGCTTGGTTTTTTTTTCTGTCAATACTATCTCTCCTATTTGATTTGCGCTTAATGCCTTCATATCGATAGTGGTTCTATCCATTCAGATTAGCAGAGATATCATCACTACGGTCTTGGCACTTCAAGCTATTAATCCCAAGTTTACATTCCCACGTCAACACCAGGGCTTGATGTACTAATTAGTTGTAACGTCAACACCAGGGCTTGATGTACTAATTAGTTGTAACGTCAACACCAGCGTTTGGTGTACTAATTAGTTGTAATGTCAACACCAGGGCTTGATGTACTAATTAGTTGTAATGTCAACACCAGCGCTTGATGTACTAATTAGTTGTAAATGTAGAAGAAATGGTTAGAATACTTGTAATGTTAAGCGTCGTTGCAGAAGTAGTTATAGTAAATGTGTAGTTAAATGTTACAAAAGTAATTACTGCAATTAGCGTTAAATGTTGCACAAGTGGTTATTGTAAATGTAGTGTTAAATGTTGCAAAAGAAATTATAGCCAGTGTCGTGTTAAATGTTGCAAAGGAAATTATAGCCAGTGTCGTGTTAAATGTTGCAAAAGAAATTATAGCCAGTGTCGTGTTAAATGTTGCAAAAGAAATTATAGCCAGTGTAGTGTTAAATGTTGCAAAAGAAATTATAGCCAGTGTCGTGTTAAATGTTGCAAAAGAAATTATAGCCAGTGTCGTGTTAAATGTTGCAAAAGAAATTATAGCCAGTGTCGTGTTAAATGTTGCAAAAGAAATTATAGCCAGTGTCGTGTTAAATGTTGCAAAAGAAATTATAGCCAGTATAGTGTTAAATATTTCAGAAGTAGGCGTGGTGTTAAATGTTACCAAAAAAAAAATAATTGCAGTAACTTAGAGAGTGCTGTAATAGTAGTAGTAGTGTTATTGTTGTGCTTATGTACATTTTTATATTTATCTATATTATTAACTGATGCAGGTACACAATCCATTCTACCTAAGCCTCCAGCCTGCCAACACACACCTTGCCCATGGACTGGTCAGCCTTCTTTCTGCCAACTACTGGTACCGTGTCACTCTCATGGTGGAGAAAGAGCTTCGCTACGACGGTTTCCGGAACACATTCCAGTATCTCACGAAGGGAGATAAGTGGACAGTGGAAGACGAGGTGTTTCTCTCCCGTGGATTTTCTGACTCCGAGATCAAGAAATCTATGGCGAATCTCGACCCAAACGTGTCCAGGATCTTTATTTTGCATTCTAGCACCAGCCTTGCTCACAGGGTTATGTCCCTTGCGCCCACTGTGTTAAGCGACGATAAACAGTTTGCGTGGATAGTTACCGGAAATGCTTACACCCGTAACGAACAGATTCTGAGGAGTTTCCCCTTGGGGACTAAGGCATTTCTGATGAATCAAGATCTGCATGCGGACGAGTTGCTTAAGGATACTTTGGACTTCATTCTGGCAGCGTTTCAGGAGAATCCTAGTTTATTTACTACAAAAACCACGTGGTTACAAAGAGGATGCTGGTCTATGAATGTCGATATGCCAAGGCCACACGACAATGCTGTGTACAAGTAAGTAGTTTAGAGACGTGTCGAGCAGTGTTTCCCTTGAAATCTTTTATATTTTAATCTCTTAATCTTATAACAGTTATTTGGTCTGTCAATTGTTGGCCATTGCTTACGCTTAGCCATTTGTATTACGGTCACGGTTTGGATTGTGTTGCGAGCATAAGTAGGTCATCATTAGAGCATGGAGAGGCTTTGATAATATTACAGTTAGAATATTGCAATATTACAGACAGGTTTGGACCGTGTTGCGAGTATAGGTAGGTCATCATTATAGCATGGAGAGATTTTGAAATTATTACAGTTAGAATATTGCAATATTACAGACAGGTTTGGACCGTGTTGCGAGTATAGGTAGGTCATCATTATAGCATGGAGAGATTTTGAAATTATTACAGTTAGAATATTGCAATATTACAGACAGGTTTGGACCGTGTTGCGAGTATAGGTAGGTCATCATTATAGCATGGAGAGATTTTGAAATTATTACAGTTAGAATATTGCAATATTACAGACAGGTTTTAACCCTGTTGCGAGCATAAGTAGGTCATCATTATAGCATGGAGAGGCTTTGATAATATTACAGTTAGAATAATGCAATATTGCGGAGAAAATATTGACTGTGTTACGATCAGATTCGCTGTCTTATAAGCAGATCATCATTATAACACGTGGCGGTTTTAATAATATTACAGATAAGTCATGGCCGTGTTTCGAGCAGACATTGCTGTCTTATAAGTAGATCAACATTATAGTACGTAGCGGCTTAGATAATATTACAATTAGAATATTGCAGTATTACCGGTAGGTTTTGACTGTATTACTGTATTGCTATCTTATAAGGAGATTAACATTGTAACACGAATAGGCTTTAGTAATATTACAGTTAGAACACTGCAATGTTGATCGTATTACGAAGGTTTAGTGACCTTGTGAAATATTTACGTTACACTTGCGTTTTGCTCGAGCGCCTTTCTGAAAGCTGGGTGCTCACTAAGAAACACTGAATGATTCTGCATATAGGATAGACTTTAATGTGCATTTAGTTTTAAAGAGTTCTTAGTGTGTTTTTATAATGTGGGTTATAGGCACTAGTAAACACAATTTCAGATGGTTGCCCTTTTGCGAATTTTAGTCTCGAAACCAGGTTTGGGAGTAATTTACTGTGTAGAGTTATTAATGCATTTTTCTCAAGCAATAAGATTAAAGATAATTATAGATTCACTGGTATACTGCTACGTACTTGTGTGCCTCATGAAGTAACCACATGTTCAAACAGTTTTTCTATTTGTGTATAGTAACTACATTATAAAATAAGTCTTTTGTTCTTGGTAGCGGACCACGTTATCAAATAGGTCTTTAGTTCTTGTGAGCTGACTACATATTCAAATAGGTTTTTTCTTCTTGTCAGCTGACCTCATTATCAAATAGGTTTTTTGTTCTTTTGAGCTGAACACATAATCAAATAGGTGGTTTTCATGTACATGTGAATTAAAGAGAAAACCAATACAGATACATAACGTAACGGGAGAGTTGAAAGTTTAAACACGAGAGCTGCAACCAATACCACTACCAAACCATTTTCAGGGAAGGGAGATCAACATGACACCCACCCACCCCAATCATGACTCTGAGAGTTCACAATCAACCTAACCTAAAACATAGCATATGGATATCTCCAAGAAGCATCCGAATAAATGTCGGTGACATTAAAGATCTAAATGGTGCAATTTCTGAATTGCTCCACAGAGTCTTCTATATGAATGGATATGCCAGTGAGGATGATGTGCGATTTTTGCCACGTTATTGCAAAACAAAAACTTCAATTTGTAAAAACTGACAAGCTAACATCAACTGAGAAACAAACACAAAACCCACCCATCAACACCTGTGTGAAGAAAGTGAAAACGCAAATCATCTGAAACTTCCTCAAAAGCAACTCAACACAGACCACAATGGAACCTGGAAAAGAGTCACTGTCCCAGACAACTGTAAAATAAGAAATAAACTGAAGAGAAAGAAATTCAGACCTCAACAAAACCAAAGTAACAGATTGCCAAATAAAGACTACAGAAAAATGCAATCAGACCGAAAATCCATCCACATTGAAAGGAAAGCTATCAAGGGACACAATGTCAGAAATTACACAAGGATGTTTGAAGTTCCTTCTCTTTCATCTTTATCTCATATAGCAACCAAACAAACATCGGCAAACGAAAACCACACACAGAGGACACTAAGATAAACGAAAACCACACAGAAAGGACACTAAGAAAAACGAAAACCACACAGAGAGGACACTAAGACAAACGAAAACCACACAGAGAGGACACTAAGACAAACGAAAACCACACAGTGAAGACAGCAAGACAAGCAAAAATCACACAGTGAAGACAGCAAGACAAACGAAAACCACACAGTGAAGACAGCAAGACAAACGAAAACCACAGAGAAGAAACAAAGACAACGAAAACCACACAGTGGAGACACCAAGACAAACGAAAACCACACAGAGAAGAAACCAATAGAAACGAAAACCACACAAAGAAAAAAACCAAGACAACGAAAACCACACAGAGAAGATACAAAGACAAATACACAGAAAGGTAGAAGACTGCCCTACACATCTGACGAGAACAAAATCAATCAGATAGTGAAGTACAGCAAACCGAAAACAAGAAAGAAAAACACCACCACCAACAAAAACAATCAGACAGAAGACAACAGCAGACCAGATGGAGACATTATCCACAGTCCCTTTGCGGACGATTCATTTCATCACGGACCACCTTTACTGGCCTCCAGCACCTCTCTATGCACATCCCAACGGACAACATCGGGGACTGCAACAACAACCACGGCGAAAACAACAAGTCAGATGAATAGGGGTTCGAACATCCCAGGCGTGTGTATCCACTAGGTATAAACCTGGTGTGGTACTACCATTGGTTCTGTAAGATAATCCCACCCACCCTCTCCTCTCCAACAGCGAAGACAGTGTTGACATCAATTACCATGTCATTAGCCCACAGACAACCGGGCTTCTGCATGCCTCTACTGGCCAGACAATAAACGCCATGGATATACCGACCAACATTCATCATCACCACTCTTCCTCTTTTCTGTCAACTACCCTCTCCTCTATCATGACCCACAATTATCGCACATCTCATTCCAGGCAGCAAAATCAGCCTTGGCTGGAAACTGCCATCATCCTAACTAACTAACTAGTTCATTCGGGAAATAGCTAGAGAATCATTCTAGATGTTTTGTACATCTGACACAACCAGACAATTAATACATGTATTATCTACAAGGGAAAATAAACTGACAGTCATTAAATATATTATCTTTATGTGAGATAAACAGGCTATCTGAATAACATATACCTGGACAACATAAAATTGCCCAACTGCTAAAAGCAGCACTCCTTGGTAGTGCTCGCATCCTCCATAAAACCTTGATCTCCCTTGACCTTGGTTCATAACCGATAGTCAACAGAAGTGAACAACTGAATAATAATAATAATAATAATAATAATAATAATAATAATAATAATAATAATCCCACTGCCATTAATCGACCTACCACAGCCATTAAACACCCCAACACTCCATTCCTCATCCTACTGCCAGTCTGTCACTAATCACCCCAATACTCCATCCTTCATCCCACTAACACTAATCGTCCTAGCACTGCCACTAATCACCCCAATATTCCATCTTTACTCCACTACCACTAATGATATCAACACTCCATCCTTCATCCTATTGACACTAATTGTCATAGCACTGCCAATAATTGCCTCAACACTCCATCCTTTCATCCCAATGCCACTAATTGCTCTAACACTGCCATTAATAACCCCATTACTCCATCCTTCATTCCAATACCACTAATTGCTCTAACACTGCCATTAATAACCCCATTACTCCATCCATCATTCCAATACCAATAATCGATCTAGCATTGCCACTAAATCACCGCAACGGTAAAATCTTTTATCCGAACGTTATAATCATCGATCTTTCAACCCAACAGCGAAATTCCTCTTTCCAACAGTTCTAACACTCAACACCAGATCAAAACTGCTACTCCTCATCACAGTAGTGCCATCTGTCATCTGTCATCCACTGTCATCCCTCACTATCTGATCAGTACTGCCACCCAAAACATCAGTACTATCATCTTACCCCAGAACTACTATGTGTCATTTCCAGAATTGCCCCACCTCACCATGAGCTCTGTAAACACCCATTACCCCAATATTATCATCTTAACCCAGAACTACTATTTGTCATCTCAACTTTACCGCACCTCATCATCAACTCATTACTGGCACAATTCACCCCAGCACTCCCACCCTTCATCCCAATATTCCCACCCCACACTTTAACACCGTACGCTCCATTTCCCACTTCTAACCATCAGCTCAGCATTGTCACCTTTCGTCTAAAGGCTGCTACCCTTCATATCAAAGTTGCTACCTTCATATCAAAGTTGTTATCCTTCATCTCAAAGTTGTTACTCTTAATATCAAAGTTGCTACCCTTCATATCAAAGTTGCTACCCTTCATATCAAATTTGCTACCCTTCATATCAAAGTTGCTACCCTTCATATCAAATTTGCTACCCTTCATATCAAAGTTGCTACCCTTCATATCAAAGTTGTTACCCTTCATATCAAAGTTGCTACCCTTCATATCAAAGTTGTTACCCTTCATCTATTAAACAATACACGTCTTATTCACACGATCTTAACAGACGTTAAACTGTCGCATTGTTTCTCATCGGAAGTTAGTAAAGTCGTTTGGTTGTGTTGATGTATCCATCTACGTTTAAAACAAGTAGCTTACTAATTCAGCTATCGTGCAGTTTCGTGTGATTTTAATGAAAAGGGCGTTTCGTGGATCTTGTTTATTACGGAATTCTAATAATAGCATTCCATTCATTTCAGTGGTAAGAATAAATAATTAATTAATAATTAACCTTGAGTTGTTTTTTTGTTTTTTTGTTTCAATCAACTAATACGAACAGTCCTTGCAAGCCATACCGGACGTCTTTGTTTCAGTCAACCAATAGGAACAGTTCTTAGAAGCCTTAGTGGATGCCTTTGTTTCAACCTATAGGAACACTCCTTGCAAACCACAACAGATGTCTTTGTTTCAATCAACCAGTAGGAACAATACATGCAGACTATCAGATGCTTGTTGTACAGGAGGACTAAGTGACTGCAGTCTGTTTATTAAACTTAGAATAGCATGCAGTTTAGGACAATTTAAGTCTGAGTCTTAACCAACCCGTACACATTCGCGAGCCCCGGCCTGTTGAAAAAAAATTATCTCCCCTGGTAAAAGAGTATTTTGTGTTCAATGGAAACAACATTAAATCTCGAGAGTCATGCACGACAAATAAGTCTTCACGTTTGTATCATGTGAGATTCTGTAGGGTCTCCATCCATCCGTTATACTTTCATAATGCTGTCTAGCAGTAGAATTATGAAACATTTCGTTATTCAAGGACGAATTATATGCATATCTAGTACATTTAATCAATATTAAACTCTCGAGCCTTGCATTCAATGAAGATTATGCACATATTGTGAGAAATTGCTCAAATTTTCTTCTCCCCGATAAACAGATTCTGAAATGGAGTCTATGGCAACAAATTTCCAATATGGGAGCAAAATACAAAAATATACCCTAGCTTTGTAATGCATTGCTTTAATATCCCTGGTGTCTTTTCTTTCTTGACTCGTTAACTTTCATTTTATACAGCGTGCTCTCACGCGTCAGTCAGTTTAGTCACGCGTTACGCATAATTTGCCTGATCAAGACTGAATGCAACCGCCCAGCTTGAGCTACCATCCGAAACGTACAGACAAGGGACTTGGAATGGAAGTAATTGATTAAAACTGAGTCATAAAAAAATTTTGTAAGTTTTTTCAAATGATTTAGAACAATTTTGCACCGCTAAATTCGAAAATGAAATCCGGTTTTTTTTTAATCAGGTCATGTTTTTGTGCTAATTCGATTTTTAAAATTCCGATCTTAAAACTAAATTGATTACATTTTTGTAACATTATTAGTCAATTTTTGTTAATATTTCTCTTCTGAAATAGGTTTTCAAATTAAAAACATCGTTTTCTAACACAATTCATTTATTAAATGTTACAAAAGTTAATTAGTGTACAAGGAATAGTAGACATTGATAAAGGTAAATACATATAAATTGGTTATTAGGTCATCATTGTTCAAAATTCAGGGCATGAACTTCCGTCTCTTCGAACTTATAGAATGCTTAGCGGTATGGATGCCTCTCTTTAGAGTCTAACAGTAATCAGCCATCATGACTGCATCCCAGCGTCCCTGATACCTGGTCTCCATCTCTTTCATATCCTGATGAAATATCTCCTCTTGCTCGTCGCTCATTGATTCCAGATTTTCAGGAAACCAATCGATGTGAGAATAAGTAATGTATTTTGATGCTCATGTTGCATCCAAGGTTTCTGAAAGCAGTCAGCATATTGGCGACAAACTCTGCATAGTTCCTGGCCTTACTGTTGCCAAGAAGGTTTTTCACGTCCAGAACAAAAACCTTCCACGTTTTAAGTTCCATTTTGTTCATTGCGTTTTCAAACTCTGGATCTCTGATTAGCTTACGGAGTTGCGGACCATCCAAAATGACAGCTTTCAACTTTTCAATGTCAGCCCAGGAAAATCGTGGTACAAGTAACAGCCACCATCCTTGTCCAGAGCTTTGGTGAACTGTTTGATTAAGCCAAGCTTAATGTCCAGCGGTGGTAAAAGTATCTTGTCTTTGTCCACCAGAAAGTTGTTTACGAGGTTCTTTGATTTGCAAGGTACCAATTCCTCCCGTACAAGCCAGTCCTGCTTCGTGTAATGCTGAGCTTTGTCCCTACTATCCCACATGCACAGAAAGCACGGGTACTTGGTGAATCCAAACTGTTGTCCCAACAAAACGTTTATCATCTTCAGGTCAACACCAAGTAACTATCCATGCTGATCATAACGAATTTTCTCCAGCACGTACTTCACTGCTTCATACTTCTCCTTCAGTGTAGTCGAATGATTTAGAGGTACAGAGGCAAATGGTTACCATTGTGTAGTAGAACACATTTCATGATCGCTTGCTGCTGTCAATGAACAATCTCCAGTCTTCAGGTTTATACTGTGGCACTCCAAGCTTGTGCAGAAGCTGCGCAATATTTGTACAGTACACCAGGTCCTACTTTGTAGAGAAAAAACTGAGGTACTCTTGATGTATGTTTGTATGTTGCGGTAGAAGGTGATGCGAAAACTGTCAAAAAGGACTTTTTCCTTCAATCTGAATGCCAACAGTTCAGCAGATGACTTTGACAAAGCTGAGATCGCGAACTAGATCATTTAGCTTCTTCTTCTTCTTCTTCTTCTTCAACACTAGAGAAATCTTCTTCACTAATGTCGGTAAGTTCTCCAGGGACAGGTACTAGGATTTCACCACAATGAGCTTCTGGACGACGTGCTGATTCAAGATCGGGATATTTAAGGATGCTCCGGTTTTTTTATGTTAATCCCAGCCAAATCAATAGCGCAGAAGTAGCAGTCGGTTCCCTCCAAACCATAGGATTTCCAAACTTCAGACAACTCTTCTTACCCTTGGTCCAACGACGCAGATACTCGGTGCATGTCTTGCATACCATGTGTGGCGCCCAAACTTTATCCTGGTCACCAAGTTTTATACCAAAATAAGCATGGTAAGCACGCTTTATAAAGCCTGTTACTGGATTCCTGTTAGGAACAACGGTGTATTCGCCGCAGATGTAGCAAAATACATCGGGTTTATTTTTGCAATGTCTTCTGGCCGAAGAAGAAAAATATCAATTAGTCAAAAATTATCTTATGTATACTCTCCATAATTATGTAATTTGTTTATTTAAAGAAATAAAAGAACGAAGTTTTCATAATATAATAGAAAATACCCTTACATATAAAAAAAAACTACTCCCCCCCAAAAAAAAAAATCATCATCTGGAAATAGATCAAAAAGTTGACCTAATTGAACAACACCGATGTAATTTTTCGATCCAGCACAATAAAACTCATAAATCCGTCAAAAAAAAACCTTAGATAACTAATTTGAGGTTGGCCAGTTAAAAGTTCAAATGAATGCAACGGTACTAACGTTCAAAAGAACTGCAGTAGTCGTACGTGTCATAAATTAGACAACGGTCAACTTTTCAAAGCAGGCAACGTTCAACTTTTCAAAGCAGGCAACGTTCAACTGTAAAGCAACTTTTTAAAGCAAGCAGAATCCAAAATAACATGTACCACGCAATAATAGTGAGTGAGAGAAAGAGAAAGTTGCATAAGGTCAGATAGCTAATGTTCCTGTGTCCTTTATATGTTCGTGTGTTTTTTTTTCTTTATTTCGGAAATGTTCATCGATTTTCAAGATTCTCTATTATTTTCATGCACATGGTTCAAAACACTCGGATTGATTTTTATTGGTTCATTCTCAGTCACGCTATGGATAACCCATCCACCTTCATTTCATCAAACCCGATACAGTGTTTAGGTTCATCTTCAACCGTTATAGTTGTTGTTGCTATACTGCACCATACTATACTATTGTTTGTTATACTCTTTCTACTATGCCGCACCATACTATACTATTCTTTATTATACTGTTTTTACTATGCCGCACTATCATAATATACTTTACTTGTTTCAAGTACAAAACAGTGCTATACTAAACTGTTTCTACTAAATTGCACTATACTACTATATAATATAGAATACTGTTGCTTCCGCTTTACTGTGCTCCTGCACTATTCTCTATTATCGCAACCTTACTACAGTAAAGTATATAATTCTATCCCGTATTATGCCATACTATATGTTGCTATTACCTCACCGTACCATACACTGTATTGTGCAAATATACTGCACACTATGCTAGATTACACTGTATTGTGCAAATATACTGCACACTATGCTAGATTACACTGTATTGTGCAAATATACTGCACACTATACTAGATTACGCTGTATTGTGCAAATATACTGCACACTATGCTAGATTACACTGTATTGTGCAAATATACTGCACACTATGCTAGATTACGCTGTATTGTGCAAATATACTGCACATTATGCTAGATTATACTGTTGCTATACTGCATCGCACTTTACTATGCTATATCTGTTGCTACTATACTGCACCTTTTTAATGCTATCTGTTGCTACAATACTGCACTTTACTAAGCTGTACTGTCTGTTGCTACTATAGTGCACTATACTATGCTAAACTATCAGTTAGCTACAATTTTATCCCCAACATGTAATCGGCGTTCATTACGCGCTGTCGGTCCTACTTGCGTGATGAAGAGCGAACGCTCCAATCCGGCTAATCATTGGTTTGACGTCCCGTGGGGCCCTTTTCGGGATTGTTCTTGCTGCCATGCTCTCTGGACACGTCTGTCCAGTCCCACACAAATCGTCCCGTGTCTTGCTGATTACACTGAAATGTACAAGCCAGGCATTTCAAATAAAGTCAAGCTACTGTTCCCGAGGGTGGGAATGTGCTTGTGTCAGCGCCGGGTTGTGTCTATCACGGCTGAGATGTATCTGTGGCAACGTGGAATGTGTCTGTGTTTAGTGAAGAGATGCGTCTGTCTGGTAGAAAAATGTTTTTGTGATAGTATAAATATTATGTGCGTCAGCGCTGAGGTATATGTACATCTGTGTCAGCGCTGAGGTATGTGTACATCTGTGTCAACGCTGAGGTATATATACATCTGTGTCAGCGCTGAGGTATGTGTACATCAGTATCAGCGCTGAGGTATATGTACATATGTGTCAACGCTGAGGTATTTGTATATCTGTGTCAGCGCTGAGGTGTGTGTAGCAGGCTAGCCCGTAGTTGTGTTTGTGTCAATTGCGTAGAGATGTGTATGCCTCAGCAAGGATGTGTTTGTGGTAGAGTGCAAATGAATCTATCACAGGGCAGATATAGACATGCGTCCGTCATTGAAGAACACTGGCCATTAAATACTGTCACATCACTTAAACTTCTGACCATGCACGTTATCTCCATTAAACACAGAACGTTTCTAGCATCCCATTAAACACAGAACGTTTCTAGCATCCCATTAAACACAGAACGTTTCTAGCATTCCATTAAACACAGAACGTTTCTAGCATTGCATTAAACTTCTGACAAAGCACGTTATCTCCATTAAACACAGAAAACGTTTTTAGCATTCCATTAAACTTCTGACAAAACACGTTACCTCCATTAACCACACAATGTTTCTAGAATTCCTTTAAACTTCTGACAAAGCACATTATCTCCATTAAACACAGAACACGTTTCTAGCATTCCATTAACATTCTGACAGAGGACGTTGTTAAACACTGAACGTTTCTAGCATTCCATTAAACTTCTGACAAAGCACCCTATCTCCATTAACACAGGATCACTTCCGACACTCCCTTCAACCGGGAACCAGTTATTGAAGTTTCTGTCAACTGTAAAATGTAACTATGCCAAGCCCACCAAATTGGTGACATATCACTGTCACTCGTACTAAATGCAGACTCGCCAGCGACGCTCCACCAAATGCAGCCGCACCAGCGACATGCTCACCAATGTACACTCACCAGTGATATGCTCCCCCCCAAAAAATAAAGACAACATAGTTACTCCCCCCCCCTTCCAAATGTAGACTCACCGCCGACATGCCTATCAGACTCACCAGCGGCACACCCTCCAAATGCAGACTCACCAGCGCCATACCCATCAAATGCGGATATATCTTTAACACTCGTTTCAAATGGAATATTCTGAAATATCCTTGACTCATTCAGTAAATGCAGGCATGTTAGGTGTGACGCCCCTCCAAATTATGTCGTTCGTTTTCAATTGGGAGACGTCACACCCACTAAACACATGGACATCACTGTAATATGCACCATCTGACACCAGTGACACCTATTATTCAGCTACATCAGTAACATACCTACACAAACATTCAGTATCACTGTCTCCTAAATTGGCTGCAATGAAGAGGAAAAATTTATATACACCTAAAATCAAAATGAAGCAGTGTACATCATTTATAATTTTTCCAGATATAGTTCCACCCCTCAAAAATTACACTTACGTTTTGGTTTGGTTTTTGGTTTGCGTATGGAGATTCTTTGTGAGCGACGAATGCTCTCTCTCTCTCTTTCTCTCTCCATCTCTTTCACCGGCAATTTTTCTTTGACACATGGGGGTCGCTGGCATGACATGATTAAGCGCTTCTATAACAAGAAATTGCTGACTTCTTACATGCGATTTTTAATGACGTCATCAAACCTACACTTTTTTCTTTAATGTAACCACACCATATTTCTTTTCTGTGTAATTAAAGAATGTTTCAACCATTTGTATTAGTCAGCCTAGCCCAGAAATTAAAAAAAAGGCGTGAGGGAATAAATCCACAAAAATTGTAAAATTAAATACATTGCATTAATAAATAGTTTACTGCATCATAGATATTGACTTCCACCTTGTTTTGTGTATATAGCTAATGCATTCTTGACTTTCGAGCATGTGCGGTTTTTTTCACATGGACAGATGGCAAATACACTAGCACCTTCATAGCACTCTCCAGTTCTAAATTTAGAACTATCTATTTGTCACTTTGCCATTAACAAGTTTGAACCAAATTCAAATAAAGAGATGCAAACTGTTTATAAGCAAACCTCAGTTCGCCAGGTCATGAAACCGCCATCTTTAATATAAATGATAAAATGAGCAAGCATTGCCGGATTAAACCCTGTGGAGGCCCCTAGGCAGTCAAATTCTCGGGGACCCCTCGCAAATTATCTCCTATTATGTTTTCAATTTTACCAACCAACAATGGGTATATTACATAAATACATTACTTTCTCTATAGACTTTAATGTAAAGTTTTCGTTTCTTTGAGTTGATTCATTTATTTTTGGAAACAATTTAAGAATGCTTGATTGTATATGGTCACGGGGCCCCTAAAAGGCTGGTGCCTACTCCGGTACTATGAGCAGGGTCTGCAAACAATAGATAGATAGATAGATAGATAGATAGATAGATAGATAGATAGATAGATAGATAGATAGATAGATAGATAGATAGATAGATAGATAGATTGTCTTTCTTACTAATGTATTTGTGTAAATCTGAATAGTGGTCTTAATTAGTTCACATTCTCCTTGATCTAATTAGCATGCTGAAATTGCTAATTGCCAGACTTGCAAGAGCGCTCCCTGGGTGACACATTTGGAAAATAATTTACATTTTCTCTTAAACACGGCGCAGCTAGAATACCTTCAGACTAGCTGCTGAATCTCATGCTAATGATTGTGGGGCAGGGGGAGGGTGGGGTGGGGTGAAGGTGAAGACTTCTAGTACATCCTCATTATTACAAATACTGCCTTGCCCCGCGTGGCACCTGAGTGGAAATTAAATGCCCTTTGGCTACAACCCAAAGCCTTCCAGCCAATCGTCAGCTAGAGAAGGACTACTGATTAGGTCCTAACGAGAGCCCCTATATTTGATGGTCGTCAGTTGTTCACGGAATCTCTTGAAAGTTTGTTGTCTTCCCTTTTCTTCTGTCTTCAAATAATTATATTCTTATCTTATTTTTTAATATTTATTTATTCTCTATTTATTGTTTTATTTGATAAATGTACTTTTGTTACTCTGTGTGTATTAAATATTGTTATTTTTGTTGTTGTTTTTTTAAAGATTGGTTTCTTCTTTCATTAATTTTAACTACTTATTATTTTTTTTATGTTTATTCCCTTTTACTTTTTCAGCATTTTTAAGTTTTTAGCTTTTTTTTAATCGTGTCTATTTTTAATTATTTATTTTGTTTAGTTTGTTTTCTAATTTAGTTTTTATAATACTTTAATTCGTCTTAAATTTATTTAATTATTAATTTATATTCTTGACTTTTGAGGCGTAGAGGTATTAGGGAGCCCTTATTTTATTTTATTGTAATCATGTCGGCATTGGCGCTTTCTCTGTCAAGTAACGGCTAAAGATGGAGAAATGTAATTTAAACCGATTCTGTTCTTCTTCAGTGTTAATAAAGTTAGTGTCGAAATGTAATTTTTCATTTCACATTATAATAATTGTAAGCGGAATCCTTGTAGTGATTGACATGCCTGTTGTAGTCCAAATTCTCCTGAAAATGTTCTGGGATTTATTTGGCGCCGTTTTCTATAGGGAATTATTGTGTAAGCGCAAACCTAACGGTACTTCTCAACTTCACATTAATAAAAACGTGTTATGCAAACTCAGGTTTTGAAAACGATAGATTGTTTATAATGCATAACGGTTTGGGAGACGGTTTATAATGTATTACGGTTTGGGAGACTATTTATAATGTATTACGGTTTGGGAAACTATTTATAATGTATTACGGTTTGGGAGACTAGTTATAATGTATTACGGTTTGGGAGACTAGTTATAATGTATTACGGTTTGGGAGACTATAATGTATCAATGTTTGGGAGACTATTTATAACGCATAACGATTTGGGAAACTGTTTTACTGTATTACGGTTTGGGAGACTATAATGTATCATGGTTTGGGAGACTTTATTACGTATAACAGTTTGGAAGACTGTTTATAATGTATTACGGTTTGGGAGACTATTTATAATTTATCACGGTTGTCAACTTTCACTTTTAACATGCATCCAATGCATATAAAGCTTGCCATGTAGCGCATATTATATATCTTCTTCTTTTTCTTTCTATATTTTTTTCTTTTCTCTTTCTGTCTTTCTCTTCATCATGCTCTCTCTCTCTCTCTCTCTCTCTCTCTCTCTCTCTCTCTCTTACTATTACATTATCTCTTTTCCGTTATTATCAATTTATCACTTCTTCCAATCCTTTCTGTTTTTCATTAATTTCCTCCCACTCCCCCATGCTGTATTATGGATTTTACCTGGCGATGAAAAATTTTACTATAAAATAATTTTACTTTAAGCAATATATTCCATATTCTGAAAAGTGACACTTTGCAAGTGTAGCCATGGGCAAACTCTAGTATTAACGGCAAAATATTCTGAAAACTGACATTATGCGAGTGAAGCCATGGGTAAATTCTAATATTTAGTGCTGCCTGAAATTTTACACCCAGAATGATAAACACAGTCTGAGTGAAACACGAATCATCCATATTCCAGGGAGGTCCTAGAGGTCACAGCGATGAACAACAGGAAAAGCCCAATCAAAATGTGTCCTTTACTTTCTTTACTTAAGCTCGCAAAAACCAACAACCATAACATTCTTATTATAGGTTATAATAAATTACTGCTTTCTCTTACTGACAGTGAGGTACATTCTTGTGTTAATCATTATATGTGATTAGATTTTTCATTAGTGATTGTGTTGAGAAATCTGAGTCAGGTCGACTGCCGATCTTTCATGGACTTTGCCTTAATGGGTCCTTATTCGAGGCCACTATTGATGAAAGTTAAGTGAAACTGAAACCCAGAGTTTTTGTTGTTGTACAAATGTACACAAAGCTTAGTGACACAAGCCCAAATTAAAACTGGCAGAACGCTGATTCAGTTTATGTCTTGACGTCGGTGTAATTATTTCTCGTAGGTCCAGAGACTTCTTTGGTTTCCTGATGAAGTTAATTGAGAAGTCCCAAAGAAGACGTCATGAAATGCCGTTTTAATGATTCTGGTAGCAGCACGCACTCGCTAATTATTTAATATAAAAGTAAATCAAACATACAACTAGATAACCAACCCATACCCACTCACGTGCTAATTATTCAACACAAAACTAAATCAAACATAAAAATATTTGTCACCCACTCATTATCCACCCTCAGGTTAATTTTCTAATTTGAATCAAACATTCACGCACCCATTAATTAGCTAACACAAAATTAAATCAAACAAATCTTTAATTAGTACCTGCAAACATCTCCCTAATTAGTACCTGCAAACACATCCCTAGCTAATACCACCAAACATATCCATAGTTAGTTCCTGCAAACACTCACTAATATTTTAGTATCTGCAAACACATCCTCTGGCAGAGTAAATTTGCTTATCCCTATTTCTAGACTTATTTGTTATATAAATCGTTAAATTGTCGAAGTGACCAAACCTTGGGCACACCCTATGATGGTATTTTGTAAGTGTCAGAGTTGGAGTAAACAATTGGAGTTGATAATTAATGTGCTAGAAATTGCTGATGCGATGCAAACCAGTTCCAGCTGGATGAGCAGTTTTTATTATCCACTGGTTAAGATTTACGAGAACGAGACCAGCCAATGAGCTGAAATAAAAATTTAACACGCTGTAGAGAATTCTACTGTCTAATCACTTGAATTTGGTATGGCAAGAAGTCCGGTCATAAAAGGTGGCCGTTAGCTTAAAGGTGAGTTAACTGACTAATTGAGAGAGAAAGAACAATGATAGGGAGGGACTCAGTCTCAACACTTGCCCAAAGAGTCATTTTGCAAAGAGTGAGGATTACAATTTCTTTCATGGTCTATTACTCTTGAATCTACACCAATTTCTACCCATACTTACTCCTGAGCCAATCAAATTCAATTCCATGACTTTCTTCCACCTTCCAACCTACATTATGTTAGCACACATGCAACCTATCTAAAAACAAGTTAACGATTACGTCAGCATAAAAATTGCAAAACACCTAAAGCCAAAACCAAGATTTCAGATCTAATGTTTGAGCTGATGTGCTATTGTTTAGAGGCCAAGGTTCCAGTGTTCTACCAGACAATAACATCCCTACCCTGCGACTACTACTCACTCAACAGATTAATTTCTCCCTTCACCCTTGTCCACTGTGGACTTCACTTCCAGAATTAACTTTATGTAACATTGTTAAATATACGAGTCACAAAAAAGCATCTCATTAAAAAAATTATAAATCAAAATATGAAAATTTTTATTTAAAAATATGTAGGATAATTCCTTATCATATGTGTCACTTGCAATGGATAACAATTAGAAAGTTGTCTTTTTTATACGTCATCACTGGCCTTGAAATAACAGTTACGATGTGATCTTTCTACATGTGTCATTTGCACTGGATAACATTTAGAAGGTTGCCCTTTTTATACGTCATCATTGGCCTTGAAATAACAGTTACGATATGATCTTTCTACATGTGCCATTTGCACTGGATAACAATTAGAAGGTTGCCCTTTTTATATGTCATCATTGGCCTTGAAATAACAGTTACGATATGATCTTTCTACATGTGCCATTTGCACTGGATAACAATTAGATCGCTGACATTTTATAAGTTGTCATGCAGATAACAATTAAAATATTTTCGGTGTATTTATCTCAGTTTGCATGGAGATAATTAAATGTGCCCTATATATCGCCGTTTACATTCAGATAACTATAATGTACTTTAAGCATCGCCAACTGCAAAGAGGCTTTTAAAACATGCTCGTCCTGTGCATCGTTAACTTTCGTGAGATTATTAGAACATCCGTCTGTTTGTCGCCAACAACTGTGAGATAGTAGTTAGAATAACATCATTCGTTCCAAATCACAAAATACATACATACAAACGCATCAAATATCATTTCAACATATATTATTCAAAAGTACAAACTATCTGGTTTTGTAACATATATACTTTTAGCAAACTACAGATTGCATTTAATCATTATTTAAGTGTAACGTTGAATGCTCTAACATATACAACCAAGGGAGGGAGTTTGGGGGATGCTCAATCGCTCAGTGTGTTATGATCCTGTCTTCTACGTGTCCAAGCTTGGTTGGCTTTCGCCCGCCAAATGTCGTCACGAATATCATGGTGGCCGGCTTAAACATCGCTAATTATAGTGCGATATATATTTAAGAGAGAGAGAGAGAGTTATCTCCCATACATCACCAATTTAATGAGATACATATAATTAGACAGTTGTCTCCTAGACATCGCCAGTGTAGTGAGATATATATAATTAGACAGTTGTCTCCTACACATCACCAATTGCGGTGAGACAGCAATAAGAACGTTGTCCTTTACACAACGTCAGTTACAGTGAGATAACAATTATCATTGGCTGTCTCTTGAGCTAGAGTCAGTGTCAGACGACATTCCACTTCAATGCATCACTAAGGTAAGGACGAAAGAGATAGATCAAACACCCCATACAGTGCTTTAACGTTACTAAAAATAAACATTCTTAAATACTTTTTCCGGCTATAAGTTAATGTAATTAATAAATCCCTACGTACATTTCTTGTTTTGCCAGGGTGTACTGAAAAAAATATTTTGTGATAGAATATCAGACTTTGGGGGGGAAATTATAACTCTCGAAAAGGAATTTGGGGGGAAAAGAAACTGAAAAAAGATTTATTTGAGACTGGATTAACGACAGAATACAATGATGATATAAAAACAAAACCTATTACTGATAGAGTAAAAACATAATACGTTAAACCTGATGTTAGAAAAGTTATTTGAATTAGGAGCAAAATCATTGACTGGTTTGCAAAGAGTTATTAATAATGAGTTACATGTTGCAGGCTAAAGTTAGTAAATTGATTATACATTCAGGGCTAAAACAATGACTAGATTGTAAAGAGTTATTAATAACGAGGTAAATGTTGTAGCCCGATGTTATTGCAAGAAACTGATTATACATTCGGGGCAAAAACACAGACTAGTTTGCAAAAGAGTTATTAATAACGAGTTAAATGTTGCAGGTCGCTAAGAAAAACTGTCATTCATGGACTGACGGGGCAGATGGAATTTGATGAAGAAGGGTACATGAACATTTCGACTTTTCGAGTGCGTAATTTGGTGTTCGACGGACGGGAGAGCGTCTGGCAGGATGTGGGCTGCGTCCAAGGGAGAGAAGTGCGTCCATTCGGGATTATTTGGCCTGGCGACGCCAAGAGTCTCAAGTCCCCGACTGAAGGCAGAAAACGTTATCGGGTTGTCACCAATCCTGTGCAGCCATTCGTGATGACCGAAGCACCGCATCCAGATTATGGCGAGTGCCTGACCGACACGCCGTGCTTAAATTTGACTTCCAGGCAGAAAACGCGTGACGATGTGCTCAAGGCCATCACGGCTTACGAGTCTGGTACAAGGAACAGGAGCGATCTCTACCGCATTCAGTGCTGCAGGGGGCTGACGATAGACCTTCTGAACAAGCTGGCCAGTGACCTGGACTTTGACTTTACGCTGTACATCGTGCAGGACGAGACGTACGGCCAGAAGAAGAATGGCACGTGGAACGGAATTATGAAAGACCTCATTGACCACACGGCGCATTTTGCCGTGGCCGCGTTCAGTATTACCAGGGCTCGTTCAAAAGCGATTGACTTTACGGACCCGTACTTCTTTTCGGGATTCTCCGTTCTCTACTCGGACAGAACTCGGGAGACAAGTATGCTGGCATTTCTCGAGCCTTTCGACACGTTTGTGTGGTTTGCTATCTTCGTCAGTGCTAATTTTACAGCTGTTGCCATGGCTATTTTTGAGTGGAACAGTCCTTTTGGCCTAAACCCGTGGGGTCGAAAAAGGAAGCAGAATTATTCACTAGCTTCAGGATTGACAATGGTCTTTTCGGTCCTGTTCGGCCACACGGTCAAGACAAAGTCGCCAAAAGCCTGGCCCAGTAAGGTGATGCAAAACTTCTGGGCATTTGCGGCCATCTTTATCATCGCGTCATACACAGCTAATCTGGCGGCATTTATCGCTGGGAAGCATGCAGGAATCAACTACTATGATATCACAGACAACAGGGTAAGATTTTGCGAGCATCTTTCCTAGTCCTTTGTTGTTGTTTTATTGTTTGTGTTGTTTCTTTATCGGCTTGTGTATGAGCATGCCTTACGTTGTGATGATTGGATAACCTTTCCGTAATGTCCAGTGGCTTAGTGTATGATAATCAAGACAATTCATGTTTTCCACTTATGACAACATCTCTAAAAACACAAATGTCAAGATAGTTCCCTTTAAGACTCAAGTTTTGAGCAAATGGTCACGAGTTACTTCACTTGCTGCGTCAGTTAATATGACATAGCTAAATTGAATTTCCTTCAAATTACTTGATTGGGCTAGTCACTGTAAGTATAATTGGCCTGTCTTGTTACTAGATTTGTACTATCACGAAACTTGACATAGTTGTCAGGTATTTTGGCTTTGTCCTATAAATTGTTCGTGGTCTTTCTCTTTACTGGGCTTATGTTATTGGAGTAGGCCCCTGCCGTTACTGGTTTTGTGCTGTCAAGTAACTTGACTTGCCATTGAATTGTTCGTGATTAATCACATTTTTCATTTATCGTATTATTGGACGTTGTCCGTGACATTACATGATTAGACACTTCACGTTGTAGGGCATGTCAGATTATATAATGTCTGTCTATTACATCTCCTTTGAATCAATAATTTACTAAGCTAGTTATCTTTGGCTATATGGTAGCAACCAGATAAAGAGAAGGGAGGTGGTGGAAATTATAGATTGACAGTATAATTTTGTTATGCTGTTTACATAATCATAATAAGTGACAAATTACCATTTCTTATAACCATTTTCCATAAAAAGGTCTCCTTTACAAAATATGATCAAAGCAAAATAAAAGTATTTTATCACGACCACTTCTACAAATATACACCTCGCCCAGATTACTCACAGCAGAGGTCACTGATCACTAAATTGTAACCATGTGCGATCCGTGACTATTTCCTTAAAGCATTCACTCTACCGAACTTTCTACTCATAAAATTATCTACTTCAGGTTAAATGGCAACAATGGCTGTGATGCTCTTTCCGGAGATTTTCCCCACTCCACCCCCCTCCCCATAAAACCTATTCAAAGAGTTACCTTCCAGCTGTATGCCACAGGTAAATGCCAGAACAATTTTGCTGCTTGAGCATAATGTTGGGTTTGACAACTGATTCATAGTTAATTGGATATTTATTGTTTATGTCTATGTTAACTACGTCAGAGTTGTGTTATTTATTTTTTATTGGGGAGCTAACTGACAGCGAAAGTGTTCTTCATTGCAATATTCTCTTGCAGTCGTGCTCCTGACAGTGAAGAGATTTAATGCCACAATTAATCTCGTTGTTCCACATCATGTGCCCTCTTCAACTTGAATGACATTGAAAAGGCCATTGCCCAAAGTGTTAAAAGGCGAGTTATTTTAGAAGATTATTACCCAAACAGTTAAAAGGCGGAGAGTGTTGGATATTATTGCCCAGAGCATTAAAAGGCAGATGGATGTGGTGGTGACGGGTACTATTGCCCAGAACGTTAAAAGGTATGGTATGGTGGGTATTGTCCAGATTGTTAAGAGGAGTGAGAGGGTATTATTGCCCAGAGCATTAAATGGCGGGTGGTTGTGGTGGTGGTGGATATTATTACCCAGAGCATTAAATGGCGGGTGGTGGTGGTGGTGGTGGTGGTGGTGGTGGTGGTGGTGGTGGTGGTGGATAGTATTTCCCAGAGCATTAAATGGCGGGTGGTGGTGGTGGATATTATTGCCCAGAGCATTAAATGGCGGGTGGTGGTGGTGGGGGTGGATATTATTGCCCAGAACATTAAATGGCGGGTGGTGGGGGTGGGGGTGGATATTATTGCCCAGAGCATTAAATGGCGGGTGGTGGTGGTGTGGTGTGGTGGTGATGGTGGTGGATATTATTGCCCAAACTTTCAAAGAGCTAGTGGTAGTGGCGAATGATTGTTTCTAACACGTTGGTAACCGAAGCAGCCAAGACCAGGAAGATCGCCAGTAATGAAAGATTCTTTCCCAAATTGTCTAAGGTCAAATGAAATATTACGGTTATTACCCGAAGTTTCAAAGGACAAGCACAAGACATTACCCAGTGTATTATATGCATCATGTTATGAGTATACAGTAACGTTTCCCAAGGTCGCTTGTTAGTGTAATGTTATCACTCACAACCTCAAAGGGCAAGTATTGGGTGAAAGGTTGTTACCCACAACCTCGAAGGATGTTATTGAATGTTATTACCCAAAGCAATAAAAACTAGAATTAGAGAAAGGTTACAATCCAAAAAGAGCTAGTCTTTGTGGAAGGTTCCAGAACCTCAACGAGACGAACGTCAGTTCAGAGTTATTGCCCTTAGCGCCAAAGGACGACTGCTAGTTAAAGGTTTACACATAAACAACTTTTGACAGAAAACGTTTGTTAACA
Organism: Sinotaia quadrata; assembly: GCA_028829895.1. Classification (NCBI taxonomy): domain Eukaryota; kingdom Metazoa; phylum Mollusca; class Gastropoda; order Architaenioglossa; family Viviparidae; genus Sinotaia; species Sinotaia quadrata. The sequence goes on along the minus strand of CM054178.1, from coordinate 137,451,059 downwards.
TTAGTGTCAACAGAATTTTTACATGTTATAACATTAGGTACCAACAAACAAGTTACATTGAAAGACTATTGACAACAGTGTCCACAGACATGTAGTTAAGTGACATTGATAGACTATTGACAACAATGTCCACAGACATGTACTGTTAAGTAACATTTGTATTGACAACAATGTCCACAAGCATGTACTGTTAAGTAACATTTGTATTGACAACAATGTATGTACTGTTAAGTAACATTTGTATTGACAACAATGTCCACAAGCATGTACTGTTAAGTGACATTAAAAAACTATTGGCAACAATGTCCACAGACACACTGTAAGGTATTTACTAAAAGTGTCAAATGGCATAATGGAAGATTAAAAATTATTACCAGAAGATATGTGGTGAATGTTAATGATTATTACTGTGCGGGACACGGGACATATAATTAAAATGTTGCTACTAAAAGCGTCCAGAAGTTTGGGGTAGACGAAATGTAATTATCAACAGCATCCAAAAAAATGTTCTGAAAGACTATTACTAAACATTTCGCATGAAAAGTTCATGGCTTTGAGCTCAACCTTGCTCATTCTGATTTTTACAATGTGTCTACGTGCGCTCTTTAAGCGATGACTGTTGCTCTGAACGGTTGTGATTGTAAGTGCTGACAGTCTATGGGAAGGTAGTACAAATACTACTTGTTAGTAGCAATAGGACTAGTAGTAGTAATCGTAGTCGTCATCGTAGTAGTAGCACACCAAGGGCAGTAACTGTTATTTATAATTTAGAAAAACTCATTGAAGTTGTGCTTGTTTGCTGTCTTTCAAATAGATTGGTGATAACTAGATTAAATCTTCAGAAGTATAATTTGATCTTGCCAAGAAATGCAAGGCTTGTCAAAATCAAGTATATATCGTGGGGAGGGTGGGTTGGAGGAGAGAGGGGACAAGAGGGGACAATTACATTTGTAATTCTCCACGATAGTAATGGTCTTATATCAGTTATAGATTCTAAATGGAATCCATGGCCTCCGCAGGACGCAATGACCTCATTCGTTTGGTCTTCTAAGTAGAATTGGTCTGGCATCGGTAGGAGAAAAACTTTCATGTCACACATCAGTTGTGTTCGCGCCAGGCCGCATCAATTACACACTCTTTCAGTAGAAAATATGCTGTTTTAGTCATTAGTGAAAAGTTCCCAAGCTTTAATTCCAGTCATAAGGGAATAGTCGCCAAGCATTTTTACAGGTCATAAGTGAACAGTCCAAAATTTTCGTTCCAGTCATAAGTGAATAGCCCCAAAGGTTTTGTTCCAGTCATAAATCAACGGTTCTAAAGCTTTATTTCATTCATCAGTGAACAGTCCCAGAGCTTGTATTCCAGCCATAAGTGAACAGCCTAAAGGTTTTTGTTCCAGTCTTAAATAAATGGGTCTAACATTTTTCTTCCAGTCATAAGTGAACAATCCTAAAACATTTCTTCCAGTCATAAGTGAACATCCCTAAAGCTTTTCTTCCGTCTTAAGTGAACAGTCATAAAACTTTAATTCCGGTCACGAGTGAACGGTCCCCAAGCTGTATATAACTGGCTGTAATGCCTTCGTACCAAGTGTTTCCCTTTCTCTAAATTCAGGAGAGACGAGGAGGGGAGAGTAGCTTTGAGTGTTCATTTGTGTGGTAACTGTAAAATGTGATGACACAAACTGCGGCAAAGGCGATGGAGCTGTCTTTCATTTCCTCAAATCTCATGACAATTAAAGAGTTTCCAAAATTGTGTGCCCGTGACTAGAAATGTTTCACTGATCCGGATAAACTGGCTGGATATGTTTTTGCTAGAGAGAAAAGTTATTATTTTCTATAAAATGAAAGTGCGTGTACTTGTTCTAAGCACTGTAATCGTATTTTTGTTGTGAAATGCATTTGCGCCATCTTGATCATGGATTTAAAACTTTCTTTTCCTCAGTCTAATATTTGCATTGTGTCTGCATCTGTATTTGTGTCTGTGTGCGTGTGCGCTTTAGATTATTTGTATTTGTTTTCAATCACGTGATTGAAGTGTGTTACATTTGCAGTATATAAAAAGCTAATAAAGCACGAAGTGAGTAATTGAAATGGCCAAAGTAAAATGACATAGATGCCCGAATTTCGAAGATAAAGTCATTAGGGAAATTTTGAAAATTTGCACGACTATTTCTAATCATTATTTAGAATATGAGACTTAAAACCGATGCCAAAATTAATTTTAAATGTCAACTGCATTTGCTTAAATGATAGAGAACTGAGCACCTTATATCAGTTTTTAATGCTTTTTACATTGTTCAAATTATAGTAAAAATAAATGATCAGTAAATCATTTCTCCTCATAGTGCGCAGATCTATTATTTTTTCACGTCATGTGGAAGGCTACGCGCTGTGGACGTATGTACAGCACTTTTTGTTCTGTTTCATGTGTAGGCCTGCGCTGATGGCAAATTAGGTCAGTGATCCATTTGTTTTTAAATCGAGCGGCACGAGAGGTGCAAATGTGTAGTGCTGTATTAGAGTATATTATTCTTTTACACTGATTTTATTAATTGTGGAAGACGTTTGTATATTTAGATTGGAAATAGATTGTAGTTTGTATTTATGCATTTTTGTTTGCTAGTTTTATGTTATTTTCTTTGTGTATTTTAAAATTTATTCCTGTGAGAACAGTTTTTTACATGGCATACGAGCATAGTTATTTATTTTATTCCGTGGCTTTTCTTGTAAAGTTTACGTTAGGAAAGAGTGGTATTTAAAGAGTTTTTAACATAGTTATATTTTATTCTGTGGCATTTCTTGTAAAGTTTACGTTAGGAAAGAGTGGTATTTAAAGAGTTTTTAACATAGTTATATTTTATTCTGTGGCTTTTCTTGTAAAGTTTACGTTAGGAAAGAGTGGTATTTAAAGAGTTTTTAACATAGTTATATTTTATTCTGTGGCTTTTCTTGTAAAGTTTACGTTAGGAAAGAGTGGTATTTAAAGAGTTTTTAACATAGTTTCCTTAGATAGTAAAATCTTAATAAAACTCTTTGTAGTTTGGAAGTAATTTCTATCTAGACCAAAGTAAAAAAAAGTACCGAACAGACCATTAGATAATTTTTGTGTGTACAGCAAATTGTCAGTGATAGGTGCTTACTTTAAAAGCTGCCCATTCAGGATATAATGACGTGTTAGGCGTGTCCAAATGTGTATAGATGAACAAAGATGCCATGTAGCATGAAAGATGAGAGAGAGAGAGAGAGAGAGAGAGAGAGAGAGAGAGAGAGAGAGTTGATGTGCATGTCACCAGGAAATGAAACATCTCTAATTAAGCACGGTGTTGCATATTGTCGTCTCTTGCTGTGCTGTCGTCACGTGACGTATTGTCCTCCATCAACATAATTTTTCTTCGTGAATTCAAACCACTGCATACTACAACATGCAAAATCCCATCACAATTTACATTCTACAGTTCGTCAGATTTCAAAGGTGACCAGTGGTGACCTTAGACTTCATTGATCCAGTGTATACGTAGTTTTTCTACCTGGAATTGTCATCCAGTGTATAAGTAGTTTTTCTACCTGGAATTGTCATCCAGTGTATAAGTAGTTTTTCTACCTGGAATTGTCATCCAGTGTATAAGTAGTTTTTCTACCTGGAATTGTCATCCAGTGGATTAGCTGTCTTTTCGCCTGAAATCGTACTCCAGTGGACATGCTGTTTTCTTTCTGAAATCGTACTCCAGTGGACATGCTGTTTTCTTTCTGAAATCGTGATCCTGTTAGCATGTTGACTTTCTTTTTGAAATCGTGATCCAGTGGACATGCCAAATTTTTTTCCTGAAATATGGTGATGGACGTCCTTGGTTTCCATGAGCTTGTAATTGTTCTTTAGTTATTGGATTTGCAAATTAAAGAATCATTTAAAATAATTTAACTGGGATTATTTTTAAAACATTTGTTTTCAAGAGCGTTATTGATCGATAAGAGATTTTTAAAAATTATATTAAGATTATGCTTGTCTAATATAAAATAGTTTGTTAATAATGATTTGTTTGCTATAAAATAGTTTATTCTTAATTATTGTTTGTTATAAAATAGTATATTCATACTTATAAGTAACAGATGTGTCTGGGCTAGTCAGAAGCAGTAAACAATTGGTGTGTAAACATCAGTCAGTTTTTAAATAACTCTACATATATATGTAGGTAGGTAGGTGTATATGTATGTATGTATGTATTTATGTACATATGTGTATATACCTCTCTCTCTCTCTCTCTCTCTCTCTCTCTCTCTCTCTCTCTCTCTCTCTCTCTCTCTCTCTCTCTCTGTGGTAGAGCAAATTTACCTGTCCCTATTTATAAACTTAATCGTTATATAATTTGTTACATATCAATGTGACGTGACCTTCAGGTACTGCACGTGATGATATTTATGTAAGTACCAGAGTTGTGAGTAAATAAATCAAGTAAAAAATATGCTAGAACTTGCTCATTCAATCCGAACCAGTTCCAAGCAGAGGAATCGTTTTCTAATAGTCTCATACGTGATCATAACAACTTCATCCAATGTGGGTAGATCAAAAAAGTTACTTTGTTGAAGAAAGTTCTATATTCAAATCACTTTGATTTTAATATAACTCAAGTCCACTCATAAAGGCGATCGTTAGCTTATAGTAAGTTAACTGACTGATAAAGAAAGAGTGGACTTAGAAATATTTTGTACATGTTTGTTATTCATCCATGATTTAAATTAGAGAATCATTTATGTAAATGAACCATTATTTCTATGTTCACTAATTAAATTACGTTGTACATTATACTTGTGAATTTTAATCAATGCTATATTTCTCATGTTTGTTGTGTATCGGGATAATGAATATTGTTGCAGGATTTGTAAGTTGAGAATGTGTGTAAGAGAAAAAAGGAGATTAGAGATGAAAAATGCCTGAAACTTGCAGAGAGTAGTGTGCCTTTGGGCGTTATTATGCTTTAGATTTTGTAACCTTGTATCTGCTGCAGACTGGTGTGTATCCAGTATTGTCGTTGAACTTATCAGTAAACTTGTTTCTGTAAGTTGATTCCTGTGAATTATCTTCAAGAGCCAGTACGACAAAGTGAAGTTTGAGTTTGGTCTCGAAATTTCCACAAAGTTTCTTGAGCGTTCCTTGTGGTGTACTTGGGTAGCGCACACAAAATTTCGGGAACATTCTTCATGATGTGTGCTTTGTGAGCGCATCGAAGATTCTAGAACAGTTGTGTAATGTGGCTATAACGGGTACGTAGGACCATCATTTAATAAGAAAGACAGCGACTTTGTTGCAAGCTGAGTAATTCTGAAAATGCTAAATTTTAAATTTAAATTATTGCTAAATTTATTAACCTTCTTGCACATATTTTAAAACCTTATGTTGGAGTAATAGTGGGTGGATGGGTTTCGTTAAATATAAATAAAAGACGGATTTTTATTACTCCTTTAGTAAGAAGTTTCCACCTGCAGAAACATTATGCGACAGTAAAACGTCTATCTTATTATTGTGTAAAGAGTAGAGTTTTGTGACACCCTTATAATCCGCCAAGTGAGAGATATGTTGGTCTTGTTGGACAATTATTAATAACTATAAATTACGATTTTCGATCACTTGCAATTAGTAATGTGTTGTTAATGAATAAATAACAACCATAACGTGCGGCGGGTGCCCAGAGGTGTCACACTGTCAATACATCTGTGTGTCTATATTTCAGTCTGCTTGTCTGTCTATTATCTCCCCTAATTCTTGTCTGGCGTCGGATTGCAGTATGAGTCGCTGTCAAAATTGCAGCGAAGTTATTAATGTTTCGGTAGATGCATGAAGCTAGCAATTAATAATATATTATTAGACCTAGTAGATATATTGATTTCAAGAAAACCATAGACATTTTCATGTAGCTGTAAACCATACTTTTCTGGTCATGTGAACATTCGGATTTTGAAAAGTATATTTTGCGTTTTCCTCATACAGTTTTTACAAATAACAAAATTATCATTTGCATAAGCATCGTTTTGTTAGTACTTTCCATCCTATCCACAATTCTCTTTGAAAGCGGAATGCGTAATTGAGAATGATGTATTTGTGCAAGACTTCCTGGTTGGAAGGGTGATAGCACTGTCCTCAATCTCCATTTTTTATCCGACTTGTGTGCAAGTGAAGCCAACAATCGCCACTCGCTGTCCATCTATACGTTCTGCAGAAAAGACAAGAAAATCAAACTTGATATTCTACAGCCTTGATACGCGGATTAAGGGACTAGTCTGAAATAATCTAGAATTGCAAATGGCGATATCCCTTTTTCCTGTTCCCCTATTCTAAGTAACATTTGACTCTCTTCTGTCATTGATATGGCACTGGACGTTGTGTTTCCTCGTGACCTAAATTTGGACCTTCCTCAAATCGGGCTTAAGAAACGATACTTTAAACACCTTTTTACGTACTACTTTGATTCTAGTGAAAGTTCGAGAAATTTATTAAAATAGAGATATTTACGCCGATCTTTCCATAAATATGAGTTATTTTGGATTATCATATAAAATGTAGCGATAAATGCCGATCCCTTAATGCAAGTCTGTTACGGTAGAACTATTCAAGTTATTATAATGTATACATTATCACTGATTCCTTGTTTAAATATCCTGTGTGGGTATTATCATATTATAGAAGTCATGTATACTAGCCTCAGAAATAAGTATGGATTGTGTCGGTGTTATCCATATTAATAGAACAACCCATACATCAGCAAGAGTGAATTTGTTATCCAATTTTAATTGGCTCTAGATTCTGGATACATCCAATATATATGATATGCGGATATTGATGTTGTTAAGATATGAGCAGCAATGCAGAGTGGTGTCAGAGATGTGTGACGTACTGAGTATACCTTTGTACTTAGCTAATTCTTGCGAGATGTGTGACGTTCTAAGTACATGTTTGTACATAACCTAATTCATGCATACCTTTTCGAGATGTGTGACGTTTTAAGTACATGTTTGTACATAACCTAATTTATGCATACCTTGTCGAGATGTGTGACGTACTGAGAATGCCTTTGTACTTACCAAATTCGTGCATACCTTGTCGAGATGTGTGACGTTCAAAGTATATCTTTGTACTTATCTAATGTATGCTTAACTTGTCGAGATGTATGACATTCAAAGTATATATTTGTACTTACCAAATTCGTACATACCTTGTCGAGATGTGTGACGTTCTAAGAATATTTTTGTACTTACCAAATTTGTGCATACCATGTCGAGATGTGTGACGTTCTAAGCATATCTTTGTATACCTAATTCATAATTGCCGATATGAATGTTTCATTTTACTAGTTTAAAATCTGATGAGTGGATTCAAAATATGAAAAGATCTCTTTAAATCCTGTAAGCTGACAATTTTTTTAATCCTCTTATTAACATTATATGTTGCTTTTATTTTGTGTGTGTTTACTACTGTGGTGGTTGCCTGTGATCCGCGGCGCATTATCAGGTTTACCACGGTCCATTATCAGGTTTACTACGGCGCATTATCAGGTTTACCACGGCGCATTATCAGGTTTACCACGGCGCATTATCAGGTTTACCACGGCGCATTATCAGGTTTACCACGGTCCATTATCAGGTTTACCACGGCAGCGTTATCCAGTCTTTATGTAACCAATGAAGTGTATTGGTTACCGCTAAAGTTGTCCGCAATTAATATGTAGCTGAAAAAGAGGTCCTCATATGTAAAAAGGCTCGGAACCACTATTTGTTTATTTTGATAGCGGTAAATCTAAGCTGGAATCATCACTTCTAATACACTTCATATCAGATTTATGAACGCTAAGTCTTGTCGAGTTGGATGTAATACACTTCATATCAGATTTATGAACGCTAAGTCTTGTCGAGTTGGATGTAATACACTTCATATCAGATTTATGAACGCTAAGTCCTGTCGAGTTAGATGTATTGTTACCCGTTGCATATATATAGTTATTAATTCCTTTTGATTCCAGACTATCAAATTGATTTTTTTCGTTTCCGCTACTAAAATTATCTTTTAAGACTTTTCACTCTATGGCTACTTAGCATACATTTTATGGGATATAAAGTCAAGACTGAACATTGCTCATCCCTCTTTCTAATTTTCACCGAGACATCAATTTGTGTGTGTATGTTAACCATCTTTTTTGTGTGCGCATCTTTTCTAGTTTTCACCGAGAAAGGTATGTTCACACACTCTGTTTGTTTCATGCCAGAAAATGATGCAATAGCTATGGTGTGTCATTGTTATTAGTTATATATCAGTGTTATTCAATATAAGCAGTCTTTATTAATTGTATATCAGAGTTTTCTCACAGAGCTTTGAGTTATCAACTACATCAAAATTATTTCAATTGTCCTCGATATTCATGATATTAAGAATGTGTGCGTGTGTATGTGCGTGCGTGCGTGCGTGCGTGCGTGCGTGCGTGCGTGCGTGCGTGCGTGCGTGCGTGCGTGCGTGTGCGCGGCTGGGAAGGTAAATATTTGGAGCGGCTGCCTTTCCAGGGGAGTGAAAGAAATATGTAATGAGTATGCCATAGATTTCGCTCTGGATCGTCAACTTGATCAGTACTATTCGTCCACGGTCTGAAATTAATTAACGGTTCCGACCTTTGGTGTTGTATGAGTGGTTTGCTAAACGTCTACCTTAAAGCTCCATAAAGCTCCTGCTTTCCGTGATTCTGAGTTCTTTCTTTTGACTGCCGACATCTCGCGTCAATTGGACAATTTTCCGAGCCCGTGTTGTACGGTCGTATTTTGGTCAGTTGTTCGGTGAATGAGACGGTAAAGTGTAAACGCCGCCATGGGATGGCAATGGTCGAAATGAATGAGGATTGAAGCCAAGACAAACACGTGACTGGCACCGTTGACAAAGACGCTTAACGAGAGAGAATAACGAGCCGTGTAGTTCCCATCACCCTTCTCTCCCTCCCTCCCTCTCTCTCTCTCTCTCTCTCTCCCTCTCTCTCTCTCTCTCCCTCCCTCCCTCTCTCTCTCTCTCTCTTCCTCATCCAGCATCAGGGCTTGTTTATCTTTCTAGGATTCTCTGTCTCTCTGTCTTTGGTAGGTATGATTCATCTCTTCCCTAGCAAAATGTTACAGCCTTTGATGTAAGTGGTATGTATCTCTGAACTATGTGAGTTTACATTTAAAAATAATCAGCATTTACCATTATACAAAACTAATGGACAATATGCAAGTGAAGTCCATCGCAGTTGGGAAAATATTCCAAAGTTATGAAAGTAAATTTAAAGGCAACATAAAAAGCCACTTTCTTATTTGAACACTTGCAATTTTTTTTAATTTCGTAAATGTTAATATGAAATTATAATTTTCTCAATGCTTTATACCTCCCTTTTATAAGCACTATCGTAACACTGTTTAAGATAAAATGGTTTATAACAGCCACTAAATTTTATTTTTCAAGTCAGACAAAACAAATCTTCGAAAGAAAACTATTTCTAGAATAATATTTTTCCTTCTTGTCGTTTTGACATACACAGCATTCAACTTTTCAGTTTAATTGATGGCATAAGGACAAGATGCATGTAAGCGTGAACAAGAATACATGTTTGTCTGACATTAACATTGCAAGACAATCAGTTCGTGGAATGACAATTAACAGGTAAATTAATTCAACCTAAATTACTGATCAGAAATTAAACGTTAAACAATGGACAGCGGTGACACTCGGACAAGTTTAACAATAATATTCAAGATGGCTGAATAGACCGCATACATTCTTATGAAAGTTTCAAGCTCTTAATTAATGTCATTCACACACGGGAACACAACGATAATCTTCGTATCAATTATTTGCTCAAGATTCGCAAGAAAACCAACAGATAACACAAAACTGATAACTTTAGACGCGAGCGTACCTTACAACAAATATCTCAAATTTTATGAACACAAAGAAACAAATAGAAAGATATCGAAACTAATTTACTTTTAATTAGACCGTTGGGCAATGGAAAGGTATGTTAATGTATACTTAAGCGAGCCGATCAAGGGCGAGTAGAAAAACGGACAATGAAGACACAGTAATAATTAAACTTGTAGATTGCCGGCCAGTAACTAAAAAAAAAAGTGTGTAGAATACCAGTCTCGCCCACGTTTCCATCTAACTTTGACGGACAGCTTGACTTAGGCACACACATGTGTAATCCTTATTATTACGAGTTAGCGGCCATTGTTACCTAGTCGTGCTTCACCCTACTTCCGCTGCAAATGCCCAGCGTTGCAACGATTGGCAGATTTGACTAGCACCAGTTCCACTCACACTTAAGACTGGCCCTCACTTAAGACTGGCTCACTCACTTTACAAATCTGACGTTCTCTCTCTCTCTGGCTCCTTTGGCTCATTTATCATCCAACTGGGAGTGTACGTTTTCATCTCCCCACGACTTTCCTGAACAAGAAGGTCAAATAGCATGCGCGCTGCCATAACTGTTACAACTTCCGGTTTTCATTGCTCGCGCTATAATCTTACAAAGAATCACTCGCTTTTAACAGCGTTTTCTTAAACTATAAACCATGAATATAAGCACTGGAACGCATTTTGCAGTACGCAGATGTGCATACAAACTTGGAGAAAATTAAAAGAGGCTTTAATTCAGTCTTGTTTTGAACATTTTTCAATCAAGTGTTTTCACTGTCAATTTTATGCGCCCTTCGCTTTTTATCGATTGCCATACGAGTACGACCTCAAGAGACTCTGGTTGTCCGTTTTGCAGCTGAAAATCCTCCGCAGAGTGTTTATGTATTTTCTTTTCATTTAAGTGATAAACAGCCTACTGCTGGCAACTATGTAACAGAGTTATATCTTGGTTATTAAAGAGAGACAGTTAAAAAGTATCGTGTACTGATGGGGTGCCCAGCGACAGTGTCATCTGTTGCAAATACATGTACAAACATACCACTCAAACTTGCAAAAAGAAGGTCATCTGCTGACGAGTACAGCGATTGTAATCCATAAGATCGTCTCTTTAATACATCTTTCTTAATACATCTTTCTTAATACATCTTCCTTAATACATCTTTCTTAATACATCTTTCTTAATACATCTTCCTTAATACATCTTTCTTAATACATCTTTCTTAATATATCTTTCTTAATACATCTTCCTTAATACATCTTTCTTAATACATCTTTCTTAATACATCTTCCTTAATACATCTTAATACATCTTTCTTAATACATCTTAATACATCTTCCTTAATACATCTTTCTTAATACATCTTAGTACATCTTAATACATCTTAATACATCTTTCTTACTTTCAGATTCCTTGTGTGACGCTAACGCCACCTCAGTTATCGGTTATGAATATTATTATTGTTATTTAATCATCCATAACCTTCACCTGGCCTGGCACACGAAAAATTATAGCAGCGGGCAAATATGCAAAATATATTTACCACCAAGCTTAATCGCGAGCGCCATTTGTTCTGCAAACTTAAAAGAACAATTTTGTGTAGCTTCGTTCAGTAGTACCTACAGGTCAAACCTCATCTCTACAAGACACACCTACACCCTTAATTATGAAATAACTGCAAACATAAAAATAATTATACTGCTTGGTGTATTACGAAAAGGTGCGGGGATGATTTGTAATTTGTATTGGCAGGTGCTCGCAGTCATTTCGGCTCCAGGTCACGTGCCGTAATGTTACGCGGAAACACAATTGTTTTTAAGCTGCATGCAGTTGCAAGAGCGACAACGATCGATAACTCTTTATTACATATAAGCTGTCTCCCTTTTGCCTAGACTGAAAAGTGAGTTTATGGCCGCTGAGTGGGGGATAAGGTGTAGTCAATTATGTCTGTGCGTGTGTAGATGAGTCGGTGGGTGGGTGCGACTGAGTGTGTGTGTGTGCGACAGAGGGATTAGTTTCTGCTGGAATGAGGTAATTAGCCAAGAATGACAATGAGCGGTTAGAGGCAGACATTGTGAAATGGTGAACTTCTTCTCGTAAGTATGTAAGAAAAGACAACTTGGTTGTTGGCTGTTATATCCTTATGCAAGTCTCAATTCGTTATCAGTCGAGGTGAAAATAATTGTTTAGGTGTATTCCAATGCAAATCACCACTATACTGTGTGTGTCACCATTATACTGTGTGTCACCAGTATACCGCGTGTGTCACCATTATACTGCGTGTGTCGCCAGTATACTGTGTGTGTCACCATTATACTGCATGTGTCGCCACTGTACCGTGTGTGTACATTAGCAGTTTTTGTATTATAAGGCGCTAATTGTATAGGTAAAATATTATACCTTTACGTTTATTACAAACCACAGTTACTATTAGTGAAGTATTATGTTCCTACTTGCAAATGAATTATAATGACACTTCTATTATTAGTACATTGTTATAATTTTAAACGTATTACATAACAAAACCACTTACAGTGAAGTACCGTTTTGGTATGTATACATCAATCGTCAAACGCTAGCACTGATTCTCGAAGTGTTACGTAGTTGACATGAATTACAGTTTACAGCTGTATGAATATTAAACTGGCATAAATACTATGAACGCTAGAACTTGGTGAAGTGTTATACATTTGCATATATTACAAGACTAATACTGTTAATGAAGTTTTACTTCTAATAAAACGATCAAGTACTATTAGCATTTGATGTCTTCAAATGCACACGGCCCCAAACAGTACGCACACAGATTAATTTAAACATTGCCCTTGAGGGAAAGGGTGGGTGGGTTTGGTGATATTAAGTCGTCCACTTGAGCTGGTCAGCCCCTAAAATCCAGTGAAGGAGCAAAGTCCCTTCAAGGCCAACCCTTAACTGATAACGTCAAATAGATAAAAAGTGTTTGTAGATCGTGGATGTGAAACAAAGTTAGCGCAACCCTCACCGTAAAAGTCGATCGCCATTACTCTAATAAATAATTAACAAAATAATGAATAATTTAAATCAACACAATAGGATATTTACTATTACTGCTGTTTATATCAAAAATATTAATTTCATTATCAAATATTGTATAGCATCAATTAATTTTACGATTCAGACAATGTATTTAGAGTTCAAATATACTAATTGTTAGCTATAAACTGTTACAAGCTTGTATGTATTTTTTCAGATAATTGTATGCTCTTACCTGTTTAATTAATATCAGTTTAGACCTTGCGTTTAACTTCACATAAACATAACTTATGTTTATGAAAATTGGGTACTTATAATTTTATAATTTATGTCCTGTTATATCCTTAGCTTATAAAGACAGGTTACTTTTTTATTTCAGCCCATGTCAAGAGCAAAGTACAAGTGCATTACAGTCTGTAAGAAATGTGTGCACAGTAAATATATACGTTCCTGTTAGTATATATACATCCTGTGAGGTGCAGGGTTAATAGACTAATAATTCTTAAAATGTGACTGTTGTTGTCTTAAAACCCTTATCAACCCGTTTTATATTAAAACCTGTAACCAATTAAAAACAAGCAATCGAACAAACCCCACTTTTAAAATATCTGTACCTATTAAAAGCTTAAAAGAAACCATTCATTTAGGGTTCACATACTTTGTTATGATAGAAGACTCACTGAATGTCCACACACAAATAAACAAGCATTTCAAAATTACGAGTACTACCTTCAAATACAATATTAGAAAAATACCAATACTAATAAAATAATTATAAAGAGTATTACTTATACAATTAATTAAAAGATTGAAATTTAGATCTTTACAATAACTGCAACTTATGTTAGCTACATTTATATCTATAACTTCTGTTCAGATCTACTTGTATATCTATAACTTCTGTTCAGATGTACTTGTATATCTCTATAACTTCTCTTCAGAAGTACTTGTATTTTCATAACTTCTGTTCAGATGTACTTGTATATCTATAACTTATGTTTAGATGTACTTGTATTTTCATAACTTCTACAAGATATACAAGATGTACTTGTATATCTATATCTTCTGTTCGGATGTACTTGTATTTTCATAACTTCTGTTCAGATGTACTTGTATATCTATAACTTATGTTTATGAAAATTGGGTACTTATAATTTTATAATTTATGTCCTGTTATATCCTTAGCTTATAAAGACAGGTTACTTTTTTATTTCAGCCCATGTCAAGAACAAAGTACAAATGCATTACAGTTCGTTTCTATAAAAATTGGGTCTGCTTTACATACTCACATCCATACACATTAGGTCTGTTGCCTTAACGCTTAGGTCCATGAAGATTGGATTGGTCCATGAAGATTCTGCTTTACAACCCATGCTTAAAATAAAGATCTTTATAATTTTGCAGGTCTCGTCCACAAAGATTGGGTCTCTGTTTTACAGCTCATGTTAAAATAAAGAGCTTTATAATTCTATAGCTCACATCCACAAAGATTGGGTCTCTGCTTTACAGCTCATGTCTATAATGATTGCGTCTCTGCTTTACAACATACATCCATAAATATTGACTCTCTGCTTTACAACTCATTTAAAATAAAGATCTTTATCCATAAAGATTGTGTCTGTGCTTTACAGCTCTTGTCCACAAAGAGTGGGTCTCTGTTTTACAACTCATGTCCACAAAGATTGGGTCTGTGCTTTATAGCTCATGTCCACAAAGATTGGGTCTCTCCTTTGCAGCTCATATTTAAAATAAAATTTATCTTTACCCATTTGCATCATATCCACAAAGATTGGGTCTCTGCTTTACAGCTCATGATTAAAATAAAGACTTATCTTTACCATTTTGTAGCGCATATCCACAAAAGTTGTGTCTCTTCTTTACAGCACATATTTAAAATAATGATTTATCTTTATTATTCTGCAGCTCATATCTACAAAGATTGGGTCTGTGGCTTATAGCTCATGTTCAAAATAAAGATTGATCTTTACTATTTTGCAGCTTATGTCTATAAAGATTGGGTCTCTGCCTGGCAGTGCTGTAGACGAGTTTTTGAAGAGACTTCAGTCCAAGCTTGTCGATGTGTCCAGCAAATTCCAGGTGCCCAAGACCGATGAAGGCATTGACTGGGTTATGTAGGTACTTGTTATTTGTGTGTTTGGCTGTATGACCTTTTGAATTAGTTCCTCACTGCATGCGTCTTTTCTTGTTTCAATATATTTATTCATTTATTTTGGGGTGTGGGAGTGATAAGTAAGTGTTTCTTATAGGATTAATCTGATCTTAATGATAAAGTACATTTCCTTTACTGAGATATTTGTTGTAATATTGTGTCATAATAAAATAAAACACTGAAACGAACATTAGCAACAGATCAGTAATATGTTCTTTCATTGTCTGTGTATAGTGGTCATTTTTCAATCTTACTATATAACATTGTAAGCATTTAATTTTCTACTGTCACTGTTTATGATCACAATACTTTACACTCTCACTGTACATATATTTGTAAATTCTATTTTCCCCCGTCACTGTTTATGATCACAGTACTTAGCACTCCTGCTGAATAGATTATTTGTAAATTCTCTTTCCTCAATCTCTCTTTATGATCATGTGGTGGAGTAAATTTGCATATCCCTATTTCTAAACTTAATTATTATATAATTTGTTAAATGTCATCGTGACATGACCTTCACGTACTGCGCATGATGATATATTTCTAAGTATCAATAAGATAACAACTTAGGCAAAGAATATGCTAGAATTTGCTGATGCAATCCAAACCAGTACAAGCGGAAGAGTAGTTTTTCTGACTAACAGTCTAACATTTTTATGCTTACGCCAGCTTAGTTATCGATTATGATTATTATTATTCTTTAATCATCCATAGCTAATTACAAGTAATAGGAATTTTAATTTATGTTATTAGACACAACTCGTCTCTCTCACTTGGTGGATATGCAGAAACTGTAAAACATTTTCTCTCTTCCACAACATTGAAGACAAACATATACCATTACACAGTATTTCCCTAGGTGGAAAACTTCTTATCCAAATAGAAGATAATTTAATCTATATTTAGCGAGCCACCATCCACCCACTGTCTCTGTGCAACATTTGGTTATCAATATTTGTAAGAAGATCAATAAATTTAACAATATATTTCTTAAATCAACAATCAGGTTTACAGCATATGAATATAATCAAAGAGCATTGATATTTACATCACTTCACAATAACGTTTAATTGATGCTGGACAATATTTCAGTTTATCCTAGCATAGATATTTACATCACTTCACAATAACGTTTAATTGATGCTGGACAATATTTCAGTTTATCCTAGCATAGATATTTACAGTTAATTAACATAAATATATAATGAAGTTCATGGATATCATCACGAAAATGAGAGTAGAGTTTCAGAGAAATAATGGAAGTCAAATGCACATAACCTTCTCAAAGATGGCGGCTGTCATGTGTTCACAATCACGTGGTTTGCTAGATGTCACTGTCTTTCTTATTCAAGCAAAAGCCTCATATGTCCCTTCTAGGCACGTTAGACAACTCTTCCAGAATCTTTGATGAGCTCACAAAGCACACCGTAGAGAGTTGTCCTGAAAATTTACCTGCACTATCATGCACATCAGGAGGTATGTCTGGAATTTTTAGGGTGGAGTACTCAACACACCACGAGGAACATTTAAAATAATCTTCGTGAATTCTTGAAACCAAACTCAAGCCATTTCCACTTATTTTGGCTCTCGAATGGAATTAAAGGGAATCAATTTACAGCAACACGTTTTACTGGTAAGTTGACGACAATTCTGGAGTCACACACCAACGTAATCTAGCATAGCACAGTAGTCACCATAGCACGATGTGACATAAGTAAAACAAATATGCCTGCCTCTCTGCAAAAATCAAATTAATGCAAGTCCTAAATTTCAGGCATATTTCATCTCTAACCCCTTTCTCTCTTACATATATTTTCAACTTATGAAATCCTGCAACAATATCATTAGCCTGACAGCATAAGAAATATATCATCGATCAACATTCACAGATATAATCTAGTCAAATTAATGAACATAGAAATAATGGTTCAGTTACAAAAGTATTCTCCAGTTCAAATCATAGATCAATAGCTAACATGTATGAAATATTCTATGTCCATTCTTTCTTCTTCTTAATGTAGCGGGCGCTTCCGGCTTCTGCTGCTTTTGCGTCTATTCTTTCTTTGTCAGTCAGTTAACTTATCATAAGCTAATTATCGCCTTTATGACCAGACTCGAGATATGTTTAATTTCAAAATGATATAACAGAGTACTTCTTTAATGAATAAACTTTCAATCCATCTCCATTGGACGAGTTTATTATGAACAAGTGTGAGACTATTACTTAGAAAAACTACTCATCCAGTTGGAACTGGTTTGGATTGCATCAGCAATTTTCTAGCATATTCTCAACCCGAGTTGTTTACTTCAACTCTGACACTAAAATACCATCATTGGAGTAGCCAAGATCGGATCACTTTAACAATTTATATAACAATTAAGTTTAGAAATAGGGATATGCAAATTTACTCCATCCCACACATGCATAAAACAAATTCATCCAATGGGGATAGACCGAAACTGAAGAACTTTGCTGAAGAAAGTTCTATATTCAAATTACTTTGATTTTGACATAACTATGGTCAGGTCTTAAAGGCATGATAAGGAAAGAATGGACTTACAAATATTTTGTACATGTTTGCTACTGATCTATGATTTTAATTAGAGAGAGAATCCTTTATATGTTCACTACTTAAATTAATTTGCACATTATACTTGTGAATTTTGATCGATGCTATATTTCTTCTGCTGCATGTGTATCGGACTAATGAATATTGTTGCAGGATTTGTAAGTTGAGAATGTGAGTAAGAGAGAAAGGAGTTTAGAGATGAAATATGCCTGAAATTTAGCACTGCCTTAATTCGATGTTTTCTAACCTTATATCCACTTCAGACTGCACTGACTACTGTACTCTACCAGATCAGATATGTGTGTGTATCCAATGTTGTCATTAAATTTATCAGTAAACGTGTTGCTGTAAGTTGATTACTGCAAATTCCATTTGAGAGCCAATATGACAGAAATTGAAGTTTGAGTTTGGTCTTGAGAATTCATGATGATTATTTGAACGTTCCTTGTGGTGTGCTTGAGTAGTGCACTCAAAAGTTCTGGAAAACTTCATGTGATGTGCTTTGATAATGCATATGAAGTTCTGTATGATTCTCCATGATGTGCTTTGATAATGCATACGAAGTTCTGTATGATTCTCCATGATGTGCTTTGATAATGCATATGAAGTTCTGTATGATTCTCCATGATGTGCTTTGATAATGCATACGAAGTTCTGTATGATTCTCCATGATGTGCTTTGATAATGCATATGAAGTTCTGTATGATTCTCCATGATGTGCTTTGATAATGCATATGAAGTTCTGTATGATTCTCCATGGTGTGTTTTGATAGTGCATACGAAGTTCTGGACGATTCTCCATGGCGTGCTTTGTAAGTGCATCGAAGAATCTGGAATGGTTGTGTAATGTGCCTAGAAGGAGTACATTTTACCATCATCTAAAATGACTTGTTGCCAACCGCGTGATTATGAACATGTGCTATTGATAGCTACTCTCACTGAAAATGTTATGAACATTGACTATAATTGTCTCTCTAAAACTCCACTCTTATGAAGTGAAACATATTTCTCTCTCTCTCTCTCTCTCTCTCTCTCTCTCTCTCTCTCTCTCTCTCTCTCTCTCTCTCTCTCTCTCTCTCTCTCTCTCTCTCTCTCTCTCTCTCTCTCTCTCTCCCCCAGTATGTCAACTTGTAGATCCTACTCTGTCTCTCTTCTATCAAAATGTATATCTGTCTATTTTCTATTAACCTCCCTACCTGCTACGTACTGATCTGTATCTAAAGCTGTCTATCAGTCTATGAATTTATTTGTTTCATTTCAATTTTGTGTTGCTTGCTGTCTACTCGAGTGTTCATCCATCTATCAAATTTATGCGTCTCTTAACCTCTCTGTCAATTTGTATTTAAGTTTTCTGTTTACATGTCTATGATTCAATGAAATTATTCTTACAAACACATCCTATCTCGCAGGCATTCGTTAATCTTTATGTTTTCGTTCTGTGTAGAAAAGGTAGACTTGATGCGTACTTGGGTGACTACCCGATACTTGACTACGCACGCGCTCATCTGGCACCCTCCTGCGAGCTCAAGCTAGTGGCCAAGATTTTCGGGGATGACCAGTACGGCCTGGGCCTCCCAAAAAACTCTCCTCTCAAGGTCCGAAACTCTCGAGTTATGATGTCATTACTATAGACGTAAATACCACCACTACCACCACAATCAAACACAATCAAACACAATCTAAACCATCACTACCATCATTATCATCACAACTACTATCAACATCACTGCTACCTCTACATCAACCACAAGTTCATCCCTATCACCACCACCACTTCCATTTTCGTCACACCACCATCAACATCACTACTACTGCCACCACTACTAGCACAATCACTACAACCAGCAAAATTGCTACCACCATCACAATTACCACCACCATTTCTACCACAAGCACAACCAACTATCAATACCATTACTAAGCTACCACTACCATTATCAGTATCATTACTACCACAAGCACAACCAACCATCAATACCATTACTAAGCTACCACTACCATTATCAGCATCATTACCACCAGTACCATCTTGTGATGACAATGCCACCTTATTTATCGGTTATGATGATTATTATTATTTAATCATCCATAACTAATACAAGTGATGATAATCTTAATTTATGTAATTAATAATTCTCCAGAAGACACCACTCGTCTCTCTCACTTAGTGGATATGCAGGCGCTGTAAACGTTTTTTCTCTCACAACATTAAAGTCAAACATTTACCGTCACACTATTTCCGTAGGAGGAAAACGTCTTATCAAAGAAGAAAAAAATTGTCTATATATAGCAAGCCACCATCCATCCACTGTCTCTGTGCAACATTTGATTATCAATATGTAAAAGAAGTCAATAAATTTAACAAAAACTTATTAAATCAAAAGTCAAATATACAACTTATAAATATATTCAAAAGAGTGTTGTTGTTCACATCACAAGAATGTGTGATTAACACTGGATATTCATTCAGTTTATCCAAGCATAGACATTAGCAGTCAATTAACATAAATATATAATTAAGTTCATAGATATCATAACAGAAATGAGAGCAGAGTTTCAGAGAAATAATGAAAGTCAATTGCATGTAATCTTTTCAAAGATGGCGTCTGTCGTCTGCATGTATTCACAACCAATTGATTTGCAACATCACTGTCTTTCTTATTCGGGTGATGGCCTCACGTGTCTCTTCTAAGCACATTGCATAACTCTTCCAGAATCTTTGATGAGCTCACGAAGCACACCATAGAGAATCATCCTGAATTTCATTTGCACTATCAAGCACCTCAGGAGGAATATCTCGAATTTTCGTGTATAGCACTCAACACACCATGAGGAACATTCAAAATAATCTTCACGAATTCTTGAGACCAAACTCAAGCTACCATAGCCTCTGTATTGACTCTTGAATGGAATTCACAGGAATCAACTTACAGAAACATGTTTTACTGATAAGTTGATGACAATGCTGGATTCACACACCAACATGACCAAGCATGTACAGTAGTCACTGCAGCCTGGGGTGAAATGGAAAAAAGGCCTGCTCCTCTGCAAAAGTCAAATTATGGCAGCATAAACTGTAGGCATATTTCATCTCTAAACTCCAAACGTTTTCAACTTAAAAGTCTTGCAACAATTTTATTACCCAGATGCACACAACATAAGAAATATAACATCAATCAAAATTCACAAGTATAATGTACAACGTAGTCAAATTAATGAACATAGAAATAATTGTTCAATTACATAGCCATTCTCCAATTCCTATCATGGATCAATAGCAAACATGTATGAACTATTCTAAGTCTATTCTTTCTTTATCAGTCATTTAACTTACCATAAGCTAACGATCGCTCGAGTTATGTCAAATTTAAAGTGATTAGACTGGAGTACTTCTTTAACAAAGAAACTTCTGGTCCATCTCCATTGGATGAATTTGTTATGAACAAGTGCGAAAACCTACTCATCCAGTCCGAACTGGTTTAGATTGCATGAGCAATTTCTAGCATATTATCAACCCGAGTTGTTTACTCCAACTCTGACAGTTACAAAAAAATAGCATCGTAAGGATCAGGTCACTTTAACAATTTAATAATTTATAAAAGTTTAAAAATAGGGATATGCAAATGTGGTCTACCACACACCACAACTACTATCACTACCACAACCTCCACAACTAACACCACTATTAGTACCACCACTACCATCATTAACTCGAATACTCCACCATCTAAACAAATGCCACTATCACAACTACCAGCACCGTTACTAACACTACGCCCACTACTACAATCACTACAACAACAGCATCACCGCCATTACTACCAGCACTACTATCACTACTACCACCACCTCTACAATTACTACCACCACTAACACCACCAATATTACTACTACCATTATATTGCCACTACCATCACTACCACCACCATTACTCCATTACTACCATCACCATCATCAATTCCTCTTCTGTTTCCTTACCCGCGTATTTCTCTGAAAACACTACACTCGAACTAGCATCATGGAAACCCGACAAAGAATGTATACGATCTATTGATTTCTTTATTCTCCAAACCTTTCTCCAGGCAGCGCTGAGCAAGAAGATTCAAGAGTACCATCAAACGGGCTACGTGGATGATTTGAAAGACGTACACTTCGCAGATGCCCACTGCTTCAAGAAGCGGATCTCGGAAGAAGACTCGAAGCTTGAAGTAGGGCACCACGCAGGCCTGTTCGTCATGCTGTGCGTGGGTTTCGGGGTGGGGCTGATGACGCTGATTCTGGAGTACGTCATTTTTAAGTGGCTCGTGCCTTTCATCCGAGACGCCCCAGGGCGGAGTGTGTGGAAAAGTATACATCTTATGTTCTTTAGCCAGGCGAGTATTTTTCATGTCCTCGTGAGTTTCGCCAGGCACGTAAACTGTGTGCGTGAGTAAGTGTGCATTTCAGCCAGTCGAGTGAGGGAGTTTCGTGTATGTTGTTTATATGTGTGTATTAGTCAGCGATCGAGGATCGTGTGTGTGTGTGTGTGTGTGTGTGTGTGTGTGTGTGTGTGTGTGTGTGTGTGTGTGTGTGTGTGTGTGTGTGTGTGTGAATGCGTTTTATCTGAGTGTTGTCATATCTTATATTTTGAGTCAGGTGAATATTATATTCACGTAGTTTGCAGTTAACGCCAGGCTAATAACTGCTTTTGTGTGTGTGCGTGCGTGTGTGTATCTCTTTCTTTTTTGCCATGTACTTATTCATCTATCTTTTGCGCATTGTGCCTTTTAGTGTTCAAATATGTGTGTCGTTAAACTTGATTTGTGTAGTTATACACAGCATTATTGAACAAGATTTGTTTTGTTATATACATCATTGTTTACAAACTTTGTGTTGTTATGTACAGGATTGTTTATAAACTTTGTGTTCTTATGTACAGGATTGTTTACAAACTTTGTGTTTTTATGTACAGGATTGTTTACAAACTTTGTGTTCTTATGTACAGGATTGTTTAATCAGAGTTGCATGCTTGCAGACCTACATAATGTTGTTGAGTCAGGTTTATGTTCTTGCTTTTATAAAGTTCTTTAGACAAATAGTGTCTAATATTTGGAGATTCAGGTGGTTGGACAGGTGAACATATTTACTTTTAACTGGGCTAGTTTTCTGTATTTTGTTGGTATATTGTGATCTTTAGCCAGGTAAGGGCTCTTTATTTATTTAATATATATTGTTATTTTTTACCAGGTGAGTTTTTTTATTTATTTAGTCTATTATGAACTTATATCCAGTTAATTGCGTTTTAATTTTGTTTTAATTTCTAACTTGAATAAATTTATCTTTCTTAGCTAAATCCTTTCAATCTTGTATGCCTTTTTCACCAGAAAAGATTGACATATGCTGCTCTTTAATATTTGCTAAGATGCAGAAAATATTTCTTTTTTCTTTTAAAGGGTAGAAGCAGGAAAAGATTAATAATGATTAGATTATATATTTTAAGACCTTAACTGCTTAAAAACAACCATTTTTTTATTCGGACTTGGGAATTTATTATTGCATCTTTGCCACCGTCTAAGAACGATAACCTATCCAAAACACTTCCAATTCTAAGCTGGCGGTGAATTCTGCTCACAGTCGCTCGTAAACAGTCGGCCATTTTTGCATGCTTCGTCGCTTTGGTAACTTTAGGTTGACAAGAATCAAAGTTAAATATGTGAAAGTATGGTTGCTTTGGGGTTGTTTGTGGTAATGAGGCATATTTTCTTTATTACTGTCAGAGTTAATAAATCGTAATCAATGCGAGCTCCAGTGTTGTTGTCGTTAAACGTCATATTATGTTGCCTTTATTTCGTCAAACTTTGTGATCAGCCATTGCTTGATTATTCGATTTTGTACGGGTTGGACCTGTCCATCAAGTACCGGGGTGTTGAGCGTCTGTCAATAAAGCACTCACCAGGTTTTTGAGCGTCTGACAATAAAGCACGCACTAGGTGTTGGAGTGTATGTCAATAAATCACGCACTAGGGTGTTGGAGTGTCTGTCAATAAAGCACGCACTAGGATGTTGAGCAAGAGCCATTAAAGTGACATAAAGATGCCAGACATTGAAATGTTCAGTCCTTCAGAGCCTGGCACTACTGAGTGGAAAATATGTCACTAACGAACGGCAAGATAAAGAACTAAATTCCTAAAGCGTGCATTAATCATTAAACTGGATGATGGTGTGGGGGGGCGGGGGTAGGGTATTACTGAGCACAACTATATGTTGAATGGATCATGGGGTATTCTAGATCTTCTCAAAGTACTACATCCCATAATAACACACATTAGTAATTCAGCTAGCTATTTAAGCACAACTAGATAATGGTCAACGCGTCGGTCGTTAAGTATTGTAACTATAAGATACCAAATAACGGCCCACAAAGCACGCATTAGTAATGCGACCAGTTCTGTAGTCGACACAACTTGACGCTGAATGAAGCTTGGGTCATTAAGAAAGCATTAGTTACAGATATAAGGCCTATAGAGATCACGATTTTTTTTTTTTATTACCTTCAGTGAATCGGTTGAGTACATCAGACCACAGAATGAGCTATTTTAAAGATTGTAGCACACGAAACTACAGAATGATATTCTGAAAAGCTTGTAGTACAACAGACTATATATATATAGCTACATGGAAGCTTGAAGTGTAACAGACTGCAGATTAAACTACTTGAAAGCTTGCAGTGAAACAGACTGCAGATTGAGATACTTGAAGTATGCAGTACAACAGACTGCAGATTCAGCTACTTGAAACAAGCACTGCAACACACTACAGATTCAGCTACTTGAAACTTGCAATATAACAGACTACAGATTTTGATACTGGAAAGCTTGGAGTAAAATTAGTCAGGTTACCTCAGCTTGCTTAACGATGTTAAGACGTGCTCTAAATATTTGTTTAAATAATCTTAAATATGTGAAATAGAACACTGCGGCTATACAAGACGACCTATCACATTAAGTGTATGATGTCTAATAGTGTGTACGGATTAATGTGCACGATGTACATCCTGTCCATAATGTGTCATGTCCAACGTTGCTGTAATGTGTAGAATGTACATCATGTCTGACACGAGTCCATTTTTTTCTTATTGTGTGTGAGACCCTTCATGTCTACATTGTGAATTGTCCAGCATTTTCGTAATATGTGTGATATACATCATATCTGTACTGTGTACCGTGTCTAACATGTTGGAATGCGTATATATCCCCTCATATTTAGGTGTACGGTATTCAGTATGTGTGTTATGTGTACCATGTCCAGTATATTCTATAATATGTAAACTGGTCATCGTTTGTACGATATTTAGCATATAAGTAATGTGACGATGTCCAGTAAATTGTACAATGCACGTAAGGTCCAGTAAATTGTATAATGTGTATGATGTCTGGTAAATTACATAGTATGAAAGATATCCAGTAAATTGTATAATGTGTATGATGTCCGGTAAATTACATAGTACGAAATATATCCAGTAAATTGTATAATGTGTATGATGTCCGGTAAATTGTATAATTTGTATGATGTCCGGTAAACTGTATAATGTGTATGATGTCCAGTAAATTGCATAATGTGTATGATGTCCGGCAAATTGTATAATGTGTATGATGTCCGGTAAATTACATAGTATGAAAGATATCCGGCAAATTGTATAATGTGTATGATGTCCGGTAAATTGTATAATTTGTATGATGTCCGGTAAACTGTATAATGTGTATGATGTCCAGTAAATTGCGTAATGTGTATGATGTCCGGCAAATTGTATAATGTGTATGATGTCCGGTAAATTACATAGTATGAAAGATATCCGGCAAATTGTATAATGTGTATGATGTCCGGTAAATTACATAGTATGAAAGATATCCGGTAAATTGTATAATGTGTATGATGTCCGGTAAATTGTATAATGTGTATGATGTCCGGTAAATTGTATAATGTGTGCGATGTCCAGTAGATTGTATGTGTGTGATGTCCAGTAAAGTGTATAATGTGTGCGATGTCCAATAAATTGTATAATGTATGCGAGGTCCAATAAAGTGTATAATATGTGCGATGTCCAATAAATTGTATAATGTATGCGAGGTCCAGTAAAGTGCATAATATGTGTGATGTCCAATGAATTGTATAATGTATGCGAGGTCCAATAAAGTGTATAATATGTACGATGTACGGTAAATTGTATAATGTGTGCGATGTTCAGTACATTGTATAATGTGTGCGGTGTACAGTAAATTGCACGTGTACGACGTCCGGTAAATTGTATAGTATGTGCGATGTCCAGTAAATTGTATAATGTGTACGATGTCCATCTGTATAGTGCACGAGGATATCTAGTATATCTTAATTGTGTACTTTGTCTAACTTGTTTTAATGTGTGCGATATCTAGGACATCTTCATTATGTACTTTGTCTAACTTGTTTTAATGTGTGCGATATCTAGGACATCTTCATTATGTACTTTGTCTAACTTGTTTTAATGTGTTCGGTATCTAGGACATCTTCATTATGTACTTTGTCTAACTTGTTTTAATGTGTGCGATATCTAACATGTCCCGTAATGTGTATTATGTAGAGCACGTTCTTCCCATGTGTACCGTGTCTAATGCTTCTGCAATGTTTATTGTGTTTATTATATCTGCAATGTCTACTGTTTCCATCACATATATAATGGGTACCATATCTTATATGTCTGTTATGTGTACGATGACCAACATATCTGTAACATATATGATATCCAGCATGCCAGTAATGTGTTTCATGTATATCTGTAACATACACGATATCCAGCATGCCAGTAATGTGTTTCATGTATATCTGTAACATACACGATATCCACTGCATGCCAGTAATGTGTTTCATGTATATCTGTAACATACACGATATCCACTGCATGCCGTAATGTGTTTCATGTATATCTGTAACATACACGATATCCAGCACATTCAAAATATGTACAGTGTCTAATAGTCCTGCAATGTGTGCGGTTGACATCAGTTTGTAACCTGAAGACTGTCTGAAAAGTGTACGATGTCGAACACATCTGAAAAGTGCGCGATGTCCAAAATAATATAATGTGTACAATGTGCAAAATATTCGTACTGTGTACAATATATATTCAGTATGTCTATACTGTGTACAATATATATTCAGTATGTCTATACTGTGTACAATATATATTCAGTATGTTTATACTGTGTACATTATATATTCAGTATGTCTATACTGTGTACAATATATATTCAGTATGTCTATAATGTGCAAACTCTCTAATATGCAATGGAACGAGATCAAGCATTTAGTTAGTGACACACAAATACATTATTTTGTTCACGAGATCAAGCATTTAGTTAGTGACACACAAATACATTATTTTGTTCACGAGATCAAGCATTTAGTTAGTGACACACAAATACATTATTTTGTTCACGAGATCAAGCATTTAGTTAGTGACACACAAATACATTATTTTGTTCACGAGATCAAGCATTTAGTTAGTGACACACAAATACATTATTTTGTTCACGAGATCAAGCATTTAGTTAGTGACATACAAATACATTATTTTGTTCACGAGATCAAGCATTTAGTTAGTGACACACAAATACATTATTTTGTTCACGAGATCAAGCATTTAGTTAGTGACATACAAGCACATTATTTTGTTCTTTGCTACCAATCATAGAAAACTCAATCCGAAAGATTTATTAGTAATTAAGGATGGAATTGGATGACCTAATTCCCAGCGCTAAACTTCGGCTGCCTTGAAACCAGGCCCATAGTCTGTTGGACGTCCTCTGAAATTGAATTTCCTTTCCGTCATTAGCAATGTAATTTAATCGTTTAACATGGAGGCCAAATTCTATTATGCATTGCTTAGCGTCAGCTTTCTAGAGGCGAGCCTCAATGTATTGCGTATGGCCTACTTAAACATAGAAATCAGACAGGCGAGTCTCAATGTATTGCGTATAGCCTACTTAAACATAGAAATCAGACAGGCGAGCCTCAATGTATTGCGTATGGCCTACTTAAACATAGAAATCAGACAGGCGAGCCTCAATGTATTGCGTATGGCCTACTTAAACATAGAAATCAGACAGGCGAGTCTCGATGTAATGAGTATGACCTACTTAAAAATAGAAGTCAGGCAGGAGAGCCTCAGTGTAATGAGTATACCTACTTAAACAAAAATAGAAATCAGACAGGCGAATCTCATTGTAATGAGTATGACCTACTTAAAAATAGAAGTCAGGCAGGAGAGCATCAGTGTAATGAGTATACGTACTTAAACAAAAATAGAAATCAGAGGGCGAATCTCACTGTAATGACCTAATTAAACAAAAATAGAAATCTCACCATACTGAGGCAAAGGTTTGAATTGTTATATCTATAATAATGTCGCATCACATATAAACGATAACTTAATACAAGACAGTTTAACATTTTGATAATAACTAGGTTTGTTTTCTTCTTTTCACAAGTGTCTAATTCCAAATGCCAAGATGAATAATTACAAAATTAAAGACATCTCATTAATGCCGATGCTATTTCATGTGATTTAATTTTATAGTTAGCATTACCTTGATTGGCAGCACTTAAACGGATTTATATGAATACACAAGGCGTCATTTTCCAAGACATTTTTTGAAAATCATCAGATTATCTATTTCTTATCTCAGTGTTTCCTGCAGAATCACTCTCCGAGCACCACTGGCTTTTAATTAAAACCAATTTGCACCATATGAGCCGATATTTCTAAAGTTTATTCTTAAGTTATCCAGATTTTCTTTTCCAAACCTCACAACCCTTCCATTTGTAATTTTGTTTTAAAGACTTTCCGCAATGATAATGTTTGTGCTGTTGAAGCCTGGATTGGGGTTCCTTTCAGTAAAAAGAAAAGGGGAAACTGTGTTCCTCTATAACAGACTGACCCACGACCAGTTCCCTGGTTATTGTCCGTACTACTGAGCGACGTTTGTCAAAAGTGTGTTAATAGCATTATGGGATGTATAGACTGGCGTTCTCTCTCACTCAGCCAACCATCGATCTAGGTAGAAAGGGAGATAATGAAATCGGCGCGACCTATAGCGGTATTGATCGAAGATGTTTTTCTTTCAAATCGGCGCTCGTTTTTCAGTGATGTTAATTATTTGCACACTACGAAATAGCGCCCCGCGCATGAGTGTGTGTGTGTGTGTGTGTGTGTGTGTGTGTGTGTGTGTGTGTGTGTGTGTGTGTGTGTGTGTGTGTGTGTGTGTGTGTGTGTGTGTTGTCAAAGGGATTGGGTTTAATATTTCACCAAATTTTAATCGTTTAGAAATGAGAATTGTTGGGCTCTGTTAAGTTAATTTTGGGGCTGTG
The DNA here is from genome assembly GCA_028829895.1 of Sinotaia quadrata. Lineage (NCBI taxonomy): Eukaryota > Metazoa > Mollusca > Gastropoda > Architaenioglossa > Viviparidae > Sinotaia > Sinotaia quadrata. The sequence goes on along the minus strand of CM054178.1, from coordinate 137,422,003 downwards.
TTTTGTTTTATTTTATTTTATACTGATTTACTAAATTATCTAAATTAATGTTTCACTTTCTGAAATTAAAATTCAGTATAAAACAAAATAACGGCATCGTTTCCGTTTTTTCTTGTGCTATTCTAAGCACAATGATAGAGATGTTTATGTATTTGCAAACAGAAAGTATTATATTCTACCAAATTCAGTATTTGTGGAGCAATAATATAAAATACACAGCAGGGTAACATAACTATGACCTATTAAACACAATACAAAATCTATTAAACACAATATGACCTATTAAACACAATACAAAATGCACATCGTGACCTATTAAATATAAATACACTGCAACTTAACACAATCGTGATCTATTAAATACAAAATATTCAGAAACATAACACATAATCGAAATGTTGACACTAGCAATTCTTTTCCACATGGCAGTCTGCGAACTGATAAAAATAATCTTCAGAAGATGCGCAAATGTGTGTGCTGGTGTGTCGTGTCAATCGCTGAGGTTCCTGCAGGTGCTGTTGTTGGTGTTAAAGATTTCACTGTTATTAAGATTGCACACACCACACACACATTTACTGCTTGTATTGCACCTGCTCTTGCTCTTGTTGGTAGTGACAGTGTTAATGATAAGATGCTGTCTCAGGTTTATTGATTCTTATAATGCTAGTGGTGTCGGGGGTGGTGGCAGTAGTTCTGATGCTAGTGGTGTCGGGGGTGGTGGCAGTAGTTCTGATGCTAGTGGTGTCGGGGGTGGTGGCAGTAGTTCTGATGCTAGTGGTGTCGGGGTGGTGGTAGTGTGAGTGATTATTTTGTTTTGTATAATAGTTCTGATGCTAGTGGTGTCGGGGGTGGTGGCAGTAGTTCTGATGCTAGTGGTGTCGGGGGTGGTGGCAGTAGTTCTGATGCTAGTGGTGTCGGGGTGGTGGCAGTGTGAGTGATTATTTTGTATAATAAAACCATTGTCGTTTTAGTTTTGCTCTTTGTACTTTTGTCCTAAAATACTCTCGTCATCGCTACTTACAAGGTAGAATGATCTCGTCTTCACTACTTAAAGTGTAATGATTTTGTCATCACTAACTATAGTGTAATGATTTTGTCATCACTAACTATAGTGTAATGATTTTGTCATCACTAACTATAGTGTAATGATTTGTCTTCACTAATTACTGTGTACTGATTTTGTCTCCACTGTTTATAGTGTAATGATTTTTTTCATCACTAGCTATAGTGTAATGATTTTATCATCACTAATATAGTGTAATGATTTTGTCATCACTAGCTATAATGTAATGATATTGTCATCACTAACTGTAGTGCAATGATTTTGTCATCACTAGCTATAGTGTATTGGTTTTATCACCACTAGCTATAGTGTAATGATTTTGTCATCACTAGCTATAGTGTAATGGTTTTATCACCACTAGCTATAGTGTAATGGTTTTATCACCACTAGCTATAGTGTAATGGTTTTATCACCACTTGCTATAGTGTAATGATTTTGTCATCACTAACTATTGTATAATGATTTCGTCTTCACTACAAATACCGGACGTTGGTCAGATTTTCGACCCCTCTCTGTTCTTACAGCGACTTCATCGAATCATCACGAGTGCCGAGCTCGTGTCCCCCCAAGATTCTGCCCGGGAGATGCTTGGGATTGTCCGGAACAGAGATTTCGCCAGACTCTTCCAAAAAAGTACAATCAGGGTAAGGCATTTCAATTTTTCTCTAGTCACGTGATTCCTGAAAGCTGCCTTGTTGCTTTTTTCGGACTTTTTTTTGCAGACCATCTGCGTTGTCTCAAAGGTTTTTGCGCACGGCTCTCAAATTGGATAACGTATAAAAGGTAAACGATAATGCACATATAGATGTGTACTTCAAGAATAATTTCACTTAATGCTACGTACGAGGTTGTAAACAAGACAAACAGCAACATTTTTTTTCATTTTCTTCTTGCAGGCAAACGTTGGGTGCATCCCCATATATATTGTGGGATAATACTTGCGCATTTTCCGGATAATATTTGTATATTTGTCTGGATAATATTTATATATTTGTCTGGATAATACTTGTATATTTGTCTGGATAATATTTGTATATTTGTCTGGATAATTTTTGTATATTTGTCTGGATAATATTTATATATTTGTCTGGATAATACTTGTATATTTGTCTGGATAATATTTGTATATTTGTCTGGATAATATTTGTATGTTTGTCTGGATAATATTTGTATATTTGTCTGGATAATATTTGTATATTTGTCTGGATAGTATTTGTATATTTGTCTGGATAATATTTGTATATTTGTCTGGATAATATTTATATATTTGTCTGGATAATATTTGTATATTTGTCTGGATAATATTTGTATATTTGTCTGGATAATATTTGTATATGTCTGGATAATATTTGTATATTTGTCTGGATAATATTTGTATATTTGTCTGGATAATATTTGTATATTTGTCTGGATAATATTTGTATATTTGTGTGGATAATATTTGTATATGTCTGGATAATATTTGTATATTTGTCTGGATAATATTTGTATATTTGTCTGGATAATATTTGTATATTTGTCTGGATAATAGTTTGCACATGTGACTGAATAATACTTTTATATTTTTACAACTTACAAAAAGGTCACTGTAATGTCACTGAATGATTCATAATTGTTTATATATGTACTGTGCACAGCTTTATTACGTTAATGAAACTTTTCCTTTGAGTCATAAAATAGAGATATTGATTGGAAGACAAAATTTCAAAAGTCCCTGTATTATTTTGATAATAATGATAGTTTGATGATGACGTTGTTTTGATAATAACGGTGTCTGGGTGATTACATAATTGTTTGGAAAAGATGTAGGGTAAGCACTAGCAATGGCTGTGAAAATAAAAATTAAAAAATTTGTCATGAATCTTCAAAGAAATGTCCAGGTCTTACTTGTTTTAAACTCATAGCAGTTTGACAAAGTCTTTACTGTTCGTTGAAAATATATGTAGCAGATGCACTTTTTTTCTATACCTGTTCACTTATTTACAAACTAATTTGTAACATTAAACCGTGTTCTCTTTCTTTTTAAACATTTATTGAAGAATTTCCCAGATTGAACATCTGTAAGAAGATTCTTGTCTCTTCTTCAAATGGTTCGAAGAATTTGAATTCTACTTTAGTGTCGCAGTATATTCGTGACATGATGCAACTGAAAATGAAGGGTTCTACCACTTGTATTCTCTTTTCTCTGGACATCACCTCGAGAACCGTTTCAAAGCAAAGCTTAATATTTCACATGGATTCATACTTGTACCCATTTTCACAGAATCGTTAGTGAAAATGTCATAAAGTCTTTGCAAATAAATATGTTAACTATAATAAAATAATAAGTAGTACTAGAATATTAAATACTGCATCCTACTGGACATGAACCAAATATCCGGAACTGGTTTAGTATTGATTCAATCTACCTCACAAACGGACGAGTATTGTGCCTGCTGACGTCATAGAATCTGCATATAACAAATTGCTACCTCAGGCCGTGGTGAATGTGGTAACCACAAAATAAGAAAGAAGATCTTGGGAAGTGTCCCTTCCCTGACTAAATCTATTCAATGTTAATTTCCCTATTCAGTACTCTATTCCATTAACCTTGGCGACAGCTTGACCAAGTGGTGTGCATGCTGTAACTGAGTAGGTTTTGTCTTCTTTCTAAATTTTATTCCAGTTTTAAAAAAAGAGTAATAATTTAAAAACACATTGCATTTGCAACGAGAAATTACTGAATTATCTTACGTGAATTCTTATTATGGATGGTTGCGTTAGTGATAAAGCGTGGACACATGCTGTGTGGACAGACGATGTGCGACCTACTGACTGTCTGTGGACAGACGATGTGCGACCTACTGACTGTTTGTGGACAGGCCTTGTGTGACCCTAGGCTGTTGTGGGCGAGTGCCCTGTGAACCTTAGGCTGTTTCTGATCAGGTGCTGTATGAGCCCTAGACTGATTAATTATGATTAGGCACTGTGTTAGCCACAGACTGTTTAAGATCAGTCACTGTTAGCCACAGGCTGATTAAGATCAGGCACTGTTAGCAACAGGCAGTATATAAATAATTAGGCACTGTACTAACCACAGGGTGTAAATGATCAGGTACTGTGTTAGTCACAGGCTGTTTATGATCATCAGGTACTGTGTTAGTCACAGACTGATTGTGATCAGGTACTGTGTTAGCCACAGGCTGTTTATGATCATCAGGTACTGTGTTAGCCACAGGCTGTATATAATCAGGTGTTGTGTTAGCCACAAACTGTATATGATCAAGCAGTGTTAACCACAGGCTGCATGTGACCGTCACTGTTAACCACAGGCTACAGCCAGACAAGCAGTAATAGGCTGGTGATCATTATTTATAAAGTCTGAGCAAAAACAAATTCACGAACTTTAACTGAATGCTAGCATTTAGAGTTGAAATTTAAAAATCGAACATAAAATAGACTGAAGACTGAACACTCATTCTTTGAATGGGGTTCAGTATTACTATAAAGAAGCATATCACAAAGATTAATGCCACAGTTTGCACAATTTCTTAGCAATCTCACTGTTGGCTTTTAACGCTTGCAAACATTGCATGTATGTATGACGCAAGAGACCAGGATACATCGTTAATGCAAGATAAATATAGCACTATAATCAAATCTTTAATATTTCTTTTTTCTTCCAGAGGAATCGACTCGCTGACATGGCCAAGGCAAAACGGTTAAACAGAAATTTCCATGACATCGTAGAGAAAGCAAAATGGTCAGTTTTAAAATGCCGTGAATTATTTTTTTTTATTACTTTAAACTTTTCTGGAATATTAGTTGACAACTTATACCTTTCGTTTTCTTGTTTTAGATAGTGGAGGTTTTCGGAATTTGTTTAAGCAATTCTACAGGGGGTCGTTCTGAAGTACAGATTATCTTCAGATAGATAGATAGATAGATAGATAGATAGATAGATAGATGGATGGATGGATGGATGGATGGATGGATGGATGGATGGATGGATGGATGGATGGATGGATAGATAGATAGATAGATAGATAGATAGATAGATAGATAGATAGTAGGTAGGTAGGTAGGTAGGTAGGTAGGTAGATAGGTAGACAGACAGACAGAGAGACAGACAGGCAGACAGACAGACAGATAGATAGATAGATAGATGGATGGATGGATAGATAGATAGATAGATAGATAGATAGATAGATAGATAGATAGATAGATAGATAGATAGATAGATAGATAGATAGATAGGAAGACAGACAGACAGAGAGATAGATAGATAGATAGATAGATAGATAGATAGATAGATAGATAGATAGATAGATAGATAGATAGATAGATAGATAGATAGATAGATAGATAGATAGATAGATAGATAGATAGATAGATAGATAGATAGATAGATAGATAGATAGATAGATAGATAGACGGATGGAGGGAGGGAGCGAGAGAGAGGGTTGCTGTTGGACTGGCGGACAGACTGAGGGATTGGTGGAAGGAGAAAGAATGGCGGTAGTGACAAAGAACGGAATTCATCAGAAATTTAATCTTACATCTGAAGTGAGATTTCTATAACCCTTGTTTCAGGCTGCAAGAAATTTAATCTTACATCTGAAGTGAGATTTCTATAACCCTTGTTTCAGGCTGCAAGAAATGAAAGCATCAGGGCTCACCGATGATTCCACCCTAGAATCACCCAACATAATTGAAATCCCGCTCAAAGACCTTGGTGCCAGCGTAGACTTGGAACAGGCTCGGCAAGCTGAGGCAGCCAAGTCTCTAATTCGCGACAACAATGCCGAGGAACTGGAAGAAGAGGAAGGCGAAGAGGAAGAAGATAAATCTGATCAGTGCTTGTTGAGTGACAGAACAAAGAAGATTTTTCAGAAAGGTGAAAGGTCATGCAGCTACTCTGACCTTATGAAAAAGCTGCATAATGTCGATACCTATTCTACTGAATCGACCGACTCACTACGACATCGCAGTCTCTCGGCCGACGCAGGCTCACCGCTCCTCCCTTTTCACCACTCCACCTCGTCCTCGTCGCCATCGTCTTCGTTATATCGAGCGCGTGCTCGAGAGACTCACGTTGAAGGTGTACAGCACGAATTGTGTCCCTTTAGCTTTTGTCCGCCCCCAAACACCAGCCCAAATCTTGGCAATTTTAACGACGGGCTTCCCAATGGATCTTTGGTCCGAACTCGGTCGTCAGATGGCAGACGAGTTATTGGCGATGACTTCTGCAATGAACTTGATCGTTCAGTGTCCGAAAAACGGAGTCATAACGGTTCCTCATGTCGACAGGGCGACCTCCTGAAGTCGTTTTCCGACGACAGTCACAATTTTGCGTCTTCCTTGAACAGCAAAGCCCTGTCGTCAAAAGAAAATAATATGGTGCGGTGTCTACTGCACAAGACACGGTCATATCAGGATCACCTGTATTCCGCTGATGTCGCGCTTCAAGGACCCATGTATTTAGAAAAGATGACAAAGGAAGAACTTCTTTTACTGTGGAAAACGTCAGAACTCGATCTGGCCAGAAAACTCGAGAGAGCCATGAAAGAAAAGTCCAGACTGGAAAAGAAACTCGCCTTACTGCAAAAACAGTCAGCAGTATGAAGACTCAGCAGAGGGAAGTTAATTTGGTTTATCCGTTCTTGGATTATCCCCCCCTCTTCTTTGTCCCGTCAACATCCGCGCCGGTATACGAACATCTCTACCAGTGTTGGCACACGGTGAGGGCGCAGAAGCCGCTGAGCTAACCGGCAGATCGTAGACGGAGGAGGGTTTTCGCATGCAACACGACAAGCTAAGTCATGCGACGTCGCTTGTTAAGTTTTTGGACAAGAGTTTCGCTGCACGACGCACAATTGATGTCTGACCTAGTTACGTTTCAAATCTGGGCCAGCCAAATGAGTCCAAGTACTACTGCTGCACACACATTGCTCGGTCGGAGGACATTGTAAAATATGTGAAACGTTTGCAAGGAGAACAGAATGATTATTGCTCACCGGACGTAAGGCACCGGTGATTAAAGGAGAAATGGCATGGTTACTTTTAACTGAATGGTTTTGGTTATTGTTTTGAACGGTTAGAATGGCCTCTGTGCAGCAAGAATGTCATGGTTATTGCAAGAATGTCATGGTTGTTGCCAGAAGAACGCAAGGGTACTTTTAACAAAATGATATATGTATTGTCTTTGCCTGGTTTCAATGGTTACTGCACCGCAAGAATGGTTACTTTGCCAAAAGAATGATATGCGTATTTGTAGCAGAATGATATAGCTATTCTTTTTGTATAAAGAGTTACACTGTTACAAAAGAATTACATGGTTACTGATTACACAAGAATCATAAATTAATTATTATAGATATTTTAACAGAAGAATAGTTATTAACACAGAGATATTATGGCTACTAATATAAAAATAGTATGCCTATTAACGCAGAAATAGTATAGCTACTGATAACAAAGAAATAGTATGGCTGCTGTTATAAAAAGCTATTGTTAACACTAACACTGAAATAGTGGGACTGTTTTTAATAAGAATAGTGTGATTGTTGTATTTATACATTTAGAATGGTTGGTGATGCCTTAAGAAATTAACGGTTATTTTTATCAGAAGAATAAAATGGGTGTGATTCGGAAATGAATATAATGGCTATAATCAATGTTTTAAATGTCAAAGTTATTTAACTAACGAAAAAAACGCTTATTATTTATTTTTTTTAAATGTGTTTGCTTTCAGCAGATAAAAAAGAAAAGGTTTGTTTTTCAGTGTTATCAAAAGAAATGTTTAGATGTTGTAATAAGACAACATGCCTGCTATCACAGAAATACTGTGAGTACTGAAAACACAGTGGCATGCTTTTTTTCACTGCAGAAGATCACATTGTTATACGGAGAAAAGATTACTTTAACAGAGGCCAAATGAGTGTATCTCTAAATTAGTGCAGTATTGTTATGATATACCAAAGAATCGTATCTTCTATAAAGGAAAATTGTCTAATAACTGTTCTCTGAAAAGAAGAAATTAAACAGAATGGTTGCAAAGACCAGAAAGAAACAAATATTAAAACGGTTACTGTGTTCGAGGGTGGGGGGGGTTTATGGCAAAGATGGTAGCTATTTAAAAATGGTTTGTTTGTATGTATATTTGATGTAAGCCACATGCTGATTTTCTATGCGTGTGTGTGTGTTTGTCTGACAGATCAGTACGTGGAATTAATCGTTACCTAGTGGTTAACAGGTATATTTGGATCATTCACTAGTTAATAACGTGCGTCACCCTGTGTTCTTTACGTTAAGGACATGATCAGTACCATAACAGGCGAGAATCTTGCATGTGAATATATAATGGGAGTGGTTCTTTTTTTTTAACTGTGCTCTGTGTAGACATTGGTCCTTGAAACTTTTTAAAGTATCCGTACACGATTCCACTTAGGCATAATTCTTACTCGCTCTCATAATAGGTGTGGTCAGTGGTCAGTGGTCAGTTCCCGTTTTCACCAGATGACTGATTCACGTACGTCTCTCTTGACGATTTCACCTAAACCCAGATGTGAATACAAGATATTCTACTTTAACGAATGCTTTTAAATCGGTGAGATTATATCTTTAATGAACAAATATTTTCATTAAAAGCACCATGTAGCTCCGTTTCCTTAAGTTATAAAACATGTTCGAGTTACGGCCCTTTTGAAAACTGTCTTCCTGTCATGCGCATTTTCAACTTGGAGAGATAAATTGTCTATTTGTGTTCAGCAGCACAACAGTTGTTTTCTTTGAAATAATAAGCATTTGAGGTCACTGTGTTCTTTTCAGTTATTTAATCCACAGAACCTCCTTGCGGTATTTAACACATTTATTTTCATGTTCAAAATCATTTAGAATGTAACAATAAAACATAAAATGTATTTTGTATGTTTATGTCGGAATTCCAAAAGTTACATTCACATCAAATAAATATAAACTGTTTTGAATAAATGCAAAACCACATGGTGGTGTAGTCTTTGAAACCGTTCATATTTTATATAAACACAGCTCTCCGTTCCCAATTATATTTCACACTTGTTATAGATTTTAAGTCTGTTGGCGATCTCTGTAAAAACGGGATTTGAAGACATTTTGATAAAATTATTGCAGTCATAGTTGTTCAATAATTCATCTAGACTGAATTCTATAGGATTTTATTATTTAGATTTCGAATGAGTTCATATTGACGGGTGTGCTTGTTAAAAAATTATATATGTTAAATTATTTCATATTGATTTTAATTTTTTTTTTTTATGGAGGGGAGGGGATGTGAGGGGAAGAGGAATGATTTTTTCCCTTGTTAGGGTTTTGGGGATTTATTACAAGTTTTAGAACAAGTTCACTTTTGTTCGGGGCTTTATTGTAGGCTTGTGAATGCTTTCACATTTTGTCGGGGCTTGATTATGGGTTTCTGAATTACTTCGCCAATATTCGAGTCTTTATTATAGGTTTTCGAATCACTTCAACTTCATTACGGATTTTTGAATGATTTCCCTTGTTTGAGCTTTGGGACTTAAATTCAGGATTTTGAATTTCAGTTTCATTCAGGTCTTGGAGCTTTATTACAGTTTTTAAATGAGTTCACCTTTATTACAGTTTATGAATGATTCACCTTTATTACAATTTTTGAATGAGTTCATCTTTATTACGGTTTTTAAATGAGTTCACCTTTATTACAGGTTTTTGAATGAGTTCGCCTTGATTACAGGTTTTTGAATGAGTTCGCCTTTATTACAGGTTTTTGAATGAGTTCATCTTCATCACAGGTTTTTCAATTTTACCTTGATTACAAGTTTTTGAATCATTTCACCTGGATTCGGGGCTTTATTACAGGTTTTTGAATGAGTTTACCCTGATTAAGTTCTTTAGTTTTTACTATTACATTTGTTTGAATTATTTGACCTCGAATGATTAACGAAGATATTTAGTGTAATTATTGAATAATTTCTACCTTGTCTGAAGTAGCGGGGAATTTTTAATTATAAGTAAGTTCATCTCATTTGATTTTTAGGATTTGGGTGTAGCCAATGGCGTAGCAATGGATTGTGCAGTTGGTGCAATGCACAAGTGCCCCGGCGATCGGGGGGGGGGGGGTACAGGGGTGTTCTGGTAGCGAACGGAGTCTATATACATCTATGCTGTGTGCAACAGCGGTTTGTTTCGTTTGAAATCGAAGGAGTCCACCACTTAAGAGAGAGCACAAGGGCTAAAAACTGGCTACGCACCTTGGGTTTAAATTGTTGCACTTTATTGTGATTGGAGGGAACTTTTCACACTAAATTGTTTGGAGAATTTTATATTTACTATTTAAATCATTTTATTTAAATTCTTGTTGTTGTTTAGTTGTGTTAGTTTCCCACTTATTTAACAACACGCGTACATGTGCATCTGTGGTGAAAGAGGTATTGTGCATACGTACAGGCGGACAAACTTTGTCTATGTGCCAGCGCGTACGAGTGTGACCTTGACCTTGGAATGCCACTTTTTCATCAGTATGCGCTCTAATTAAAATATGTGGACAATACACGTGTTCACTGCATAAACATCTGTACGGGGTCTATTTGTACAATGGCGTTAAAGGTACACTTTGTCATATGTTGGCTCGGTGTGTGAAATGGGTGAATGTTGAAATTTGTTCTAAAATGATTGAGTGCGTCTGTTTGATAGAAGACAAAATGAAAAGTTATATGTGAGCAGACACCCCAAACTATTAAAAATGTACTGATATGAAATAAGCAAACTAAATCTCACGCATATTTAACATTAGTCAATCATCTATCATAGACATTTCCATAAATTGTTTTAAAATGTTCATGTAACGTTTTCGAGTTTGGGTAGCGTTCGTGAACGCTAGCAGTGCATGTGTCAGTCAGTACCAAGCTGGGTTGAAATAAATATGTTTTGTGTTCAATGTTGTCCATGAATAGGCAATAAACATGGAGTCTCTACTATTGATGAATAGCGTTGCTTGGTTTATTATTTCGTTTAAACATGTTGTGTTGTACATATAACCTACCGTCTATCTACTTTTTGTTTACTGTGAGCAACCAGTGGCCGTTGTGTTGTACATATAACCTACCGTCTATCTACTTTTTGTTTACTTTGCAGCCAGTGGCCGTTGTGTTGTACATATAACCTACCGTCTACCTACTTTTTGTTTACTGTGAGCAACCAGTGGCCGTTGTGTTGTACATATAACCTACCGTCTATCTACGTTTTGTTTACTTTGAGCAGCCAGTGGCCGTTGCTTTACTGCTCGGCAATGGTATTGCTCAGCCTGTTTGATATTAAAGGCCTTCATTCGAGTTATTAATACTGATAACAAAAGCAGTAATGTGAAACGCAGGATTAAAATTTAGAGAGAACAAAATTCTGCGCGGAACACCTTTGTTCGGATTCATGAATCCTCACATCTTATGTTTAAATAAACAAATATGGAAATCAGATAGGGAAGTCAGTTACGTACAACAAATTGTGAAAATCAATTATGGAAATCAGTCAAGTACAGCAATCTGTGAAAACTAGTTACGTAAATCAGATTTTTACAGCAAAATGTGAAAATCAGTTACGTAAATTAGTTACGTACAACGAAATGTGAAAATAAGTTACGTAAATTAGTTACGTACAACGAAATGTGAAAATCAGTTAAGTAAAACAAATTGTGGAAACTAGTTAGTAAATCAGTTATAAGCAAACTGCGAAAATCAGTTATTTAAATCAGTTACGTTCAGTAAATTGTTAAATTCAGGTATGTAAATCAGTTACGTACATCAAAATGTGAAATTCAGTTACATACAACAAAACAGAGAATCATTTTTATCCCACCAGAAAATAGTGAAATCACATACTTAAATAAAGGAAAAGTTTCACCTACCACAGAATGCACATTAACAATTTTGTTCCACCCTTTGAATCCCTAAATTTTACATTGAGATCCCACTAAATCACACAAGTACACAATTTTGTTCCACCATTGTATCCCTAAATTTTACATTGAGATCCCACTAAATCACACAAGTACACAGAACACAGAATATATCGCTGGTTCAATTTTGTTGAGTTTTATATTATACAAAACTACTTGAAGCAGCATTAAATTATAACATTTTCTGTCTAAATTTCACATCACGGACCAGTTACTTCCTCTAAAGTTAAAATCACATATTGTCGTCGACATGGAATTAACTCTTCACAATGATATCAGTAGGTTTTAACATTTCTCAGCCTATTAATAGTGTCGTATTAAAGTAATTTTATTTTCTTTTGTCGTTTTCGTACATTAGTTTCATTATTTTTTATGCATTCACAATACAAAAATCAGTTTCAGTAATTTTATTTTTGCTTGAAATTCTAAACTAATTTTACTGTAACTATTCCCTATCATCTAACTAAAGTGCACAAAAACAATGTGTGTGCGTGCGTGCTTGAGTGCGTGTCTGCATGGCCGTCTTAACATCATTAAAGGCCCCCGGGCAAAGCAGTACACTTGGACCCCAAGTACCAACAAAATCAGTGATTAAACATTAAAAGGTATATTTAAAGCTCCTGAGACCCCGTTAAGACGGCAGTGTGTGTGTGTGTGTGTGTGTGTGTGTGTGTGTGTGTGTGTGTGTGTGTGTGTGTGTGTGTGCATTTTGTGACTATTTTCCCTCTATAATAATACATCAGAGCAGAGGACGATCTTTAATGTTATACAAATAATATTTATATTATTAAATAATAGATAACTTAGCTACAGATTGATTAGATCAATGCTGACCTTGTCAGAAGAATCTATAATACCACCTTAGAAGTGCTATAATTGAGATCTAATTTGCTGCAAAATAGACTAATATGCAAAAGAACATTAATAAGAAATTATTTTAATAAGCATAGCGAAATGCAATTTTTTAATAGGAGGAAAGCGGTTGAAACCAGTATCTCACCCCTAACTGAAAAGAGAATACTGTATGCTCTAAGAATGGCCATTGCTTCAGAGCAGTAAATGAAGCGATTAGTCTAATAACTTAACACTTCTACAGACCAGGTGTGATTTACATAATTAGTATTCTCGCTCATTTACGGTTCAAAGAAGTAGAGATGTCTGAAAGAAATACCGACTACTGGCGAGTTTAGACTTAGAGAAGAAACATAAATTACGCTTAGTCTGACGTAATGCAGACTTAGTGACGTAGTTGTCGCAGTTCGAGATGACGTAACGTGGACTCTCACAGTCCACAGTGAAAGGTAAACAAAGTTCATAGGATGCAGGCTAGAACAGGATTTGCTTCAATGTAGCTCCAGTTCCTGACAGACCAGATGAAATCGATTTCCAGATCAACCACAAAATCAAAGATCAATGTGAACAATGTTCCCACGCCTGATCGTCCTTCTTTGACAAAATTCTATAGTATTCTCTCTACCATTCTCCTATTTTGACAAAATTCAATAGTACATATTGATTTTCCGACCCGATAAGGATGGAAGTAGTCAATGCTACATGCCAAACATTTGAATGTGTCCACTTTCCTTTTACTCTTGAGAAAAATGTAATACTTAGGACGATGTCCTTCTACCTTGGTAAAAGTGGAGAATTACCAATATTTCATACTAGTAACTTTCTACCTTTGAAATACTAGTGTTTTCCACCCTTCTAGCCTGGTAAGAATGCAAGGTAGCTAACACCTCCCATCTGAGTGTGAATGAGCCAAAATTAACTAATACTTTACATCTGAGTGTGAACGAGCCAATATTAACTAATACTTCAAATCTGAGCGGCGTGACCGTTTAAGAAAGATGTTATAAAAATCCTTAAACCTCTAACGGGACCAAACACACGTCCAGTAGTAGGAGGTGTTACAAGTATTTCACAATTAAAGGATATTTTGAATATTAGCGATCACAAAAACGGCTACGAGACCCACCCCTCAATCTTTACTGATGACAACGGTTAAGAGAAAAACGCAAATACTTATACACTTAGAGATGGATGAAAATATATACAAATGAGTAGCCAGCAATCAATAAAGATATAAATAACACTTTATAGCAATCAGTAAAGATATAAATAACACTTTATAGCAATCAGTAAAGATATAAAGATATAAATAACACTTTATAGCAATCAGTAAAGATATAAAGATATAAATAACACTTTATAGCAATCAGTAAAGATATAAAGATATAAATAACACTTTATAGCAATCAGTAAAGATATAAAGATATAAATAACACTTTATAGCAATCAGTAAAGATATAAATAACACTTTAGATATAAATAACACTTTATAGCAATCAGTAAAAATATAAAGATATAAATAACACTTTATAGCAATCAGTAAAGATATAAAGATATAAATAACACTTTATAGCAATCAGTAAAGATATAAAGATATAAATAACACTTTATAGCAATCAGTACAGATATATATCATACTCTAAAGAAGACCATTGACTGGTTAAATAATGAAATCAGTTTACAAGTACCTGACTACATTTACACATGAACGCCAACGCAAAACAAGTGAGTGTAGAGAACAGTAAATTTACAAACTTTGTACATAACTGCATTTAGATGTGAATTCCAATACCAAACATGTGACTGTATTTAACATGAACTCCGGCAGTAAGCTCTTGACTGTATTTAAAAGTGAACTCCAACAGCCAAATCTTGACTGCGTTTAACAATCAACTCCAACAGCAAACTCTTGACTGCGTTTAACAATGAACTCCAACAGCAAACTCTTGACTGTATTTAACAATCAACTCCAACAGCAAACTCTTGACTGCGTTTAACAATGAACTCCAACGCAAACTCTTGACTGTATTTAACAATCAACTCCAACAGCAAACTCTTGACTGCGTTTAACAATGAACTCCAACAGCAAACTCTTGACTGTATTTAACAATCAACTCCAACAGCAAACTCTTGACTGCGTTTAACAATGAACTCCAACAGCAAACTCTTGACTGTATTTAACAATCAACTCCAACAGCAAACTCTTGACTGTATTTAACAATCAACTCCAACAGCAAACTCTTGGCTGTATTTAACAGTGAATTCAGACCCCAATTAAACTGCTGACTTGATATCATGCTATCAGCTGCATACAAGTTGTGTCGACATTCAGAAAAGTTCAAAAGGGGAACATGCAGCTCTCAGCAAAACATTTAGAATATTTTATCTTTAAAATGTTAAATTGTCATACAAGGAAGACAACTCGGCAGATCATCGCCGGGCGGGTGGCAACACCGTTAGTTACATTTTCTCTGAGGGTGCAAAGGGAATCCGCGAGTCCAAAATTGTGCTTGATACCTGATTGATGCTGGGTGCACACATCGTGAGTCCAAAATTGTGCTTGATACCTGATTGATGCTGGGTGCACACATCGTGAGTCCAAAATTGTGCTTGATACCTGATTGATGCTGGGTGCACACATCGCGAGTCCAAAATTGTGCTTGATACCTGATTGATGCTGGGTGCACACATCGCGAGTCCAAAATTGTGCTTGATACCTGATTGATGCTGGGTGCACACATCGTGAGTCCAAAATTGTGCTTGATACCTGGTTGATGCTGGGTGCACACATCGTGAGTCCAAAATTGTGCTTGATACCTGATTGATGCTGGGTGCACACATCGCGAGTCCAAAATTGTGCTTGATGCTTGATTGATGCTGGGTGCACACATCGCGAGTCTAAAATTGCAAACTTATGCTTGATGCCTGATTGATGTTGAGTGCACACATTGTGATGCCTAAATGTATAAACGAAGTATGTAGGCCGCCATGATGAAATCGAGAGAACTAAATATATCTTTAATGTGCTTTTCTTTACAGCACTACTGATACAAGACAACCGACTGCACTAGAGAAACTAAATATATTTTTAATGTGCCTTTCCTTACAGCACTACTGATACAACACAACCACTCCTACCAGACTGTTCTTCGAAAAGAAAAAAATGTACTCCTATGCACGCATATACCCGGTCATGAAATAAATAAATTGCACGTGCATCTTGAAAAGCGAAAAATCGCTCAGGAAAGTAAAGGGATATTTGGAAGTTATTTAGGTAACGATTCAAGACTTGAAGTTCACTCTGAGATATCTGTATTAAACTAGAGGAATACGTTAATAGTCAACTCAATTTCAGGGTATGCAGTGAGAGATTGGAAGTAAAGTTCTGAGACGTGGAATTATCTTTAGATCATTATCATTAATTCCCAACAGTATCTTAAATAACCTTTATTATCATTAGTTCCCAGGAATATCTTGTTGATATTTAAACTTATCTTTTCATTATTACCATTAATAACAGTATCTTGCTGAGAATTAAATAAACTTTATTATCATTAGTTCCCAAAAATATCTTGTTGAGATTTAAACTTATCTTTTCATTATTACCATTAATTCTCAACAATATCATGTTGATATTTAGTTTACATCGTTGCCATTAGTTGTGGAGTAAACAGGATGACACACCATGGGATTAGACAGAACATGGTCTCACATAAGAAAATACTATGGCACTTGAGATCAGGGGACAGGTGTGTATGGGGTCAGGCATGGATAAGTGTGGTGATACTCTTGGTAAAGGATGCTATATAGCTGGCCACGAAAAATATCATGACACATTCTGATGTAAACTGATAGCATGACTTGAATTCAAGTACGTGGGTTATAGCCTTCTTTTGCATTCTCAAGTGGTTTCTACAAGTTACTACCTTAACGCACTGTAGCTGCCTCTAATAGAGCTATCAAACTCTAAACTTCCTTTATAATGTCGCACTGTAGCTGCCTCTAATAGAGCTATCAAACTCTAAACTTCCTTTACAAATGTCGCAGAAAGAAGGCATTAGACAATGGGTTACACTTGATTTCGTCAGAGATAACGCTGGTACGACAAGAGCGGTGCTTGTCTGTATTACGCTACTGCAGGTGACGGTTCCGCATCGTTTGTACAGGCTCACCAACAGAGAAGGGAGATGAAAAGAAGTTATGAAATGGTGAGGCGAGCAAACAGCGACTAGAATAGCAAAGCTTCCACTTGCGAGAAGGATGAGTTGGAGGACAGCGAATGAGTTCACAGAGAACGAACTGAATGAGTCGAGGGACAGCGAGTTGAATGAATTGACAGGCAGCGGGTTGAATGAATTGATGGACAGCGAGTTGAATGAATTGATGGACAGCGAGTTGAATGAATTGACAGACAGCGAGTTGAATGAATTGACAGACAGCGAGTTGAATGAAATGACAGACAGCGAGTTGGATGAATTGACAGACAGCGAGTTGAATGAAATGACAGACAGCGAGTTGAATGAGTCGCTGGATAGTGCATTGAAGCAGTTCCTTTTGCTTGGTCCTCACCTGATTCTGTCAGTCAGAAAGATGGTGCCAATGTCTTGGTCTGAAATGAAATTCCTTATTTTCTAGTCTTCCCTACACCACCCCTTCCGTTCTGATTCAATTGGACGGAGATTACATGGCAGAGAAGTAGTTAGTGGGGCGGAGCAAAGAGCCACTCGGATGAAACTGTCCGTGTTTACGTTTAACATTGGATTTCAAGGATCAAAATGGCGCTGGAAGTGAATGAACTTTAAGTTTTGATCACAGTACTGATGAAAGACGGTGCTAAATTTGTCACTACTGCAGAAAGTACAAATAACTAGAAGTGATAATGAGGAAATATACTGGGGAAAAAATGTAAATGAGTTTCAATGTATTAAAAGACAAAATAGACTTCCATCTAGTTTAAAAATTTATGTAAAGCTAAATACATACAAAGGCGATGGCCGAGTGGAAGATGGATGGATGGATGGATGGATGGATGGATGGAGAGGGAGGGAGAGAGGGAGGGAGTGAAGGAGTGAGTGAACATTAATTTAAAAATTGGAGAGAATATAATGTACAAAAGAAGTATAATTAAATTGAAATTCAGTATCAATTAATTTCTCCATAAATTTAAATTTAAATGCCTTTACCTAAACACTACTTTGATTCACAGAAAACATACACTTTTAGCTCATGTTATATTTTTACCTAAACATTTCCTTGATTCAGAAAAAAAAGGTCTGAAATGTAATGTTGGTCTTGCTTATAATTTAACGCATGCAATTTTATTTATATATTATTATATATAAGTCTGTCCTCTTTGGATGAAATTGTTATGAAAAATGTGAGACTATTAGTCAGAAAAACTACTCATCCAGTTGGAACTGGTTCAGATTTCATCATAAATTTCTAACGTATTATTTATCTGAGTTGTTATTTTATCTCTGCTACATACAAAAATATCATAATACACAGTAGCGGACGGTCATGTCACACTTACATTTATGAATTATATAACAATTTAGGAAATTTACTCTGCCACAAAATGCTTCAAGTACTGTACAAACAATCGATGTTTGAACAAAAGCAAACAACAGCGGACACACTAGATATTAAATGTACTTTATAGCTTATGCAATTTTATACTATAATAAATAATATTCATGAACCCACTAAATTATTTCTCAAATCCTGTTCCCGATTCATTATCTGATAATTCTATCGATGAGCAGAGAGAATGAAAAGTCAAGTGTAATTTGTAGACAAGCTAATACAAGTAAAACAAAAAACTGAAAAGACAAACGCTCTTTTCATTCTGGTGTTGTAGAGAAATTAATCTAGCTTGGACTAATTTCTTTTCATGTCGAGATTCAACCTGTGTTCTATGTGGCGGAAAATTAGTCCTAAATTAAATGGGGTTGTTCGTCATATAAATTAGTGAGCGTTTTGGTTGAGTGACGAGAGTTCAATATTACTTTTATCTCTGTTTAGATTCTTGCAAAGTTGATCGCAGTAAAGTTCCTTGCACTAAATGTAACATGCTACGTCATCATCTTACTGCCAGACAGGTCATCATCTGCTTCCTGACAGTTCTGGGACATTTCTAGAAACAGGCCTAGACAGTCTAATGGAAAATCCTATTTTGGCTGTGGAATTGGTTTAAAGTAGGACAATTAGACTCAAAAGTCGCGAGCACGTTCAACTCTGTAATATTAAATGTTGTTATTTATCGTTCTTTTTACAAGAAAAAAACTTTTGTGTCTCAAAGATTACATCTTGTTCACAATCTCGAAGTTCTTTTTATATTTTTATATTTTGCTACAACATTCATCGTTATTCCCAGGGGAGACTATCCTGGTGTGTTCATTTTACGATATCCACCTCTAATGCTTGCATTAAAAAAAGAAAATTGATAAATAAAAAGAAGGTAAAGAGACAGGCAGGCAGAGAGAAAAGTCTAGGACAACTCTTGAAGAGTCCTGTGCCCAAGCTTCAAATGACTGTTTCTCAGACATTCTACCGAAATGGGGAATTCTCTTTATCAGGAAAAGATTTCTTCTCAGTTTCCACGCATTTTTTTTTTCGGAAGCAAAGATGAAACTCGTAAAACAGAACTGCATACACTTCAACTCCAAACGCGGCCATTGTCACGTGATTTCAATGGGTGCTTGTCCGTGACGTCAGCAATTCATTCCGATCACCGTCTCATACTTGAGATCTGAGCGCAGATAATGGCTGCCTGACAAACTTCATTGACTTTAAGCTGCCACCAGCATCAGTTCCAACAAACACGGGGAGGGAAGGGGGTGGGGATCAGATTGGAGAGCTTGCATTAATCACTGGACACGAATTCAGTGCACTAAAGAAGAGCCAATCCTGGAACATTTCAGAGCCCGACTGTTACGAGCGGCTGGTGCAAGGCGCTCCCTTTTTTTTTGTAATAGTTTTCATTTATAGAATTCAGAGGCTAGCCTCCCTTTTTATTGTAATAGCTTTTATTCATAGAATTCAGAGGCTAGCCTCCCTTTTTTAAATATAGTTTTCATTCATAGAATTCAGAGGCTAGGCTCCCTATTTTTGTAATAGTTTTCATTCATAGAATTCATAGGTTAGGATACATTTTTAGAATGTTTCCAAATAATTATTTTCAATGTGTGAATCATTCCTACGATTGCATGTCTGGTTGTGTGTACTAATGGAGTGCTAATTACGTCATTTATATTTCACCGAAATACATTTTAAAATAGTAAGCATTAAGATTGATTTGTGTGCAAGCAGCATTCGGTGTGTTTCACTATCTGATTTGATTTTTTCAGTTGTGATAAGGGTATTAAGGTAATTTTTTCTAGCATCTGATTCGTCTTTTCTTTAATACTGTCACAAGCATGTTAGAAGTACTTTAGTATTAGTGGTATTTGTAACGGTGGTGGTGATAGTGGTGATAGTGGTGGTGTCGGTGGTTGTGGTGGTGATGGTGGCGGCAGTGAAGGTTTGATAATTAGATAGTATAGTGGTTGTGGTGTTAGTTCGTGTGGTAGTTGTGAGGATGCTAAGAGAAGGGATAGTAGGGGATAATAATAGGTGTATCAGCACCAGTAGTAGTAGTAGTAGTAGTAGTAGTAGTAACTGGAGAGACATTTGTAGTAGGAATAATGGTAGAAGTATTGTTAGTGGACCACACTAGAAATAGTACACGTAATAAAAAGTTAGTAGTATGTAGAGTAGCCAGTGAAAGTGCTAGTGTTATATCATTAATAATATTAGTAGTAGTGTTAGTAGTCTTGTAATATTAGTAGTAGTAATAGTATTAGTAGTCTTGTAATACTAGTAGTAGTAATAGTGTTAGTAGTCTTGTAGTCTTATAATACTAGTAGTAGTAATAGTGTTAGTAGTCTTATAATACTAGTAGTAGTAATAGTTTTAGTAGTCTTATAATACTAGTAGTAGTAATAGTGTTAGTAGTCTTATAATACTAGTAGTAGTAATAGTTTTAGTAGTCTTATAATACTAGTAGTAGTAATAGTGTTAGTAGTCTTATAATACTAGTAGTAGTAATAGTTTTAGTAGTCTTATAATACTAGTAGTAGTAATAGTGTTAGTAGTCTTATAATACTAGTAGTAGTAATAGTGTTAGTAGTCTTGTAGTCTTATAATACTAGTAGTAGTAATAGTGTTAGTAGTCTTATAATACTAGTAGTAGTAATAGTGTTAGTAGTCTTGTAGTCTTATAATACTAGTAGTAGTGTTAGTAGTCTTGTAATATTAGTAGTAGTAATAGTAGTAGTAGTCTTGTAATAATAGTAGTAGTAAAAGTATTATTATTATTATTAAACACTAACTATGGTGGCATCATGCCACAGACTGATATAGAAAATTAATCAAGGTAGACATAAGTGTGGTTTCTAGTCTCAGAAAACTAGGGTGCAGACTCTTAAGACTTTACTCTGCAAACGAACTTTTCAGGAGACAGTAGTTCTCAGTACTATTTTCACTAATTCACTTCAACAAAACACAATAGTACTATATCTCAGACGTTGATTCTCATAACTATTAACACTAATTCACTTCAACAAAACACAATAGTACTATATCTCAGACGTTGATTCTCATAACTATTAACACTAATTCACTTCAACAAAACACAATAGTACTATATCTCAGACGTTGATTCTCATAACTATTAACACTAATTCACTTCAACAAAACACAATAGTACTATATCTCAGACGTTGATTCTCATAACTATTAACACTAATTCACTTCAACAAAACACAACAGCACTATATCCCAGGTGGTGGTTTTCAAAACGAGTGCTCGTCAGGTTTATGATTTCTCGACGATATTCAAGTCGCTGCTCGCCAACTCAACATTCTACTCATTGCTCATGTTCTTAGTATTCTATTCTTTGCTCACATGCTAAAACCTGTTTCATGACTAATCTATTCATATCTATGCTCTTTCTACCTAGTATTTTCGCTCATCTGTTCAATATTCTAATCTTCACTGACCTACGACATGTAACGAACACAAAAGCATTACAAAATTAATGATCAGATATGCAACTGGCAATAAAATGAAGTGCAGAGAGAATTAATAATAACTAATGACTATATTGTAACCAGGAATGGTGAGAGAGGATCTGGTTTAACTTCACAATAATCTGGAATGGAAAATGCCAGGAAGGTAAAGAACTGGTTATAGGCACCAGAGAGAACAAACACCCTTTAATTGCAAGATATCTCTCTTCAAAACGTTTACTATTTTTCCTAGCACCATCTAAAATGGAATATTAACGCAGATAACATTTGTAACACTGATCTCATTGATAGTATTTATAATATTGATAACACTGGTGTTGTTTTTAATGGACCAGCGTATACTGACGTTTTGTAAAGACACTAAAAATATTGTTGTTTATATGTGTTCTGGTTGGTTGGTTGGTTGTTTTTTTTCTAAATACTGACAGAAATCTAGACAAAGTAAAAGTTCTTTTAACGTCTGAGGAGTTTTATCCAAATGCAGAAAAACTCAAAGAAGTAGAAATTCTCCAGCCTGTATTTTCTATGTTATTTTGGTACCGACTAAAAATGGGAAAAAAAGAGTATTTCTTATCTTTAAAGAAGAGGATAATGTTCGCATGAATTCCATGATTTGACAAAAGTTATCTTTGTTGCAATGTTACTTCAAAGACATAGTATAATGAGCCGTAGAGTTCGGATTTTTTTTTAATCGTTTTGATCTTCCAGATAAATATCTGTTCGGTATTATCATTAATTACTGATTATATTAATACATATTTCACTCTTCAATCCCGAGCTGAGTAAAGCGAAGGAAACATTAAGTGGAACAGATAAAAATTGAGAAAAGAGAGAGAAACGGAGATTAAAGGAGAGAACAAACCGAAGCAGATAGAATTAGAGAGAAGAGAAGAGAAGCTGGTGGAACGAGTGAGAAGAAAGAGAAGTGGATAAACTAGAGAGAAGAAAGGGAAGAGGATAGAACTAGACTTACTAGAGAGAAGAAAGAGAAGATAGAACTAGAGAAGAGAGAGAGAAGCAGATAGCTAGAGAGAAGAAATAGAAGGATGGAACTAGTGAGAAGAAGAAAGAGAAGCTAGAACTAGAGATAAGAAAGAGAAGCGGACAGAACTAAAGAGAAGAAAGATAAGCAGATAAACGAGACATGACACATTTATGTCTTTACACTTAATGAATACAATGCAAATCATATGTCTTTACACTTAATGAATACAATGCAAATCATATGTCTTTACACTTAATGAATACAATGCAAATCATATGTATTTACACTTAATGAATACAATACAAATCATATGTCTTTACACTTAATGAATACAATACAAATCATATGTCTTTACACTTAATGAATACAATACAAATCATATGTCTTTACACTTAATGAATACAATGTAAATCATATGTCTTTACACTTAATGAATACAATGCAAATCATATGTCTTTACACTTAATGAATACAATGCAAATCATATGTCTTTACACTTAATGAATACAATGCAAATCATATGTCTTTACACTTAATGAATACAATGCAAATCATATGCAAAAATCATTACCATTATTTCTTTTCTCATTGTGATAGGAAATACAATGTATACAATCGTCTTAGCATCTTATAAATGAACTCTGGTTACATTTATTTCTTCCTTTTTACAGTAGAGATTGCAAATATATTTATACGAAGTTCACAGCATTTACAGAGACTTATGTATTGGACCCTTACACTTCCATTTCTACTGCTCTTGACAAATAGTCAGCCCCTACACTGCCCGTGCCTTTGATGACTTTGACTTCCACAGTAGATCTATACTGTTGTAGTTGTAATGACCACCTGGTAACGCCCATTTGCCTTAGTTATGTGGGCTAAACAGGCAAGAGGTTGATTATCTGTCTGAATAACAAAATGCTTGCCATACAGGTAGGCTTGGAATTTCTGGACTACCCAGACAATCCCAAGACATTCTTTCTCTGTTGAATAATTATATTCAGTCACATTTAATGTGACTGGAATAAAATCCTACACGTGAGAAAATGGTGAATAGCGCATTTGGTACCTACATGGTACTAATAGAACTTGGAATAACTACCTCAGGGACTCGCATAGCATAATCAATAACTATCAAAATACATCTGTGGCATCGACCCGATGAGGGCACAAATTCTCCAAGAGATTGATGGCTTGGGATTTCACTAGTGGAACTTGGCATTCCATCCTTCTATTCACTTGCTGACAGATATCACATGACTGACAGTACTGAGTGATATCCACCGTCATATTTGGCCAATAAAACTCAGCCTCCACACACGCAAACGTTTTGCATGGTCCAAGATGACCAGCAGTAGGAGGGACATGAATCAAACCAACTTGTTACTCAATTGCTTAGAGGCTTTACCGACTGCTATCAATTCCTTCCTGATTATGAATCAAGAGACCATCCTTCCAGCAAAACTCAATAGCTTTGCCAAAAGATTTAGACACGAATGACCCTGAGAGCTTGGTCTTCTCTCGACATTTCTCTAGAGAATCATCTGTCAATTATGCTTCTCTGAGCAGGACTTTTTCCCCTTCAGATTCAGCCACTGTCAGAAACAATTATCTGTTCTGCCATGACTAAGTCCAATGTGACTTCCTGGTGACGTGCCCCATCAATGACAGTTTCTGCCAAAGTCATCTGTGCATCACCTTCACACTTGCCACTGACTATTCCTCATTCACCTTGCATACCTTCCTGCACTGCAGCTTACCTGCATGTGAGTCCACACACATTATCGAGCGAATATGGGATGTCCTCACCACTGAGAACATATTTACATCCCATGACTGATGGATAGATAGATAGATAGATAGATAGATAGATAGATAGATAGATAGATAGATAGATAGATAGATAGATAGATAGATAGATAGATAGATAGATAGATAGATAGATAGATAGATAGATAGATAGATAGATAGATAGATAGATAGATAGATAGATAGATAGATAGATAGATAGATAGATAGATGCTGTGTTTCACAATGGCTGCTCAGTTATATTGTATAAACTACGCTTAGCAATGTAACCATTTTGGTAATCTGATTAGTAAAAAAAATACTTTTATCATGAATGAAATGTGAAATAGTTAGCAATTATGAAAAGTCTTCCCTTGTGTACGTATGTTCAAACTCACCTTGACTGTTCTCTGGCATCCTTACATATTTCTTGATGAAGAAATTAAACTTATTAAACATTTGTACAATACACACTTTCAATACGAAGAAATTTAAACTGACTAATACATTATTATAGTGCACAAACTTTATGATAAATAAATTAATTTGATGACTAAATGCATTATTACAATGCAAATAATGTGAGTGCAATGCAGATACATTGTTTGGTGGGCCTTTTTTTTTTTTTTTGGGGGGGGGGGAGAATTTCTTAGTGTGTTCGTACTGCTGCTTTTGGTACCTAGCTTCAGATCGGGGGTTGTTTTATTTGAGAACCTTTTCTGCCCCTCCCGTCCCATATAATTAAAACAAGTCCTAGCGCACACAAACCCTCCACAAATGCAACGAGTAATGGAAGCTGTCGTTAAGCAGTACAGGATATTAGTCCGTAAGGAGCTGTTGCTTTTCATTCTGGTCGAGTTCCTTTCTTCGTTCTTTTGTTTCCGTTTTCCACTGCGTTGTTGTTGTTTTTTTTATTGTGGTGCAGTTCTTTTCTTCTTTTTGTTTTACTATTTTGTTTGCTCGTTGCTAGGTTCGTTGACGTTCAGGAGCAACCGCTGAGGTTTGAAATCGACTTCACTTAGAATAAGTAATATCGCGTAAGTGCCTTAAATGATTGATCATAAAATCGTTGAGACGATAGGGTAAAATGGAAACACGATCGATCATTTCATGCTGCATGCGTTTAAATAGAAGGATACTTTTTATTATTTTTTAAGTAGAAAGTACATTTCTTTTTATCTGTCAACATGCATTCCAAAATTAAATGGAGCTAAATATAGATAATGTATATCTCTTTCTTATGCTCAGTACATTGTACTTGTTCTACGAGGTCAGATTACATCTGTCTGTCTGTCTGTCTGTCTGTCTATCCATCTATCTATCTATCTGTCTGTCTGTCTAGCTATCTAGCTATCTGTCTACCTATTTATCTGTCCATGAGTCTATCTATCTTCTAATTTTGTATCTACATAAAAAACTAAATTTTAATGTTCACAATACACGTTAAATATATATGCACACCTGTTCAAAAGCCTTCACAATGCACTTTAGATCTATAGATACTTTTCAATGGGGCTATGACAGAGTAAAATTGCCTCTCCGGTAGATTACAAAGACTCTCCTTTATCTATTGTAATCTGTTATAACTGATAGTTGTTAATGATGCAGCCTTTGACTTGAATGGACTGCACTCAACTTAATAAAGATGTGTGCCATTTGAGAAAAGTTTACAAATTGCAATTGAAAGACATGGCCACAATCATGAGGGGTTTAGCAGGATTTAAAACATCATTAAACGGAAAATCTTAATCGTTTCACAGGAATATATCGGCAATCCCGTTAAGCCAGTGGTGTGTATGCAGATGACTTCCACTGAAAATGAATAACAAGCGCTGGACATCATTGACTGTGTTGGATATTTTTCCCCCTACACGGATCTCTGTGATCGATGGGAAACAGATCCCATTTTCCTTCCTGCTGTTCCTTCGTCTCTCGAATAAAAATCTGTGACTAGCCTACAGCCCGCTGGGAAATTATACACCAAAATCAAATCCCCTCTAGCAAAGATCAGTCAAGGAATGGTGCACGCCCTTTCTTGTCTGATGTCCGAAATATGTCCACAAAGCGACAGAATTCCGGTGTGACGAATATGTTACGCCGAACCTACCCCCGTGTCCCCATTTCGTCTGCAACAGTCCGGTTCCGATAGCAAATCACAAACTTTGATCGACATGCGCTGTACCCTTACTGGATGCGTGCGCAGCAGTGTTGCTATGGCAATGGGTTTATAACCAATAATCGGGAGTCTTTGATTGGTACACTGAGAAAAAGGTTTTTTTTGGACCAATGAGATAAAAAGAAAATGATATCTTTTGTAATGAACATAAACGAGCCTGAAGAAAAGAAATAAGACTCTGTTGCCGAGAAACTGTTGTAAAATAATAATATCACGAATTCTTTTCTAAATATTCATATAAGCGGGTCCAGTAAGGTCAAGGTCATGCGAGGCAGTCCACATAGTGACTACGACTATGGAAGCAGGCAAATTGGAGTTTGATTATTCTCATTCATTGGGCGGTTTTATATTTAATTATGAACTCAGCTATGTTCTTTAGCTCCCATTTTCGTTAGCGTGAATGAGAAAAGTCTGAGGTAAAGAATATATTGCTAATGGTGTGGCTCATCAAAAGAGCAAGCAAGTTACGATTTAATTTAGTGAACAACCCATTCTTTTTTATAGCAGTTGCTGATGTTCAGCACACATCAAATTCTCACAACCACCACAACCCCTGTCCCGTACACTAAAAAATGCAGCTTCACATAATAGAGTGCCATATGTGCTGAGTGGGGTGGAAAGCACAAAACAAAAATTATTTTGAGTGTGGTTAGCACGGAAACGTGTCCCTGTAAATTGCACAATGGTAGATTGATACATCACAAAGCAACACACAAACATCAGCAATCTATCACCAGTTGAGAAACAGACAAAGAAATAAACATGTTTAAGGGACACTTCAAGGCATGACAAAGTTCCCCTAAAATGGAAAGACATATCACTAAAATAGCCTATAATTCCTTTACGCAATCTTCGATACATTCGCCAAAAGGCTGTTAGGGCATATCTCAATCTGCCCATACAACTTGTTGTGTGATTGATACATCATACACATTGGTACATCATACACATTGGTACATCATACACATTGATACATCATACACATTGGTAAATCATACACATTGATACATCATACACATTGGTACATCATACACATTGGTACATCATACACATTGGTACATCATACACATTGGTACATCATACACATTGATACATCATACATATTGGTACATCATACACATTGATACATCATACACATTGGTACATCATACACATTGGTACATCATACACATTGGTACATCATACACATTGATACATCATACACATTGGTACATCATACACATTGATACATCAAACACATTGGTACAGTCACCAACATTTTGGTATACATCTATATCTATCGACACGTCATTACTTGTAAATCATACACGCAAACTTTGACAGCAAAAGATATTAGAACACACTTTCACCTGACGACACATGCAAGCCAGTGATTTATACAGCTATACAGCTAGCTCTTGGCAAAATCCGCAGACTCCGTCAGGATATATATCTCTTCGTCGACAAAGCCAGCGATTCGTACAGTCTTCTGAACACTGATAGTATCCTGCCCTCCTCAGAATCCCAGCTGTTTGGATATGAGTTTCATCTCACTGACATATCACTGGTCTTATGCATGTATGCACCATTAAAATGTTTTACTTAAATCTGTATCAGAATTATTTACTTCTGTGAACTGAAATATATTCCATGGTATTTAAATGTCTTCTTTTAGATAGAGGAAATTGTTTTTCTGTTTTTATCTTTATCTACAGAGCCGACCTCTTTATAACGGTTGTGCGCACGTTTTTAATCTGTAGCATTAAGTTGCGGGTGTACACGTGTAAATCTTAAAGTTTAGGAAGTGGTTGAAAATTAAATATAAATGGCTTTGTGCACGGCTGTTTAGCATTGTGTTTACAGTTTCTATATGTCATCTTTACAGTGTAGATTTTCTTATTCTTTGCAGTCTTTACATGACTTTTTGTAAAAGTGTTGCGGTCGTATTGTTCAATTTTGGTATATATCCCCTTAACGATGAGATTCTATAACTTAAAGTAGTTTTTCTAAATATTTTTGCATAGGAATGAAATTATCATATTACTTGCTTTCTGTAAAAGTCTTCTATGAAGTAAAAGTGATTTTTAGCAGATTGTGTAACGTTTACTGATGTTGAAAGTCCATCAAACTATATACCTGTCACAAACTTAAGCCTGATCCCTTGTTTTCGAACACTTTACAAAAAGCGTTTACAGGCTCTGTATAAGTCACTTTCAATAGGTGAGGTTGTAAATAGCAAGAGCTATTAATAGCAGCCGCTCCAGTATACCGCTAGTTTGGTTAAACGTACCGAAAACAACCAACTATATATATTTTTTTTTTAAGTGAGTGACAAAAATATACCGCAAGCGTGTGTTATAATCACTTTTTTTAGTCTTTTGGTCATACACATACACAAGTGTGTTTACATACATATTCGCACACAGACACATATATATATATATATCATAGATACTCGCTCGCAAACATTTACACACATACATACACGCACATTCACTCGCATAGATTTGATTGCAGCACAGCCTTTATTTATCCGATAAAATAGCTACTGCTAAAACTTCACGATTTTAAAGCAGATATTCAAGGAAAATTACTATCGGGTGACGGGAACATGACAGCGTGTTTAGGATTCTTGTCAAGGGATAACGAGTCGACCGGGAAAGCTGTCATGGCCACACTGATTAGAGGAGTCCGATGAACAATCACGGAAGACGACAAAGTGGCAGGTGCTAGCTAATGATCACATCCTAGATATGAAAAAAAAAAATGCATAAACAAGCTGATACGTTGACGCAGCACAGGGTCGCAGATTTTGGCAAGTCTGAAGGAATTCTCGGTTAAGATTTGGCTGGGCATCACGAGGTGCGGCGTCAGCACAACCAAAGCGTTGTGCGTATTGATTTTCGTTCTTGAATTTGTCGTTAATGCCAAGGTTTAGCATGCACAGTGTACAGCACTGATACGAGCTAAATTGTAAGAGTCGCCAGGGGAACAACAATCTGGGCCAGGAAGTTGGCACCGCCAGTACAACAGAAAAGCTGAAGCAAAAAGTAAAAAAAAGTCTATAGAACTATCTGCGACAGTATGGACATACATGAGAACAGCAATATGACGAAACTAGTAGAACAGCAATATGACGAAACTAGTAGAACAGCAATATGACGAAACTAGTAGAACAGCAATATGACGAAACTAGTAGTAAATATTTTCTTAATGTTGTGGAAGAGAGAAAAAGTTTACAGTGCCCTCATATACGCCAGGTGAGAGGGACGAGTGGCGTTATTAATTATATTATATAAATTTAAATTTGCATCACCTGTAATTAGTTATGAATTATTAATTAATTAATAATAATCATAATCATTAACTAGGTGGCGTCGGCGTCACACTTTAAACTGATAATACCTTGTTACTTGTTTACGTATTCTGTCTGATGTATAACTGCTTACTGTTTATTATCGTATAATTCCTGTACTTAAGTCATCCTGCTAACTGTTTATTATCGTATAATTCCTGTACTTATGTCATCCTGCTAATTGTTTATTATCATATAATTCCTGTACTTATGTCATCCTGCTAACTGTTTATAATCGTATAATTCCTGTAATTACGTCATCTTGCAAACTCTTTATTATCGTATAATTCCTGTACTTACTTCATCCTGCTAAGTGTTTACTATCGTATAATTCCTGTACTTACCTCATCCTGTTAACTGTTTATTATTATATTTGTACCTATATTACCTATATACAGCTGTTGGCGGTTAATTATCATTCCTGTATTTATAGATCAGAAACAAGATGTATGTCAATAATGATCTCTTAAAAGCACGCACTGAATTCCATTTTTTTCCACTTACTTTTAGCTTCAATTTTAAAAATAATTAAGAAAAATACCATAATAATTAGATGTGCTAAAATGGTAGGTTGTATGGTGTATCTGCTGTTATTATTTCTTAATTATTGGTACCACCATAAACAGCAGCAGCATTTAAGTAGTAATGATGAAAGCAAAGGGGAATTACTTCAAATCCTAGTCTTCGCCATTTTTAAAAAAAAAAAAAAAAGTAGC
This sequence comes from Sinotaia quadrata, assembly GCA_028829895.1. NCBI lineage: Eukaryota > Metazoa > Mollusca > Gastropoda > Architaenioglossa > Viviparidae > Sinotaia > Sinotaia quadrata. The sequence continues at coordinate 137,391,073 of CM054178.1, read as the reverse complement.
GCTGGGTGACTGAACAAACTCGGTGACACACAAAGTTCACAAATACACAGTTAAAACTACTTATTTAAATTTGAGCACAGACAATGTAAATGATTACACAGTAAAGACAAAGAGTGTGAAGACCAATTTAGAGGGAGAGAAAAAAAATCATAATTATGCATCTGACTCATGACTAGGCGAATGTTAATGTCGTAAGGTCCAAGGTTAGGAGGTCTCCAAAGGTCGACCCCGGAAGTGACCTTCCGGATACGGTAACGATTACGAGATCGTAAATCTGACAGCAAGTGCAAGGCCGAGCATCGATTGGATGACGCGAAGCTATGGGAGCTTTTAGTTCATTTCAAATAGCATTGCCCATTGACCTTATTCCCTAGTGCCGGATTGGTTCAGTTGCTGGATCTTTCCCGTAGATCTTAAAGTTCTTCTATTTCCAGAAAGGAAGAGTTAAAACAACTGTTTACTTGACAATTACGGAGTCAAGCAAGCAGTGCAATTCTTGCCAATTATAATTAATTATTTTATCAATGATGTGTAGGAAACATTGTGCAACACTTAGTGAGATTAATTTGTCATTCGTGATGAATCGGAAACAATGTGCAACATTTATTGAGATTAATTTGTCGTTCGTGATGAGTCGGAAACATTGTGCAACAATTGTTTGGAGTAAAGTTACTGATTTACATTATAGTCATCAATTGCTTAAACTTACCTATTTACATTATAGTCAACAATTGCTTAAACCTACTGATTTATATTATAGTCAACAATTGTTTAAACCTACTGATTTACATTATAGTCAACATTGTTTAAACCTACTGATTTACATTATAGTCAACAATTGTTTAAACCTACTGATTTACATTATAGTCAACAATTGTTTAAACCTACTGATTTACATTATAGTCAACAATTGTTTAAACCTGCTGATTTACATTATAGTCAACAATTGTTTAAACCTACTGATTTACATTATAGTGCAGCAACTGTCTGAATAAAGTTTATTGACCTACAGCGTAGTGCAACAAATGTTTTAAGTAAAGTTATTGAATCAATAAAGTGCAACAAGTGTTTTAAGTAAATTTATTGAATCAATAGAGTGCAACAAGTGTTTTAAGTAAAGTTATTGAATCAATAGAGTGCAACAAGTGTTTTAAGTAAAGTTATTGAATCAATAGAGTGCAACAAGTGTTTTAAGTAAAGTTATTGAATCAATAGAGTGCAACAAGTGTTTTAAGTAAATTTATTGAATCAATAGAGTGCAACAAGTGTTTCGAGGAAAAGGTCAATGATTCAAAAAATAGTGCTTTTTTTTTCGTGGGAGGTAAATATATTACGAGTAAGGGAAATGAGTCACAACACAGTTTGGAGTAAATGCTTCCAGTAAAATAAATGAGTCACAAAAATAGCTTTGCAATAAATGCTTCGAGTCAGGTAAATGAGTCACAACATAGTTTGCAATAAATTCTTCCACTAAGGTAGATGAGTCACAACACAGTTTTGCAGTAAATGCTTCCAATAAGGTAAATGAGTCACAACATTGTTTTAATTTATTTTCGAGTAAGGTAAATGAGCCACAACATTGTTTTCCAATAAATGTTTCCAGTACGGTACATGAATCACAACATAGTTTTGCAATAAATGTTTCGAGTAAGGTAAATGAGTCACAACACAGTTTTCCAATAAATGTTTCCAGTACGGTAAAAAGTCAAAAATAGTGCAACAAATATTTCGAGCACGATACAAGAGTGACTATGAAATAGAACAATGTACACTATCGCAATAATATGGTTCAAAAAGAGGGCATAAATGATTAAACATCATTATATGATAAATTTATTATTCAAGCTTCCCAAATATCAGCATTTTACTATTAGTGGCAGGGAACCGTTAGAGAGGAGTGGAGTGGGAGGAGGGAAGGGGGTAGAGTTGTGCACTGACTTAAAAATCAGAAATCTAAAGCACTACATCACCAGACACAGCAACAAACAGCATCGGGACGAAAGAAGGATTCTTGATTTACGTTGCCTCAGCAGATCGAACACTGGTTCTGAAGAAATTAGCGGAAGTGCCGTGATGGATAGGGTGGGTCGTTCGGGCAGCTCTGGAAAACTCGCGGCTGAAACATGGTGAGCTACGACGCCATTTTAGAGTCAGGTAATTCAGATCGTTATCCGCTAGATCAACACGTGCGCACAGATCAGTGGGCGACCTGTCAGAGCGGCGAATGAGCTTAGCTAACTGAACCACGTAAACGACGACGACCAACTGCAGTCATTCACTGAAAAAGGAGTTGGCGATCGCAAAATACAATGCCCATAAATTATCGTGCTATCATCATTGTCGTCTTCGACATCATCATCGTCAAATGCCGCTGACCAAAGTGTCTCCGTGTCGTGTTTTGGTTTGGTTTGGTTTTTTTTTTTTTTTTGGTTTTTTTTTTTTTCTTTTTTGCTAAGTGGAATAAATAACCAGCATCATTTTAAATGTCTTTGATAATAATGTTTCATTTCTCGATTTTTCTTCCTTTCGCATTGCTAAATTAAGCAGGTCGCCATCATCGTAAATGTTGTCATCATCAAATCGAATGCCATTGATAATACTGAATAATCTCCCTTCTATGAATGCCGTCAATGCATAATGTCTTCTCCTTAACGCAGCAACGCTCATAATCATCATTATGAGCATCATGATGATCAACCTCACCTTCAATGACATCATCATCATGGTCATCATCGATATTTTAAAGAATTCATTCTATCCAACGCCATTATTATGACTTTTGGTCTGTATCCATAACATAACCAGACATCAGTCCCATGTTACTGATGGGTACGGGGTTGGGGGTATACCCGTTGTGTTTTCGTGTATTGATAAAGAAGGCGTCATCATCACACAATCACCAATCAAATCATTATACTTATTACCATCATGTATTCTTGTTTGGTTTAAACCTGCTTGATAATGTATGCTTTCCTGTACTTTAACAATGCCCGTAGTAGTGGTAGTAAAGAGAATACAGTGGTGGGGGTTGTGGTCTGGAGGTTGACACTAGGTGTAGGGTGTTGATTAGAGGTTGTCTTGAGAAGAAAGAAGATGACTTGAGGAGAAGGAGGTTGTCTTGAGAAGAAAGAAGATGACTTGAGGAGAAGGAGGTTGTCTTGAGAAGAAAGAAGATGACTTGAGGAGAAGGAGGTTGTCTTGAGAAGAAAGAAGATGACTTGAGGAGAAGGAGGTTGTCTTGAGAAGAAAGAAGATGACGTGAGGAGAAGGAGTTGTCTTGAGAAGAAAGAAGATGACGTGAGGAGAAGGAGGTTGTCTTGAGAAGAAAGAAGATGACATGAGGAGAAGGAGGTTGTCTTCAGGAGAAGAAAGTTGTCTTGAGAAGAAAGAAGATTACTTGAGGAGAAGGAGGTTGTCTTCAGGAGAAGAAGGTTGTCTTGAGAAGAAAGATGACTTGAGAAGAAGGAGGCTGATTTGAAGAGAAGAAAGTTGACTTGAGAAAAAAAGGACTTTACTTGAGGAGAAGGGCTTGTCGTGAGGAGAAAGAGGTAGAGGAGGATGAGAATCAGAATGCGGGTTGTATATATACTAGAATAACTCTCAGTCTCCACATCTCACCAGATGCCGATCCAAAATCCACTGGTCGTCAAACGAAGATTAACACTCCCAAGACATTATGCTTTTATTGACCGAGTTATTGTCTGCCATTGTCATTTTTTATTATCGTCTAAGACGGACAACCACTGGTAAGTATAATAGAAGCCTCGATGGATTAGGAAGAACGCCAGTAAGGGTGACAACTCACTAATTGCACTTTCAAATAATGCCAATAATCAGCGAGAATCCTAATATTTATGCTAAATTTGACTGGACAACAGAGGGTGGCTGCGTGTTGGATCTTAGTTTTCGAGACACCATCGTCATTTCACACTGTCTACCTTGGAGCCATTAATTGTTTTATGACCTGAAGAGTTGTTCTTTGGAACTTAGGGGACTGGTGCTTCCACCCCATCCACCCACCCTCACACAGACACACACAAGCGCGTTTTTGGAGGTTAAGCAGTTTAAGTCGGCTACTCTGAAACTGCTGCCTTTAGTTTTTAGTTGTATGTCCTTTAATTTACATGATCAATTAGCTATTACATTACATTACTTTAACTTACATGATCAATTAGCGTCCAGTAACTGACATGATAAGAAAGAACTCGCTGTTATATATATATATACACTCCAAGTTATTATTTCGTTGTTAGTAATCTGACTCACTAGTCTCTAACTTAGATCTCTGAGTCTCTGGATCAGCCTTTCTCAGACTATTCTGCCTCGGTGAACCCTTGAAATAAATTTCAGGTCTCGGTGAACCCTTGAAATAAATTTCAGGTCACGGTGAACCCTTGAAATAAATTTTCATGTTTCGGGGAACCCCTGCATAAAAATTACTATACTTACTGTGCTAATTCTTTTTATTCCAATCACGGTCTCTCTGGGAACTCCTAGCGACCTCTAGATCGTTCTTAGCAGTTTGACCCGATAGTCTCTAAGTTAGCTCCTTGAGTCTTTAGATTTTTGTGTCTGAACACAAGTTATCTACCTTTGCCTTTAAAATAGACGATCAATTCCTGCAAAGACATTTATGTTGTTTGTAACCAATCACCCCTTAACTTGAACAGTTAGTTCACTCGAATCTGTTCCTGAGCTAAACAGGATTTTGCTGTGCTGCTCAAACCTGTATGCAGAGTAAAACTTTAGATCTATTAACTCAGTATAGACAAGTGAGTTCTCACTGTTATGGATTAACATGGACACTGATGTTTTTCTCGTCAGCTATGTTGATTTATGTGTGTGTGGGTGTTTGTGTTTGTGCAGTAGATGTGTCTTTAGTGTGTGTGGGTGTGCTTGTGCAGAAGATGTGTGTCTTTGATTGTATATGCTTGTGAATGTGTGTGGGTGTGTTTGTGCAGTAGATGTGTGTCTTTGATTGTATATGCGTGTGAGTGTGTGTGGGTGTGTTTGTGCAGTAGATGTGTGTCTTTGATTATATATGTGTGTGTGTGTGCTTGTGCAGTAGATGTGTGTCTTTAGTGTGTGTGGGTGTGTTTGTGCAGTAGATGTGTGTATATTGAACCGTCAAATTAAGGAAGAAATGTCTTCCATCAACGCATTCAATAACCTCCAATCAGGCCTCATTCCCAATTCCCATGGTTACATTTTACGTAATTATAAAGACACTGAACACCCTCGAAAGATTTGCTGCACAAGCCACTTGGGTGACAATTGAAAAATGAAATGTAAAGGTCACTAAAACAAAAACGAAATAACAGTACATCCCGCCCACAACTTCGTCATACATGCCGGCGAATCCCAAATGCGTCTCGCATTTCACATTACACTCGCATCGCATTTGTCATCACTATCTGGCTGCAGATTACTCAAGACAGAACGGAAGTGATAAAAATAATTGTGATCACCCTGCGAATAACATGTTATATTTTTTTGTCATTTAGTTCTCTTTTTCCTATTTTTCTTTAACTGTCACTTGTATACCTTAAAGTCAGGACAAATTATATGCAACTTGCGAACTGTTTACTATAATTAGTTCTCGATTTGTCTCCCAACCGTGACTCCATAATATTGACGTAGAAAGGTGATTATAGTGGAGCACTGATGATTATGATGATGATGATGATGATGATGATGATGATGATGGTGGTGGTGGTGGTGGTGGTGGTGGTGGTGGTGGTGGTGGTGGTGGTGGTGGTGGTGGTGGTGGTGGTGGTGGTGGTGGTGGTGGTGGTGGTGGTGGTGGTGGTAAAACGAAAGACCAGCTACAATCTGCAAAACAAAAACTAACAACCCGAGTCGACTAACATGCAAAAGAAAAAGCATCTATCGTGGACTGACAACAAAAAGACCCATGATTCAGTTCTACATTCGCGGGTGCTTGAAATAATAATCCTGTATTCGATCACACCAGTACCAATGACAAGGTGAAAAACCACCCTCAGTGTCATAAAAAAAAGAAATTGCTGACATGTCAATAAAATATGGAAATTTCAAGGCAATGCCTAATCACATCTTTAAGAGTCCTAAATCCTCTTAGCCAAGCCATCGCAAAAACAAGATTAGGATACTCAGTGAGATCGGGACCGTTCATCAGCTTTCTGCTGTACATGGATGCCTTCTCAAACTGTTCGGTGGAAACGAAAATGACATCAGTTCTTGGATCGATACTTGCCAACAGTTCCAGAGAGTACATTCAGAAAATATTCGATCATGAAAAGTGTGGAATACCTATCAACAGGACAGAAAAGAACCAATCCAAACAGATCTTACACTTGGACATCGGGAAGATACAGTCTAAAGAAGGCTTACGGTTGGACATCTGGAAAATAAACGATCTTTTAGTGGGGAGAAGGATAAAAGAATCTGGGTATGTTTCAACATGACGAAAATATGCGGAATGAATGAAGATCCAAGTTAAAAGAGAAGACGGGAAAAGAGTGAGACAAATACTAAAGTCAAAAGAGAAGACGGAAAAAAGAGTGAGGCTAATGCTAAAGTCAAAAGAGAAGACGGAAAAAAGAGTGAGGCAAATACTAAAGTCAAAAGAGAAGACGGAAAAAGAGTGAGGCAAATACTAAAGTCAAAAGAGAAGACGGAAAAAGAGTGAGGCAAATGCTAAAGTCAAAAGTAAATAGAGCAAACGAAACACGTCATTACTATTTCATCCACAGGTACAATCACCTACGCAGAAATGTTATAGGCTGAGCGAAAAACAAGATCATTGATTTACAAAGAAAAGCAAAAACTGTTTTCAAAATGCATAAAATCACTCCTCCCGAACGCAAATGTAAATGAGTAGAAGAAAGGTGGGGTAGACAATTCAAGAAAATGAAAGATTGGTATTGAAGAAGAGGACATAGATATTTTTTAAGAGGAGTCATGGGTCTGTGAAGGAGAGCAGGAGAAATCATAGGACTTTGAAGACCTAGGTCATGAGAGGTCATAGAGTTCTGAAGGAATCGTATGGGTCTGTGAAGGAGCAATCAAAGGTCTTTGAAGGAAAGGTCATAAGTCGTGGACAATACGTCCGGAGAGCAAGCAAACATAATGTTCTGGAAATTTCTTTGTTATTAATTAATTTTAATTGAGTGGGAGAGTGCTATGTATTAGTGAAATTAGTATTCATCGGCTGTTGCGTTTGCATCATTATCAGTCGAACCAGAAGATCAGTGAAGCGTTATTAGGAAACAATGACTGTTCAGTCACGAAGAGGTTAGTGTGTGTGTGTGTGTGTGTGTGTCTGTGTGTGTGTGTGTGTCTGTGTGTGTGTGTCTGTGTGTGTGTGTCTGTGTGTGTCTGTGTGTGTGTCTGTGTGTGTGTGTCTGTGTGTGTGTCTGTGTGTGTGTCTGTGTGTGTGTCTGTGTGTCTGTGTGTGTGTGTGTCTGTGTGTGTGTGTGTGTCTGTGTGTCTGTGTGTCTACACGTGTCCAGGTATCCGTCAAAGTTCGAAGGAACGCGAGGCAAAGTTTTGTTATTGTTATACCGGATTGGTTAACGGGGTAGATGGGACAAAAATCCAGCGAGTCAGGATCTCAGGTTAGAAATCCTTCTATTATATAAATGTAAGAGCTGGGGTACTGCCGTAGTATTGGAAGCATTGGAGACTTAGGCTTACTTCGTGTCATGACAAGACCCTAACGCGGTAAGAAACGTTCTCCAGATTTCGGTTTTCGTGATGTAACGTTTTCAGCATTCTGCATTCAGATACGGAGAAATCATTAATTTATTTTGTATAATAATGATAATAATAGTAATTTTTAAAAAAATAGATGTGAGAGGCTGAGAGCTGCGCCAAATAATTGTAAACAAGTGATTTATGCGCGACTTTGATAATGGGAGATAACACAATAATATGCCATAACATCATTTCGGTAGAATTATATCCCTTTAACGCGAACATGAATAAGTGTAGAAATACAATGCCCGGTAAATGAAGGCTATATTCAGTGTGCATCAAAGACTTCCCTTTTAATTCTGTTCGGTCCCTGTATAATTAATTTATTGTACACGCCATGCACGTTGTGCTATTCTGATTATTTCTTTTAGTTCTGTTTATATTTATTTTAGTTCTGTTTATATTTATTTCTCACATTACTGTTAGCTCTAATCGAAAGCTTTCGAAAATGAAATGAGCTGATTCGATATTTAATTATTTGTTTGGATTTTCTGTGTTATTTTCATTATTATTTTCGATGGAGTGATGTCACTACTTTCTTTTTATCATGTTAATCTGCGCTCCACCCCCACCCATACTGTGGGTGGGGGTGAAAGTTTCCACAGCAGTCTTTCAGGCTGTGTAGAATATAGACAGCTTTGTGGATTTTCATTAAATAGTGTCCAACCCTGCTGCAAACAGATCTCTCGCAGACATAAATGTGATCTTGCTTCATTGACGTCAACAGTATTTTTTTTTAAATGAATGGGCCATATTGGTTTCTCTGATCAATGAAATCTTCCATGTTGTCAGAAGGCAGGATGGCTATTTTTAATTCAGACTAGTATCTTCCCTTGTGCAGTATCCTAGATTAAAGCTGATAGTAAACATTATTATTCCTCTTTCCACGATTTCTGTTTTGACTATCGGTTGTGATCCAAGGTCTCGGAATCTTACCAAGATTCTGGGAGATCCAAGGATTTTTTTTTATTTCTTTCACTTGATACAGTGACAACGATGATTGCTGCTGTTTTGTTGGACTTATTGAGAACTACAATGTCTGGTCTTCGTGCAGTAATCACCTGATCTGTTCTTGCCTTAAAGTCCCAGAGTATTTGGACTTCATCTCTTTTTTTTCGGTGGCTGCTTTCGGTTGACCTACCTATGATCTTTCCAGAGCTTTTACTCCAAAGTTCTCACATTGATTCCTATATCGAATTCTTGCCACTTTATTGTGTCTTTTGGTACATTCTGTTCCGGCCAGAAAATAACATCTAGATAATAAATGTTCTGTTGTTTCATCTCTGTATTTGCAGAGTTTGCATTTGGAATCATTTGAGATTTTCATGATTTTGTTTTGCTCGATTTCGTGTTTAGTGCTTGATTTTGAGCAGTTGTTATGAGTGCTTCTGTTTCTGCTTTCAAACCTTATCTCTTTCAATCACCTGTATGTTGATTGTTTTGTTGAGATTTCATCAGCTTGTCGCTCATGCTGACCATGGAGAGGTTTTTGGATCTATCCTTTTGCTAATGCCTGTTTTGCAGTTTTCTTCCATGTTTCTTGTTTGGGGGGTAGGTGGTATAATCAATTCATCTTTACTGCTTATGTCAGTGGCTCATCTTTGTTTTATTCCAGATGTAGTCCACCAGTCCTACATCTCTGCATTGTGTATACCTACTATAGATTGTGTATTTGTTTCTCTTTGCATTGTATACTATACTGTGTACTTGGTTCTCTCTGCATTTTATAGATGTGTATGTATTATGAGAACGGGCTGAAATTAAAAAGTTTACCTGCCTTAAAGAGTTATATTAGTTTGGTGTGTCTTGTGTAATTACATTAATTAGTTTGGTGTGTCTTTTGTAATTACATTAATTAGTTTGGTGTGTCTTGTGTAATTACATTAATTAGTTTGGTGTGTCTTGTGTAATTAAATTCATTAGTTTAGTGCGTCCTGGGAATACTGGTAAAGACAGGTAAAGATTGTCCCTCGGAGTGTTCCAGAAGTGGTGAATTATATTTGTGAGAATTTGTTCTCTCGTTTCTTGTAATGTAAAGGTAAATATTGGGATTATGATTTCTGTGATGAAAGATTTATTATTGAAAGTCTGTATTTCGTTAATTGTTTGATGTATTCTTTGCTTGTCTGGCTGATTGGTTGGCTAGTTAGTTGGTTGGTTTATGGGTTGGGGTTTGGGGTTAGTATTTGTATGTGCTAATTTGGGTCGTATTGGATTTTTGTTTTGATTCATTATGTTTTATTTTGATTTAGTTTTTTGTTATGTTTGGTTTTTTGTTTTGTTTGCAGTTTTCTTTTTCTTTTATTTTGAAAAGATTAAGCTGTGGTGTTATAGAAGAATTTAGTGTACAAACTTGTTTGTCTGTAACTATATTGTACTGATTTGGTATTAGAGCAGCACGTCTTTTCATCCAAATGAAGCACAACGAACCAAACGATGCAAAACGAACTACTAGAAGAACTACAAAATCACCAATCAAATAAATAAACCAATGATATTGATCAAATTAATAAACTCCCAATACTGAAATTAACTAGTGAAAAAGCACTGAAATTGAAATTTATGGCCATTACCAAAGTAATAATACTTTTAAGAAAACTGCAAACCTCTCATCTCTTACAACACTACCTATGTACTGTTTGGTTCTATTCGGGTGAAAAGACGCTCCTATCATATAGAATTATGAACTCCTTAGATCTCGCAATATTGTGGATAATGATCTCCTATGTTCTAAGTTTAAGGGAAGTAACTGTAAAAAATATTATTGTCGAGATTGTGCCAAGGTGCATTCACTGGATGTGAAGGTCACCATTCGTCCTACGTATCAGTGTCTCACATCATTGCTCTCAGTGTGGTCACGTGACTCCAAAAAATTTTGATGGAATATTTAACAGCTCCTTAAGTCCTTGGCTTTTTTCCTGTGGTGTAAATAAATATAATCTAAGCATGCTTAAATGTCTCAGCACTCACGTCAGACCGATGTGTGTGTGGATGTGTTATACAGACGTGTTGATGAGTATTGCACAGACTCACGTAGTGTGTCTGAAAGACTTGCATTTAAACGAATGATAAAGTTTATGACTTTATATAAAATACAGTTAGTATTAAAACATTGTGCTAATGACATATTTAGTGTTAAAGCATTGTCCTTGTGACACATTTAGTGTTAAAGCATTGTCCTTGTGACACATTTAGTGTTAAAGCATTGTCCTTGTGACACATTTAGTGTTAAAGCATTGTACTTGTAATAATAAACAATATACAAAGAAGAACAAAAACAGTAATTCATATTTTTAAAATAGCTTTATTTATTTAGTATAATATTCATACTATGGATTTCTTTACTTAAGGTGCAACAGATCAGAATTGGTATATTTAAGAAAAACCTAAATCCATTCCTTTTCATAAAAGTGAGAATAAACGTCAAGAACATAAACAGTTCACTCCCCTTCATAAACATCGAGAACATTTACTGTATCTTGTGATAGCGTTGGTTAACACTTTGTAGCCTCTATCACCCTATTACAAGTCAAACCACATCTATTAACTAAGTGGCAATGCATCCAACGACATTGAAAATTATTTTTAGTCACTCTTCACCTGTTACCTATACTGCAATACAACCACTAACTTTCAAAATTATTGTGAGAGCCTACTTCTATTAACTATATTGCTCTTAGGGCAACACCAATCAAATTATCAAGTCGGTCTGTATGTTATGCATCCGTAAACGGCTAGTTTCTCAAAGTGCACAGCATTGGCTATAAGCTCACTTAGCCTAACGCAATATTACTGCATCATCTAGAATTTAAGTCGGAGTGGGGGCGAGGGCGGGAAAGGGGAGAGAGATTACGATACCGTTTAGTAAATTATTTGACAGTCATCAAGTGTAAATTTTACATTGAAATATTTTAAACAAAATGAAATGATTTCACTTTATAAATGAATAAACATTATTTTTGCTAGTGCCAAGAAGTACATTACCAAGGGAAATGTACTTAGGCCTACAACAATCTGTAATATGGAATAAGTAACGTTTGTCTTCTAAACAGTATATGTGTATGTTGTATACACATTAGACAATATTTCTCCACATCAATCATTAATACATTGACACAGTTTTCTGAACTTCTTTATAAAACACTACAGAACGATGCTGCGTTCCTATGGCAACGATTAGCAGAAAAATGAGTTACAATTAAAATTAAAAGTGTGCAAGCAATCTTACGACAGAAGCAAAAAAAAGTAATAACCATCGATATCTTTAAATTTAGTGCCACGGGGACATACAGTGAGGGGCACCGCGATATCTTCATACAAAAGTGCCACGGGAACATACAGTGAGGATCCAGAAAAAATACTGGCAAATGTATAACAATACTAAAAGCAATCAGCATCGTGATAATAACCAAAATGTACAGAACGTCAAAGCACATATGATCTATTAGATAAGAGCTGGAGAAAATAAAACATTTTATCATGCATGTACATGATAAGTGAATAGAACTAGCTATCCCGATCAAATATTTCGTCATCATTTACATGATAACAACAGTTCTGGTTATTCTGATCAAATACTGCTTCATCATATACATCATAATATCTGAACAGAAGTGGTTATCCTGATAAAACGTAGTTATCAAGTAAATGATGACAATTGAAAAATAGAGAAAGTTAGTATCACTATACATCACAGCGTTTTGCAAATGATGATAAAATAACAAATGAAGAGAAATCAAATCAAATAAATGTTATCATATTATAAACCAACGTCATCAAGCCATAATTATAATGACCGAAAATGGTTATCACTACATACCAGCATGATCAAGTATTATTAAAACAAGTGAACAGAAACCAGGATGTATTATGAAAACGTTTAAGCATTTGTGACTCCCTTAATGAGACACGGCAATGTACTGCATTATGATGACACGTGATCAGAAACGAATATCACAACTCAACATAACAGTATCACGGTCAATGATGACAACTCTGAAAATCCTAACAAAGAAGGCAGGATACACAAATAACAATTTTCTTGCCACATATTCAAAAGTAAACTAATGATTTGTAAAGTTGCTTGTATCCAGATTACACTCAAACATAAACAGTTTCACTGTGCAGTGTGTCTAACAAGCATAAGCGCGGGCCCCGTGGCATGCTGTTGACCTAGATTTAGCTGCAGTTATCACGTTGCACACAAATACATTGCCATATTTTACAATAACAAATATCAAGATGTTACTCTCATAAATAGCTTGAGTTAAATATGTGTGTGTGTGTGCGTGCGTGCGTTTAAGATAATCAATACATGTATATTTCAAGTGTCGTACGGTACACTTTACACTTTCTTCGACATTTACAAATTTCCGCTGCCAAGAAATGTCTGCAACCAGACATGCCATGGAAGAGTTAAATATTACAGCAATAAATATTAGGAATTCTATTAAGAAAAATTTGTCCACATATACACACACACAAAATATTAATCATTCTCTTAAACAAAAAATCTTGGAGTTCTTTTGCTTTTAAAATATTGCTATGAATCTGTGAACATTAATTGAGCGTGTGAAAAGTTACAAGTAACTACAGTCTCTGCACTCAGAATATCTTAGAACTTAGGGAACTTAATGGATTGTATTGTGCAGAATTAATTAGGGATCAAAATTCGTGTACACCGTAGACAAGGCATGAAAACTGCTTGCGCAATCTGAAAATAATATCCCTGTCGTGAGTTCCATTATGTCCAGCACAGTATTCATTGTTACAAACCCGCCAACATGATGTCGAAAAGGACACGTCTTTGATGCCAGGACTCATCAGGTCAAGGGAAGACACTCTCACTGCCTGCAAGCAAAAGGTTTATCGTGACGATGATAGGGTCCAGAGGCAGGCAGGTCCAAGAACACTTGACGATGTCCACTGTGCAGTCGGTGCTGGTAGAGGGACACGTCTCACAAAAGCTTCTCAGTTCCTGCTCGCTGCATGTGGGCATGGACTTGTTCTGGAGGCCTGAACTGGATGGTGACTGAGTTGACAGGGACTTGATGCTCATGGCTGAACTCCCTCGGCACGCTGCCACTAGCATGAAGACCAGGACGATAAGTTGACAGAAAGTGGACGTCTTCATCTTTCTGAATCTTTAAATGGATGACGTCGAAAGGCAAGTGTTTCTGCTCTGCAAGCAAATAATATGACGTACACCTCACTTCTAATTTTATCGCGTTCAGTTAATGTCTGGAATCAGAAATTACTTTGAAGCGATGTTGCTGTCACTGACAGAATTTTTGCTTGATGCAACTGACAATGCGTGAGATTATGAAGGAAACAAAAATACAGGATGTTACTACTCAGGAAGTGATAATCGTTGCGAATCAACAACTCTGTGGGTTCAATTTCGTCAGGGGTTGACGCCGTGTACTTCTCAGACTGGCAGCGTTCTAGACTCTAGAGGGTCTTAAATAACAGGACAGCGCGACTCTTAACACAAAGCGATTGTTTCATCTACGCTTGTCACGAATGTTTCGCATCTCTGGCTATTTATAGAGGACACCCAAACTCGCGCACGCCCACCTTGCAGTTCACAAATTGGTGGGTCGAGTGTACTTCTTCACCCGGTGATGACATCATGGTGCTACTCTTACCCCCACAAGCTCCTTATTGCGGAACATAACGATGCAGGCGTTTATAAACGTGTTTCACTCTTTACATAACGCCGTCTGATCTCACAATATTGTATTAGTATTTTAATTACAAAGAATGGACTTAGTGACAAAAAGACATATTTTTAAAGAAAATTAGCCAGTTTGAGAGTCAGCGAGAAGTGAAGACTTATGGGTAGGACTGTTGTAGCTGTGGCGGGAGACATTTACTATACAGCACGTTAAACGCATTCAGTACAAAGAACTGGTAGTTTTACCTTGTAGAACATTTCCGAGTCCGCTCCTTCTCACAATGCGCCATGAAGTACCAAGTGAGTCAACTATTTGACTGTCAGTGCGGACGTTTAAATACAGTTTTGTCAATTATAAGATCTGATTGGCAAGCTGTCGACAAAGAAGGAAGGAGTGGGGTGGGGTAAGGAAGTTGCCCTTAGTTCAGCCCCGAGGTTTCTCGCTTATTAAACCTCTCTTACATCATCGTAATGCAGGGAGAGAACTCGCTCCTCTTACAATGTCTTAATAAGGAGATATCCGCCACACGGCCTACCTGTAAAAACGTGGGAGGTTAACTGGTGTAAGACCGACATGTTCTTTTTAATTTTTAGGTGGGGTATGATTCAGGCTTGGGGGCCAACGAATGGTCGGCCGTTTTGCGTGCCAGCACTTGAGTATATTGGTCAAGAGATTTATTTCTTTAAGTTAAGGTACAGCCGGTATAAAGTCTGACATTCAGCTCGCATGTCACGTGTCAGATCTATGTCACGTGTCAGATCTAAGCACAAAACACTCATCGATGAGGCACAAGCAGGAACATATAATTTCACAATTTAACATAAACAATTTAATAATTTAATATAATTTCACAATTTAACATAAACAATTTAATAATTTAATATAATTTCACAATTTAACATAATTTAATAATTTAATATAATTTCACAATTTAACATAAACAATTTAATAATTTAATTTAATTTAACATAAACAAACACGTTTTTTTCAAGCAAACTGTTCCAAAGGCGACAACAGCATACTTATAAAGCCAGTAAAGCTATTTCATAGCCGTTGTTAAGATTTCCTATCGAAGGTAACAGCTTGCCTGTTCTCCCCCTTCCACTGAAGAAGTAAAGATTTTTTTCAAACATTCTAATCTCCCTTTACAAAGCATCGGAAAAAAGAGATAAATGCCAAAAAAAATTATCTGTATATAATATATGCACATATTACTGAAATTATTATTATTATTATTATTATTATTATTACAAGTAGTAAAATATCGAGTGAGACGTTGAGAAATATATCGGATGACATGCACTGAATACATTTATGTGCACAGCAGGATGGCTAACATATTCAAATTTTTTAAGTTTACTAACAAACATGCAATGGTCATGGGTTGCGTTTCTTGAAGAACAGCCTGAAGATGACGTACAAAATCATAATATCTACTTATAAGACTTCCACTGCAAGTATACTAAAATAAAAAAATATTACTACGAATCATTTTCAGCACAAGACAATATAAACTTATAAATATAAAAAATAATTAAAAAATATAAACTCTGATACGTTTGTAGTGTCAGAGAGGTGGAGATAGAAAGAACTGACCAAGACAAAGAAATAAGCAGAGAGAAAGACAAAAGCAGGGCGAGAAGCATACGGAAACAAAAAAAAATGATTCTTAAACACAGAGAGGCAGAATTAGAGAATTAGCGGTGAGTGGTGGGGATGAGGGGGGGGGGGCGTGAGGGGGGCGGGGATAGAGAAAGAAAGAAATAAACATGTACGTAGAGAGAAAGAAAATAAGTGAAACAGAAGGAGACAGAAAAAGTAAGGTGCCAAAATTTAATAGGGAAAGCGACAGACGTGGGAAAACTGGGTGGGACAAGGAAATCAAAGTCGTAGATACAGAGCATATGCAAGAATGCAACAAGCATAGAGAGACATCTTGGATCTCCAAGAATCTTGGTAAGATTCCAAGACCTTGTGTGGAGGAGTAAATTTGCCTATCCCTATTTCGAAACTTAATTGTTATATAAATTGTTAAATGTCAAAGTGACCCGACCTTGGGCACTCCTTACGCTGACATTTTTTGTGTATGAGTTGGAGTAAACAACTCAAGTAAAGAATATGCTAGAATTTGCTGATGCAACCAGTTCCAACTGGATGACTAGTATTTTTCTGACTAATAGTCTCACACTTGTTCATAACAACTTCAACCAGTGAGAAGGGATCAAAAGTTATTTTGTTGAAGAAAGTCTCATCACTGATTTTCACATAATTTGAGTCTGGTCATAAAGGCAATTGTTAGCTTATGGTAACTTAACTGACTGATAAAGAAAGAATGAACTTAGAAATAGTTTGTACATATTTGCTATTGATCAATGATTTGAATTGGAGAAATCTTTATGTAATTGAACTATTATTTCTATGTTCACTAATTTGATTACATTGTCATTATACTTGTAAATTTTGATTGATGCCATATTTCTTATGTTGCATGTGTATCCGGGCTAATGAATATTGTTGCAGGATTTATAAGTTGAGAATGTGTGTAAAGAGACTAAAGAGTTTAGAGATGAAATATGATTGAAATTTAGCATTGCCTTAATTTGACTTTAGCAGAAAGGAGTGCGTTTTAAAAATTTTAAGGTCTTGTGCCCACTTCAGACTACAGTGACTACTGTACTCTACCAGATCACGTTGGTGTGTGAAACCTGCATTGTCGTTGAACTCATCAGTAAACATGTTGCTGTAAAAGTTGATTCCTGTAAATTCTGCTCAAAATTCCAATATTGCAAAAGTTGAGGACTTAGTTTGGTCTTGAGAATTCATGAAAGTTTATTGAATATTCCTCTTGATGTACTGAGTAGTGCACACAAAGATTCTAGAACACTCTGCATAGTGTGCTTGGGTGGCACATGTGTAATATGGATAATTCTCCATGGTGTGCTTTGTGAGTGTGCCGAGGATTCTGAAATAGTTGAGAGATGTGCCAAGAAGGGGTGCATTGGACCATCACCTAATAGAAAAAGAAAGTGATTTGTTGCAAACTCTGAGATTGTGTGAATACATGTCAGTGACATTGGCCATCGTTGAAAAGGTGTTTATCTCTCTGAAACTCCACTCTCATTTCTATGATGAATTATGTCTATGAACTTGAGTATATATATATGTATGCTAATTTGATTGCTGATGACTATGCTAGGATAAACTGAATGAATTATCTAGCATTAATCGAACATAATTGTAACGTGATGTAAATGTCAATGTTCTTTGATTATATATTAATATGCTGTATTTGATTGTTGATTTAATAAATTTATTGTTAAATGTATTGACCTAATTACAGTTATTGATAACTATATATTGGAAAAATAGTGGGTGGCTGGGGCTCTATTAGTATAAAAGACGGATTTGGTAAAAGGTTCTCCACTTATGGAAATATTGTGTGACGGTAAACGTTTGTCTTTAATGTTGTGGAAGAGAGAAAACGTTCACAGTATCCGCAATCCGCCAAGTGAGATAGACGAGTGGTGTCTTCTGGAGAATTATTAATAGCATAAATTAAGATTCTCATCACTTACAATTAGTTATGGATGATTAATTAATTAATTATGGTTCACAATCGACAGCCAATAGAAATCCTAAGAAGGACTTGATGAAGATGACGATGACGAAGATGATGATTACGATAATGACTATGATGACGACGACGATGATGGTGGTGGTGGTGGTGATGGTGATGATGATGACGATGATGATGGTGGCGATGGTGGTGGTGGTGATGATGATGGTGATGATGGTGATGATGATGACGACGACGACGACGACGATGATGATGATGATGATGATGATGATGATGATGATGATGATGATGATGGCACATATTTACAAAGCGGTTGCTGTTGTGCTGTTTGTTTTGATGGGAATTGGGAGACGATATAGAACGAGGGCTGTCAATGATTTCGTACATATGTCCAGGAACACTTTTTTTCGGTAACAGAAACTCAACAGTGAACTTAAGAGTTGGCAAATAAATGCACTATACAAAAAAAGCAACTCGGGGTGGATCACAGAACGTGCTCCAGATGGCAATGTCGGCCTTGGTTAGTGTTTCTATGTTTTGCTTTGATGTGTTGCATTGATTTATTTTCCATTCTGCAATGTGACGAGATATAGATCTAGTCAATATTTCATTTGTTCTTGTATTATATTAGCGCGCACTGCTATAAACAACTAAATCATAATAGGGTGCACAACAAGAGAGTGGTATAACATCTGTGATAGAGGAGCAGAGCAATAACAGAATGAATGGAAATTACTACAGAAGAATAAGGAAAGAAATAATTAACGAACGCAAAAAAATGGAATATTCTAAAGAAAGGACATCGTTCAGAAGTCGAATTTTGAAATGCACTAGTCAGGTATACGTGTGAAATGCGTGTTCGTTATTAGAATTCTTTTAAATAAAACCAAGAAAAGTATTTATTTATTTATTTATTTGGAAAGAAATACTTGTAATGTGTGCCACGGTGCCTTAGTATTAATCTATGACTTAGAAATTACATTTTCTATAAAGAGAAGCTCAATTATTGAAAAATAAGCGGCTATACGGGTGAGTAAAAAAGGTTGGAGAGTGAAGGGCATTGTTTTAGACATTAAGTGTTACACAATTCATCTCACAAAACATTGATTTAGAGACAGTTAAGAGTTATACAATTAAATCTCACTAAACATTGATTTAGAGACAATTAAGAATTATACAATTTAATCTCACTAAACATTGATTTAGACAGTTAAGAATTATACAATTAAATCTCACTAAACATTGATTTAGAGACAGTTAAGAGTTACACAATTCATCTCACGAAACAGATATTTTTTATAGAGTTTGCAAGAGGAAAAACAAGCAATATCACTAAAAATGTGATCAACGGCAAAAGAGAAATGTACTTAATAAAGACGAATGAAATTATTACCGAATACGATGAAGAAATTTCCATAAAGAAAAGAATGTTGAAAATTCAACAAATTGTAAACAAAGGGGAACAACCTGAGAGAGGAAGAAAATGGTAACAAGTAAGAGAAATGTGGTTGAAAAACAGCAATAGGAGTTGTAAACAATGAATGGTTTTGATACGAGAAAAAAAGTCTCGAAAGAGAAATAAATTTCTTGAAAGAGTTTTCACAACGAAAACTTAAAAAAAAAGTAAACAAGAGACTAATGGTGACAGAGGAGGGAGTGTCATAAAACTTTTCAAAAATTTTTTTATTTAAAAGATAAATGAAATCAGATGAAAAGATATTTTTTATGACGACCATTAAAAATCTTCACCTATTTTTATCTCCCTTTACAAAACATGGAAATAAATGTAGACTGAATTAAAAGGAACCAGTACTCCAAATGCGTAGTTAAAACAATTTATTGTCCATTTTTAATAAACTATTACGTCACACAGCATTTCGTTTCCACACGAAGTCCTCTAGCTTAACACCATTTAGAATACTGCACTATTTGCCCCGGGGTGGGGAGTGGGCTCTCAAGACACTAGTATAATGCGACTGGCCAATCAATAGCAAATGCTAAGGCATGATAAACAAATCAGCCATGCATGAACAACTTGCGGACACACATTCTGGCCAAGAGGTGAAGGTTTAGTGCGTAGCAGCTTAGTGACGTGTGGCCGCAGGATTTGGTTTATATTTTGTGCTTTTCTAAGTGGCTTGCCAGACGCTATCTGAAATTAAATCAATCTTCCCGATCGGCGCTATCGCTACTTGCCTCGCCACGCATGACCGAGAACAAGTCTTAAGTGTCTAGTTTATTGCTGAAATGCCTCTATTACGTCAAACTGTTGCACTGGACGCTAATATTGGTACGTCAGTTGATTTTATCTGGTGTAATTTCCTATTTATTTTGATTGGAAGTGCTATTTCCTTTGGGTTACGATTTTCAGTCCATTGCAAGTAGTGCATACGTGTAAAGTGTAAACAGTTCAGATTTTCCTGAGATGTAGGTCAGTGAAAGAAAAAGAGACATGTTTTTTGTCTTGTATTTCTATATTACACGTGGTCAATTTCCTCCCCCCCCCCCACTTCCTCCACTTAATTTGATTTATTTATTATTATTATTATTCATTCATTGATTAATTTGATACTGTTTAATAGACACACCAAACTATAACATGGTATCAGACAAGAAGACGGTCATGATGTAATTTATATGAATGACGTTTATGTTATTAAATACTAGATAACTTAGCCTGCAGATCGGCGTGATCAGTGCTGACGTGAAAGGAATCTTTAATACCTTAAACCCAGGATTCTATTTCACAAATTAATATTTATCGAGCTATAGTCCGCCACCAAAGCCAACAGTTAGAGAAAGTTCTACTTAACGATCATACCGGTCTGACTAAATTAGCTTTGGCACAAACCCATACCCACAAACTTATCAAACTTATAACCTAAGACCAAAATCGATTGATGGACAGAAGAATTTTTCTAAGAATTTTTTTTTAACGAACACGGTGAAATACAAGTTAAAGGTAAAGGAAGTGACTGAAATTTGGTGACCGAAAATTCAGGATGTATAGAGATAATGGTGTTATCCCATTTTACAGAGAAACTCATTAAATTTTTATGAATACCAAGGAAATTTAAATACAAAAATAATTTTATTTTAATAAGGCAACGAAGTAACGCACTTTCAAAACGAACACCAAAGGTGTTTCTCAAACATCCAGGCAAAAATCCAAATGCTGCCATGTACTCTGGAACATATCCATATCGGTGTTTTCAAAAGGAGTCATGATTCAGTTCATCAATACCTGTCGCCTGAGTGCTATTCCCTGGTCGACTTTTTATATTAGACAGTAGTTGTACAGATAATTTTCGGACACCCCTTACTTCTCATTCCTAAATGGGCAGAGAATACTGCTGCTCTACAATCGTCCACATGCACCAGGCCATTGAACGAGACAATTAATCTAATGAAATGTACACCTCTATACCTCATGCACCAGGCCAGAAGTGCACACTTCTACACCTCATGCACCAGGCCAGAAGTGCACACTTCTACACCACGTGCACCAGGCCTGAAGTGCACACTTCTACACCTCATATGTGATTTCAATAATTAGCCATTTTACTCAATAAACGTTCATAGAGATAAAGAAACAGCCACAAACATGAGAAGTGCCGAGAAGAGAGGAGATTAGAAAAACAAGTGAAAAATAGACGGACCAACGATCTGACGCAGATCAGATCAGATGAGGCAGTTGCTGCAAGTCGAAATATCAACTTTAAACTTTCTCCACAATTTATAATTTTCTCTTTCATTACAGCATAAAACAATCAAAGTTTCAACCTTGTTAATATTTATTTTTAATCATAATGAATAATGGTGATTAGTGATGCAAAGGTGAAATTGCAGTACTCTCAGCCATAAATGCCACTGTTTTAGCCTGCATTCATCAACCTCGTACTTTATCTATTTCACCTGAACTAGTAATATCTATATTTGTTGTGATTAATTAGAAAATCACGTCATTGATTGACTTTGCAATCCACACCATCAAGTAAACTGACTGGTTCAGTAAATCCATAGCACCTCTCTCCTGTGGATTTGTTGTACGTTAAACTTCCGTGCTTGAGGGGCTTTCACCAGCACAATCTATTGGTCAAGATTGATGACGTCATAAGACGCAACAAAACATCCGTCTGGACTGTTTATGCCATTCATTCCATTCAAGCCTGTGTTTGTTTCTAATACATTTATTTCATTATTTTCTTGTTTAATAATTCTTTTTTGTATCAAACGTTTGTATAGCTCTTTCTGACTAGATAGGCTTTTTCTTAGTGTGGTTAATTTCTTATAATGTTTTTTTTAATGTGGACGCTTATTAATTGGATTTTTTGTTGCTGTTGTTGCTTTCGTATATTTTTATATTTTCCAGTTTACTTTTTATATTTTTCCTTGATAATTATTTTATTGTTTTATTCTTACTTCCATAAAGTATTATTTATTCATTTTTTAGTTTATGCATATAATCGTTTATTTATTTATTTGGAAGAGTATTTTGTAGTATACGTTATTTATAACAGCAGACAGCTATAATTTCGGCATTCTACATTTATTATCCACTTTATTATAAAGCGGATAAAGTATTATAAAGTATTATAGAGTATAACTATTCACTTTATTATAAAGCGGATAAAGTATTATAAAGTATTATAGAGTATAACTATTCACTTTATTATAAAGCGGATAAAGTATTATAAAGTATTATAGAGTATAACTATTCACTTTATTATAAAGCGGATAAAGTATTATAAAGTTTTATAGAGTATAACTATTCACTTTATTATAAAGCGGATAAAGTATTATAAAGTATTATAGAGTATAACTATTCACTTTATTATAAAGCGGATAAAGTATTATAAAGTATTATAGAGTATAACTATTCACTTTATTATAAAGCGGATAAAGTATTATAAAGTATTATAGAGTATAACTATTCACTTTATTATAAAGCGGATAAAGTATTATAAAGTATTATAGAGTATAACTATTCACTTTATTATAAAGCGGATAAAGTATTATAAAGTATTATAGAGTATAACTATTCACTTTATTATAAAGCGGATAAAGTATTATAAAGTATTATAGAGTATAACTATTCACTTTATTATAAAGCGGATAAAGTATTATAAAGTATAACTATTCACTTTATTATAATGTGGATAAAGTATTATAGAGTATAACTATTCACTTTATTATAATGTGAGGAGATAGCTAGTCTGTTTATTTGTGCTCATTCCATAATGACAAAGCTATCTATCTCTTCCTTTATTACGGTCAACTCAATTTTATAACACCAATCCTATACCCCATAAATATGCAAACCTGTATAGTATTTGTCCTATACCCCATAAATATGCAATCCTGTATAGTACTTGTTCTATACCCCTTAATGATGCAATCATGTATTTACCAATTTTATACTCCACAAATATTCAGGTCCTGTACTTTATAAATAAGCAGCCCTGTACGTCATAAATAGATCGTCCTGTGTTTCATAAATATTTCATTCGGTACGTCATAAATGCGTAAATCTATTCTTCACAAATAGGTGGGCCTATGTAAATCAATATTCCATAAAAAGGCAAAATCCTATACTTCATATACTTCATACTTCGTAGACAGTCCTGAACTTTACAAAAGCACTATTCTGTACTTCATTGATACATAAATCTGTACTTCATATTTAGACAAAATCCTATATTTCACAAATAGACAGTCCCGTACTTCATAAACGCACAGTCCTGTACTTTATAAGTACATAAATCTATACTTCATAAATAGGCAAAATCTTATACTTCATAAATAGGCAAAATCTTATGCTTCATTAATAGACAATCCTGTACTTCGTAAATACACTTCATAAATAAGTTTTCTGTATTTCATAAATAGACAATCCTGTACTTCGTAAATACATACTATTGCACTTCATAAATAAGTTTTCTATATTTCATAAATAGGCAAATCCCATACTTCATAAATAGGAAAAATTCAGTGTCTCAAATACGCAGTCCTACAATTCGTAAATGTGCAATATTATCTGATAACATATATATCACATTCAGGGATGTATTTATTGTATTTTGCATCCAGGGCGGATTTTGGGCACCCGGAACCGATCCTCTCTTTACCCCCAACTCCTAATCCCCATAAATAATTTCAAAATTTAAACACACAGAAAATATATTATAATTGGTTGTCACCCGGGGCGGTCCGCACTTCCCACCAGTACGTCACGAATCATATATTTCAGCGTGGCAGTTTACGTAGACATTCGATTACGCGAAAACCGGAAGATTCCCCTACATTAACAAAAAATGACATTCGATAAATAAAATCAATTACTCCATTTTGTTGACTTAATATTACATTTTAGTTTTTGGTTAGTTGAAAATCAAATATGTTCCAAAATATGGAATTCTTACAACAGCTGCGTTTTTAAATGGATCATAAAATTTTTGTGCACACTAGAATGGAGCCAATAATAAACACGCATTGCCTTCTTAGTATTGACAGTACGGACACACTATGATGGAGCTAATAATAAACATGGGTTGACAGTACGGACACACTAGAATGGAGTCAATAATAAACATGTGTTGACAGTACGGACACACTAGGATGGAGTCAATAATAAACATGTGTTGACAGTACGGACACACTAGAATGGAGCCAATAATAAACATGTGTTGACAGTAAGGATACACTAGAATGGAGCCAATAATAAACATGCATGCATTGCCTTTTTAGTGCTGACAGTACGGACACACCGAAGTGTATGTACAATGAAGTTCATTGCCTGCAACCTACATTATTACATTTAAGCTTAGATTTTCACAGTTAGATGTAATGTAAAATCTCCTGTCTGAACGGGTGGTTTGGTGATTCAGTGAAAATTTATGAATTTAAAAAATGCTAGTTCATCTTCGCTTTTAGGGTTTTGTGAAGGCAGCTTTCGAAATAATACATGGCTGTTAAATATTTTATAAATACAGTATTATTCTTTTGTGTTCATCATTGATTTCCACTTTGAATGATTGTAATAGTGTTAGGACAAGCTCAGTTTATCTGACCTCGTACTCACGATTTTCGCATTTTACAATGAGTATCATATATTCCAGCATCCTGAAAAATATTTACTTGCAAACCCATCTCTATTTTCATTCTCTTTGACTGTTTCATAATATTTGGTATTTCCATCAAAAGTTAAACTTAGAATTATCTCCCCATCAGCTGAGTCATCACCAAGCATTTCTTGTTTGATAATGAAAAATGAACGCTTCTAAGATGATTATGAATAAATGAATTTTTCTTATGAGATTATGAACAAATGAATTTTTTATATGATAATAAACAAATGAATTTTTCTTTTGTGATAATGAACAAATGGACTTTTCTTACGTGTTAGTGAAAAAATGAACTTTTCTTATGTGGATAATGAATAAATGAACATTTATTGCCTGATAATGAATAAATGTACTTTTGTGTGATTATAAAAAATAAATGAACTCTTCTTGCACATTATCATTCTTGTTGTTTACACAATTATTTGCTACCGTTACTTGATGGAATATGAAAGCATTTATGACGTACATTCCTTGCAAAAATGTTTCGTTTAATAAATAATTTCTTTGCAAACATTATTTTATTGCATTATGGTACACACATCTTGCAAACATTATTTTATTGCATTATGGTATACACATCTTACAAACATTATTTTATTGCATTATGGTACACACATCTTACAAACATTATTTTATTACATTATGGTACACACATCTTACAAACATTATTTTTTTGCATTATGGTACACACAGCTTGTAAACATTATTTTATTACATTATGTTACACACATCTTGCAAACATTATATGGTGGAATTTGGTTAAATTATAAAAGTACATGTCTGTCAAATATTACTTTCTGGAAATTATTACAGTGTGATACTACGTGACTGTCAAACATTGCTTGAGTGAATTTGATTTTATTAGGACTTACAATTCTTGACTTACAACCGAGCACATCGACATCCAGTTGCTGAAGTTACGAAATTAAAACGCGCCTGAACATTCAGAATGAGCCCTGTTACCAGCACACAACTTCAGTGATCATAATTTATCCTTTCATTGTTGCTGACGTCACGAAATTAAAACGCGCCTGAACATTCAGAATGAACCCTAAGATCAGCACACAACTTCAATGATCATAATTTATCCTTTCATTGTTGCTGACGTCACGAAATTAAAACGTGCCTAAACATTCAGAATGAACCCTGAAATCAGCACACAACTTCAATGATCATAATGTATCCTTTCAATGTTGCTGCGTTCGACTTCACCTAAGCGCACACCAGTCCTATTATGGGAAGTCCAAAAGAGGTGGGGTGGGGGGAATGAAATATTTCATCACACTAAGACCATCGATTTTTGATTATTTATTGAAAGAAAGATTTGTGTTTGTGTGTATGTGTTTCCAAAATATGTGGGAGGGGGTCATCATACTGAATAGATATAACGTCGTTCACAAGGCCAACGCGCCTTTAACAGTTCATTCGTACTGAAGGCGGTGAAATGTAGACACGAGAAACGCCTTCCAACAGAAGTGTGGGCATCGACCCCTAAATATGATTGGCCCCTTTCTGTCACAGTAACCATCCCTTCTCACTTTCCGTCCAGTTCTTTCGTGTGTCTCTACGTTTAATTCCTAGGAAATACCACTCATGTTTGTAGCATAATTCATGGTGATATTTCTACTGCCTTTTCGTCTTTAGAAAAGATTTTTCATTCCTCATCAGATGAGTCAGAAATATCTCTTTTCACTTAATGCACTTTGCACTCACCTAACAGTTTCTCGCCGCACACGATTAATCGGTTGCCTGTTACGATTTTGCGTTTTGTTGAAATCTTGCAGAAGCACATACTTTCAGTCAGTATAGCTAGCCCAAAGAAAGATAACTCTGTTTTAAAGAAATTGTTGCAGCTGCAGCAAGACAATTTTATTGACTAATAGTAATAGCCACTGTGCTTGTCACAGGAAAGATGACTGTCTCAAGAGAGATGATTCCGTTTTAATTTTAAAACAAAATCTAGCCACCTGAAGCAACAACAAAATCTTTATTCGCTATCAGTCTTTTAGTTGGTCAGAAGTAAAAAATACTTTTCTATGCATAACACGCACTCTAATCAGACCAAAAATAATTCAGTCACAAAAGCTAACTTTTTAAAAATTAAAATCTTGCCACCTGGAGCAACGCCCAGTGTTCTTGAATAAAAAATTTCTTGCCAGATTATAAACATGAGTAATATCCAGTAGCCAATATCGTTTCGTAAAATAGAATCATGCAACATCTTTATCAGTCAAAACGGTAAGAAAGAAAATATAGTCCTGCAATAGAATATCTTTCCAGATGAACCATGCGCCCTCGTCCGGCAGTTGATAGTGTTAGTCACACGAAAGATAACTCTGACATCTAGTGACTCATGCAGAAGGGAAAGTCAGCAAACCTGGTAAGAGACAGCGACGCTAAAGTCTTAGCATGAGAAAGAGACAAAACGCTTTGCCTCGGGAGATTACGTACGTATATTTTTATATATATCCAGGCTATTTTTATTAATTCTGAAGCTATTTATAAATGTATACTACGCCATCTTGCCATGTCGTTGACAACGAAATGACGTCTGACTGCCTTGAAGTTGTTATTTATTCGTTCAGTGACATGCATATCTGAGGTTGGACGGGGGAGGGGTGGGATATATTTTACTTTTATTTTCATTGGCTCGTGTGAGTAGGCCTAAATGTTTGTCCAGAATTGTTGTGATAGGTGAAGATGTTTAGGCCAGGGTGTTTTGTCGTGAAATTGTTTTTTAATGCAAATGAGTATATTTTTATATGCGAAGATTAAATCCAAGTGTTTGTCAGAACACTGTCTCAGTGCGAGAAGATTAAGCCTAATGTGTGTGTGTGTGTGTGTGTCAGTGAATTGCAATGCTTGTTGCATGCGGTTGTTGGTTTACGTACAACAAACACAGCATTAAAACTGTAATAATGTGTTGCAATGAATCGCGTTCTTCCTGAATTTTTGTTTAATGAGTTCTCTTATAAGCTCATTCCTTTAAAACCTAGAGATGTTATTTCTTTTAAGGTATTTGTACATTCTGTCGTTAATATTATCTTTGTGTGCTGAATTCTAAAGCTTACCGTGGTGTATTTATGCAGAAAAGCTTCATAGCAGTTGGCCAATCAGTGCGCGACAGGAATAAGGATCGAAAATTTCTTTGTGCCATGCATTCACTTCCATCATTATGGAATCATGGGGGGAAAAAATGGAACACAGATCGAACCGTGCGTTGGAAGGACTGGAGAAGATGGGGATTGAATTCTCTCAAATTAAGTGCCTAGCACGACCGTGTCTGACGAAATAAAATAATCAAACTAATTACTGGATGATAATAGCTTAGAACGTACTAATTAACCTAATGAGGTCAGCAAAGAAGTGCAAGCTAAAATCATGTCTGTGTAGGTGTATTTAAATGTCTGTGTGTATCTGTGTACGAAATGTGTGTATGTTTTTGAGTGTTTGATATACATATGTGTGTGTGTGTGTGTGTGTGTGTGTGTGTGTGTGTGTGTGTGTGTGTGCGCGCGCGTATGCGTACGTAGATTTATTTGGTTTGTGTATATTGTGTATATGTATATGCGTATGAATGGGGTGTATTGTGTATAGGTGTGTATGTGTAAGTGCGTATGTATATGGGTATATGATTAAGTGTTTGAGCGTGGGTGGGTGTAAATAATCTATGAAACAAAACTCAACCAAACTGTGCAGCAAATACGCCTACATAACATAAGTCTGCGAGAAAGATAAATAATAACTATATAAGTGTGAATGTGTTCGGTGCGTGTGTTCCTGTTGTGGGTGCGTGCGTGCGTGTACATGTCAACACAACGTCTGCCAAATGCAATAAACTGCAAAGCGCTGAAGTGTGTATATGTGTGACGCCAGGAACAGCTCATCAGTCAGACGTGAATTATGCGAGTGAGTGCTTTCCCCTACAAGAGAGTATTAAATTATGCGGTCTCCACCCACAGCGTGATGGTCAGTTGTTTCCGGCCTTAGTGGAGCTTGACAACGCATCTATTTAAGATTCCTTCCAAGTGTCACGAGGGACGTGTTAAAATCTTTTTGTTTATAAAGAAAAATCACTTAGAGTCAACAATGTACACAGCTTATAGTGCTCTTCTTCATCGTCAAATTTTTACTGCCATCTATCTTCTATGTATCTATCTAATCAATCCGTTCTTCCGTCAACGCATTTATATATATATGCTAATCTGTCTGTATGCCTATCTATCTATCTATATGTTTCTCGTGCACCCTTTCTCTCTCTCTCTTGATAAACTTGTCAATGTGTCTATAAGCTGTATATCTGACTTAGTGTTTACCTATCTGCCTATTAAGTGGACTACTCTTTATCTGCCTATTATGTGGACTACTCTTTATCTGCCTATTATGTGGACTACTCTTTATCTGCCTATTATGTGGACTACTCTTGCTGAATGTATGTATGCAAGTAATTATATAGACTGTATCTGTTTGCCTATCTGTCAAAGTGGATCTTGGACCTTTGTAATAAATATAAATGAAGGAGGTGACTTCTTCACAGAACTACATTATTTAGAAATTGCATGTTTACTCAGTTAAATCTCTCTCCCTCCCTCCCCCCCCCCTCTCTCTCTCTCTCTCTCTCTCTCTCTCTCTCTCTCTCTCTCTCTCTCTCTCTCTCTCTCTCAAACTTTCCTACAAACCAACATATATAGTCTCGAACGATCACATGTACAGTCCTGAATCGCTGTATGTACAGTCATGCTCACCTCTACTGTTTCCTTCACGTCCTGCAAAAATAATTATAAAAAAATAATTGAAGAAATTTCAGTATGTACATTCTGCTTGGAAATAAAGTATTTGTCTTTTTTAAAATCCATGATGGTTATGTTCACAGAAATAAAGACGGCACTTTGTGATGGCTGTGGTCACAGAAATAAAGACGGCACTTTGTGATGGCTGTGGTCACAGAAATAAAGACGGCACTTTGCGATGGCTGTGGTCACAGAAATAAAGACGGCACTTTGTGATGGCTGTGGTCACAGAAATAAAGACGGCACTTTGTGATGGCTGTGGTCACAGAAATAAAGACGGCACTTTGTGATGGCTGTGGTCACAGAAATAAAGACGGCACTTTGTAATGGCTGTGGTCACAGAAATAAAGACGGCACTTTGTGATGGCTGTGTTCACAAAAAAATGTTTGCACCAAGGGAGCACACTCTAGAAGATACTAATCTGTTACGTGGTAAGTTATAGTGGTTGTGGTGCTGGTACTAGAATGATGACTCAGTAGAGTGTTTGTTCTTATAAATGTCCTAAACTCTTGACAATATCCGCAAATAAAACACGAACGCATTTACATTAATTGTTTTAGACATACAGAATAAAAGTATAACAACATTGCAGTGGTTGGACCCTGAAAGCAAATAAACGATGACGGTACAAGCTGCTCTTTGCCTTCAGAATGTAAAGCTATGTGTCTTGACGAAGAATGGAGTCTTCAGTCACATGTACGATCAGAAAGATACATCAGAATGTAGAAAACTATGTGTCTTGACGAAGAATGGAGTCTTCAGTCACATGTACGATCAGAAAGATACATCAGAATGTAGAAAACTATGTGTCTTGAAGAATAGAGTCTTTAGACACATGTATGATCAGAAAGATACATCATATAGAATAAGATGCTTCTAATTATGAATGGAGTCTTTGGATGCATATACTATCAGAAAAACACTTCGGAATGCGAGAACGATGTGTCCAATGATGTATGAAGTCTTCAGACACCAGTATGGTCAGAAAGAGGTTTGGAATGTGGAAAACGAAGTAAAACAACAAAATAATGAATCGTTCATTGTTTATCCTAGCATAGACATAAGCAGTCAATTAACAGAAATACATAATCATGTTCATGGATATCATCTAGGAAATGAGAGTAGATATTCAGAGAAATAATTAAAATCAATGCACATAACCTTTTCAAAGATGGTGGCAGTCGCCGGTATATGCTCACAATCACGTGGTTTGCAACGTCACTGTATTCCTTATTTAGGCCACGGTTCCATGTGTCCCTTCTAGGCACATTAGACAACTGTTCCAGAATCTTCAATGAGCTCACCAAGTAAACCGTAGAGAATCATCGCACTATCAAGCACATCAGGTGGAATGTTCTAGAATTTTCTTGTGCGTTTACTCAACTCAACACGAGGAACATTCAAAATAATTGTAGTGAATTCTTGAGACCAAACTCAAGCCAACATTTCCACCATATGGCTCTCAAATTGAATTCACAGGAATCAACTTACAGCAACATGTTTTACTAATAAGATGACGACAGCGCTGGATACACACACCAATGTAATCAAGTAGAGTACAATATTTACTGTAGCATGATGCAGCAAAAGAAAAGAAGGCTTGCTCCACTCATAAGTTAACGATTGCCTTTATGACTGGACTCAAGTTATGTTCAAATTCAAAATGATTAGAATAGAGTAGTACTTCAACAAAATAACTTTCGGTCCATCCCCATTGGTTGAGGTTGTTATGAACAGTGTGAGACTATTAGTCAGAAAAACTACTCATCCAGTTTGGAACTGGTTTGCATTGCATCAGCAATTTCTAGCCTATCCTCCACCTGAGTTGTTTACTTCCAACTCTGACACTTAGAAATATCAGCATAAACAGTGCCCAAGGTCGGGTCACTTTGAAATTTTACAATTTATATAACAATCAAGTCTAGAATTGGGGATAGGCAAATTTACTCTGCCATAGATAGATAGATAGATAGATAGATAGATAGATAGATAGATAGATAGATAGATAGATAGATAGATAGATAGATAGACAGATTGTCTGACTGACTGACAGGCAGACAGACAGACAGATAGATAGATAGATAGATAGATAGATAGATAGATAGATAGATAGATAGATAGATAGATAGATAGATAGATAGATAGATAGATAGATAGATAGATAGATAGATAGATAGATAGATAGATAGATAGATAGATAGATAGATAGATAGATAGATAGATAGATAGATAGATAGATAGATAGATAGATAGATAGATAGATAGATAGATAGATGGAAAGAAAGAAAGAAAAACAAAAATATACAAAACGACATTTTATTTTTTAATTCTGCAAAGTTTAAAAATATAATGTTAGGTACAACCGTGCCATTTTTAACTATAAAACGAACGATACACAGTTTTAAAACAGGCATTGTGTATATATATATTTGTTTGTTTTTAACGTAAATCAGTATGAAAATTACTTCCCTCTATTTTAATTGTACTTTCGGTCTACTGTCATCCTGACACTAAGCAATGAGGTCGAATTACTGCCATCTATCGTCTCCGCGTACAGCAGTAAGATTGTGTCCTACATTTTAATTAATTTTAATAATACTGCATTAAATAATTAGATTTTCATTGTGGGTAAAACATATGCTCTCTCTCTCTCACTCTCTCTCTCACACAAACACATGCACACAGAGACTATATATATATATATTAGGCAGAAATTATTTTTATCTGTCATTTCAAATACAGAAAGATTATTTAAATTTGAGTATAAGAAAGAGAGCAAATCCTTCAAAAATGAATGACAACCATTAAAACTGACAAATGTACGTTAATTAAAAGTGGGGTGTATGCTGCAAGAGACTACTCAGCCACTCTTGGACTTTACGCCATATTATTGGTCGGTCATCGGTCATCGGTCAGTTATTCTTTCAGCTGCAGATGATTCATGATAATGTCACTGTCGGAATTGTTTCATCAGATAGTGACTTCCGATCACCATATTTTTTTTTTGTTGTGTGCATGAGAAATAACTCGTGCCAGGAAGCGTAGTAAGCTGTTCGGGAGATAACTCTTGCCAGTCGGTACAGTAGCAGTTCGAAGAGAGGGTAACTGACTAGAGTTACAGAACCTGTCAAGACAGGCCAACTGTGATAGTACCTGCTAAGACAGGCCAACTGTGATAGTACCTGCTAAGACAGGCCAACTGTGATAATACCTGCTAAGACAGGCCAACTGTGATAGTACCTGCTAGGACAGGCCAACTGACTGTGATGGTATCTATTAAGATAAACGAACTGACTGGTGTGGTAGTACCTGTGAAGACAGCACACTTGACTGTGATAGTACGTGTTAAAATAGACCAATTGGTTGGTGTGATAGAGCCTGTCAAGACACTGTGAAAGTACCTGTTAAGATAGACCAACTGACTGGGGTGATAGTATCAGTCAAGATATGCCAACTGACTGGGGTGACAGTATCTGTCAAGATATGCCAACTGACTGTGAATAAAGCCAGTTAAGATAGACCAACTGACTAGTGTGATAGTACTATCTAGATAGGCCAATTAATTGATACAGTTCATCCTGCAAGATAGGTCAACCAATGATTATAGGCAGCCGAAGCGTGTGGTAGTACCTGTCAATACGAGAGTTCGATTAGTGTGACAGAATGTGCAAAGATAAACTAAATGATTACTGAGAGGGCTCCTGTCAAAACAGACCACTTGACTGACGGAGTACTACTTGCAACGATAAACCGACTGACTGGGCCCAATACAAACTACATGGCAGACAGCCCAGATAATTAGTGCTTTAATACCTGACATGGTAAGCCAACTAATCTGTGTGGTAGTTCCTAACAAAGTCAGCCAAATCACGATAGACCAAATGATCGGAGCATTAGTCCTTACACTTCCAGTCTCAGTTCTGCAAACGTTATGTACCTACAGTGTAGCTTTACCCGACAATATACGGCTTTCGTATGATACATGTACACAGGGTTTCTCTTGACCTGACCTGAGTGCTGTTTTCAGTGGTGCTTTAAACATGAACACGTGGACACGTGGGTACTACTCGTTCACACTTCGTGACTAAAAATTATAGCATTCTATTATTTAAAAAGGATTTATATTATAAGTAAGCTCCCCTTTGACAACTAGTTTTGGAAATTAACTACGACGAGGACGAAATGAGTAGTACACAAATGTTCTAATTCAGTGAGTGTTTAAATAGGCAAAAAGTCGCATATTTGTAACATCAGATTATAACAGAAAAATGAAACAAAATCTCCCTTGGCTATATATTTATTAGCAAAAGTATACTTCCCTTGGCAATATTAGTTTATTAGTTCCAATGGCTAAGAAAGCATGCAAAATTTTCCTAGGCAATATTTTTATTAGTTTATCAGTTCCCTTGGCTACAAAAATATTTATTAGCAAAGTATATTCTTTCAGTCTACATGGCGACACAATCAGTTACGCACAGTTAAAAGGAAAAAGCTCTTACTATATTCACAATATAAACAAAACCAAATATTGTACCTGTCTTCGTGCAATCATATACTGACTACACTGCTGGTATTCGTTAAGACTCAGTGTTTACAGTTATGTGTTTTCCAAGTAGTCTGGTATTTATTTTACAAGTCAAATGATCTGAAGTACCTAGGAATGCGCCAATTTGTCAGATGCCTTCAAGAGGACCGGTGTCTTCAGCTATTTACCATTAGACTGGATGTCAGAGGTTTATTAAGCAGAACTATTTAACTTGTAATTTGCTTATTCATCGTGGACAGGGTTTACTAAGTTGTCAGAGGTTTATTTAAGGCAAGCAGATGTGTTTACTGTGTGGGGTATGTACTAATAGACATGTGGTCTACGACTTTTTCTAGTGTTTACTAAGAGGCCAGTGATTGCCAGTAACTGTATTAACTTAAGTAGTCAGGTGTTTACTCATAAATCAGCACTGCACTGAGTAAACTTGTCAGTGCTTAATGTAGTATGCTTTTAGAGTACATGCTTTTATCATTGGACAATGTTTTAGGGAGTTATTAACTAAAGGTGACATTTAAGCATTTAGATGGGAAATGGTTTGAAGTTTGTATTTATATTTTTTTGTATGCTAGTTTATATTATTTTCTTTGTGTATTTTAGGATTTATTCATGTGAGAATGGTGTTTACATGGCACATGAATACAATTATTTATTTTGTACTTTTATACATTAGGAAAGAGTTTTAATTAAAGAGTATTTAGTGTAGTTTCCTTAGATAGTAAAAGTATAATATAACTCTAAGTAGTTTAGGAGTAAGTTATATCTTAACCAAAGTAGGAAATCACAGAACAGACCATTAGTTCATATTTTTCCTTGTGCATAGCAAATTGCCAGATGGAGTTTGCTTGGTGGCCAGTACTTTCACAATTTAACGTTTGGAACTTTTGGGGAAATGTATGCATGCAGAGCTACAAAGAGCCATGTAGCAAAGAAGAGAGAAAATTTGGCGGTGTGTTGCCATGAATAAAGAGTCCTCATGTAACCTGTAAAGCAATGAGTTGCTATTGTCATATCTTGATGTGGCTGTTGTCAAGCGGGTGTGACATTTTGTCCTCACCATCATTATTTTTTCATCTCTGATCCTGTGGTGACCCATAACACTACACCCGACACCCCATCACATGATAAGTTAACTATCGGTCTATTAATCATATAATAACAAGGTGTTATCATTTATAATGATAACAAAACTAAACTTTGTAGTTCACAGATTAAGTAGCTAATCTTTGAAAGGTTTTGTGGATTAATTATTTATGACGAGATTAAGTACGTTATACTTTAACGTTGATAATTCAATAGTCAGGTGTTAATAACAATGTTTTACTCATTCATAATGATTTAAAAAGTGAACTTTACAATACAAGGATTAACTAACTAAACTTTACTAATTACAATTCAAAACATGTGTTGTACAATTGATAACTATTGAATATTGAGAGTGACACGAAGCATATATCATGCATGCACATTTAACAGTCGAGTGTGACTGTTGAATTTAAATATCTGCTCAAGTTTACTTCTCAAAACACTATTTATACTCGCAGTACTGAAGTATTGTAAAGGAAATAATGGCAGAAGAAGTCAAAAAATATGCAGATCTCCATTATTTTAATATGTGTCATTAATTATAAACATAAAATATGTTTCACTCAGTCTGGAGTCTGCCTCTAAACAAATGTAAAATATAGTAGTTAATACGCTGTCGATCTCTGGTCACGTGGTTAACTACCTTGAACGTGGCCAAAACTGATTTCACAAGTGCTTATTTCAGTCACACCGGAGTCTTTCTCTTGTTCTGCAATAAAATGTCGGTGTGAGAAAAAAAGTAAAACACTCCAGATACCAATCGTATGATTTTATATTATGGTTTGGAATAGTCGCATGATGTAAGAAAGTGAAAACCTATTTTGATGACAACCATTTCGCTATAGCCACGACATCATTGAGATCTTTGCGGTGATTGGTTGTAATCCTATTACCGAGGTTGTGGGACGGCTGCTGCACTTAGGGGAGATAATGTTTGCTGAATGCCGAGGCTTACACTTGGAGGCTTGCTGGAGCTCGGAGGGAAAAGCAAGATGGAGGAAAATGTCTGCTTGGAATTAACAGGCTGTGCCGAAAGTTTGCTTACGCTGTCTGCAGCTGTCACAGGAGCCTGGTTTTCAAGGCCAGCAACAGTTGTCTGAAAGCCTTTGACTGTGGAAAGAAAACTGTCAGAGAAAGCCGTATTCCTAGAGGAGTCTGGCGAGGCGGTAACGATTACTTTCTCAGAAGTATTCAAAGGAATCATGCCAGGACCATTTTGTTTAGGAGTATCCTGTGTTGCAACCGTAGTTATATAAGAACCATCTACTTGTATGATGCTTTGCTCTTTCGGAGCTGGTACAGTCAAAATATGCTGTTTGCTCAAGGGCGCAGGTAACATGCTGAGCCCTGTTGTTTCTGACTGTGATGGCGAGAGTGCATTCTCTGTTTTCAGGACTTTCGAAATTGTCGTTGTCGTCGTCCTGACCGTTGTCGCTGGTACTGTTGTTTTCGCTGTGGTAGTTGTGGTTATTTCATCGTCACCAAATAGAAAAAGGGATTGTGGCACCCTCACAACCGTTTGCTCTCTGATGAGTGGCACCGATGCCAAATCTGGACATCCGGGTCGCCAGGTGTCGCAAAAACACTCGTACCCACAATTTTCCATGTTCCGGCACTTCATAAAGTCTCCGCAGACTCCTGGCAACGACTCGCATGTGCCAAGTGGTGAGCACTTTTTCGTAGGTGGAGGATTCGCTGAAACTTGGCGACGGACCATAGGGCTCGAGTCGGAAGTTGCGCACAGAAACAGCAAACCCAGAAAGGCTGCCAGAAATACTTCGCGCTCCTTTCCGGTCATCGTAATGTAGGTTTGCGGGTTAGGGATTATAGAACAGACAGTTGACTGGATAAAATAACTTTAGTCACCTTCCCCAAGGTTTCTCAAAAAATAAATAACAAGTACAGCAAACAATATATGTTTCGAGAATCACTGTCGCAACAAAAATAAGGAAGTTAACAAGCACGTTACTGTCTCCTGGAGCACACTGTGGTGGGTAGCGAATAAATTAACAAATCTTTTTAACAGACTACGTTGAGCGGACAGAAAATCCTGTCTTGGATCAGAATTACGTGTTGTGTTCCTCCTTTCTGTTGTGGTGTCCAGTAACTACACTGCACACTTACTTCAATACGGTGTAATCCTTCAGGACACTTTATTTGTTTCCTGAAATTCAATAGAAAATCAATTTATTAATAGACGTTTAACGATTGATTGTTTATATAGATACACACACACACACACACACACACACACACACACACACACACACACACACACAATTTAACTGACATGTTTGGTAAAGAAAAGAAAATTCAAGAGGCAATATTAATTGCTTGATATGTTTTTGAGTGTCTTGTTTCTTAGATTATTTAACTTTGCTATATTATAATATTGATAGCATAACATGTTTTGAGTAGTGATCTTTGTAACATTACTTTTTTGAAAGTTTTTGAGTGTCATGTTTCGTTGAGTATTAAACTTTGTAATAGTATTTGCTTGATATGCTTTGAATGTCAGTTGTCTTTGATGAAACTTTGTCACATTATTTGCTTGATATTTTTTGAGTGTCATGTTTCTTCGAGTATTAAACTGTCTAATATTACTTGTTTGATATGCTTTGAGTGTCATGTTTCTTTGAGTATATAAAATTGGTTTTTTTTCATTATGAAAATCTATAAAATTGTTTTTAACGTCATTAAACTGACCTCTGAAAAAAATAAATGGAAAATTACAGTATCTGCAAACTGTTTAAGTATTTGAGGGAATGAGAATACTAATGTTACACAGAGCATCAGATGCAAAAATACAATCACAACAATGCTAAAACATATTAACAAGACACAGCAAGACTAAAACATACCAAGACTAAAACACAGCAAGACTAAAACATACCAAGACTAAAACACAGCAAGACTAAAACATACCAAGACTAAAACACAGCAAGACTGAAACAAAGCAAGACTATAACGCCTCGGGATTAATAATGTCGGGAACTGCCGTGATGAAAGAACGAATGGCTCTGGTTGGCGGGCTGCTCCTATCTTGTAAAGTTTTAATATCTCGTGCATACAGACTATCTTACTTGTAGATAATAATCTGCTGTTGTATAATTAAAACCAAAATAGCTCGCGTTTTTCTCTTGTGAATACATGAGCATATCCCGCACGTTACTGTTGTAGTGGCTGGTAGATTTTGACAGATATTTAATTTTAAGGAACTATTTCTTTAGTGTAGACACAACACCCCTTAACGCAGAGAGTGTGTGTGAGAGAGAGAAAATATCTTTTTAATTGTTTTTGAAACAGCCGTGTCTTACTCTGACCGTTCTCATCAACACGTATATACACAGTTATGTACATGATAACAATAAGAAAAATTAATAGTGAAGCTCAAAGAAACATTCTAATATTTTCGATCCAAGAAAATAGTTGTCAACATTTTGAACAAACCCTAAACTATCAGGTTCCTAATATTTTTTTACTTCCATATTTTATAGAAATTCTTGTACTGTGATAATGATATGCCAGTATTTCATTAAGAAAAGATGAAATGGTAGACGGGAAAAAAGGCGAACGCAGCGGTACTGATAGACAACACAGATATTGCAGACGTAACATTAAACTGTTGAATCTTTCAAGGTGATTGATTATCACCACTGCTATTCTGCATTGCCCTAAATCCTCTCAGTCAAATGATCCAGAAAACAGGATTAGGATACAAAATGAAAGCTGGACAGGTTATCAGCCATTTATTGTACCTGGACGATCTCAAGCTGTACGGTAAAAATGAACGTGACATCACATCACTGATCGATACTGTCAAGATCTGCAGTGAGGACATTAGCATGACATACTGCTTTGAGAAATGTGAAAGAATTGTCATCCAGAAAGGCAAGGTCAAAACAACAGTAGGCCTACAATTCGACATCGGAAAAATCAACGATGTGTCAATGGAAAAAGGATATAAATACCTGGGGATACTGCAACATCAAGAAAATAAGCATAGATAAGTGAATTCCAAAGCTAAGAGAGAGTATGAAAAACGGGTTAGACTAGTCCTGAAGTCCAAGCTAAATGGGGCGAACAAATTACAAGCCCTTAGCACATACGCAATACCTGTAGTCAGCTGCACTGGAGGTATCAAAGATTGAACAACAAGTGAAATAAATGAACTGGACAGAAAAACAAGAAAACTACTCACAGTACATAAAGCCTTACACCCAAAAGCAGACGTAGACAGGCTCTACGTATCTCGAAAAATGGGAGGTCGAAGTCTCAAGAAAATCAAGGATGTCATTGTAGGATAAGTCATTGGTCTTGAGGACTACATCTGTAATAACAACAAAGATGATCCACTGATAGAAGCATAAAGATGAGTGGACTATTCCAACCCCCAGAAACAGACAAAGAAACATGGAAGAAATCAACGAAGCAAGCACTAGCACATACCTGGAGCCAGAAACCTCTCCATGGCCAGTATGTACGACAAGCCAATGAAATATCATCAAAGCAATCAACGTACAAATGGTTGAAAAAGGCAGGATTGAAAGCAGAAACAGAAGCACTCGTAACAGCTGCGCATGATCAAACACTCAACACGAAATCACACAAAACGAAAACCATGAAAATCTGAAATGATTCCAAATGTAGACTCTGCATATCCATGGATGAGACAACAGAGTACATACTATCTGGATGTCAGGTTCTGGCTGGAACAGAATACACCAAACGACGCAACGAAGTGGCAAAACACATACATAGAAATCTGTGAGAACTATGGCATAAAAACCCCAGAAAGAGCATTGATGCACCAACCAGATAGAGTCGCTGAAACAGAAGAATTCAAAATAGTGGGACTTCGTGATAAGAACAGATGGGTATTTCCTGCACAAAGACCAGACATTGTAGTTCTCATGTTCAACAGAACAGCAACAGTTATTGATGTCGCTGTTCCAAGTGATAGAAACAAAAACAAAAAAAGAGAAAAAGTAGAAAAATACCAAGACCTCAGATTAAAAATTCAGAGACTGGAATGTAAAAGCAGAAGTGATACCTATAGTGATAAGAACCTAGGGGAACATAACATCTGAATTGGAAACTCCCTGGAAACCACAGACTCGCTCCACTACTCAAAGCAGCGCTCCTCGGAAGTGCCCACATTCTCCGTAAAACCTTTGATCTTCCAGAATCTTGGTAAGATTCCAAGACCTTGGATCACAACCGACAGTCAAACAGAAGTCGTGGAAAGAGGCAATAATAATAAAGAATAATAATAATCAACAGAACAGCAACTCTTTGTCTTCCTCTGAAAAATAAGAACTGCCAATCACAACTTGAACCACGGTATCAGTGTTAAAAATAGCATTATGGTCGGCTCAAATCACTCATTTTAACTTACGGAATGTTTTTCTGTCTCTTATTCATTAAGTAAGGAACATCTTACAATATTTTGGTTTCGTATACCCGTTTAATTCTTCATACATAATATCTAGATGCAGACCTTTAATTACGTGATTTGTCAAGTTACAATGAAAATCTCTTTATTAAAGGCATAATGCGGGATAATTGATTACTTCTTGTATCGTACGATCAGTAATAAAATAATAAGTCAGAAGTATTTCATTGCCTTGTGCAATGTCAATCACAGTAAGTTTTTGTCACGATACATTCGCCTTAATAGATCGACTTCAGACTGCCTTTTTAGATCGGGACCTTACCACGATTGACTTCAGACTGCTTTTTTAGATCGGGGCCTTACCACGAATGACTTCAGACTGCTTTTTTAGATCGGGGCCTTACCACGAATGACTTCAGACTGCTTTTTTAGATCGGGGCCTTACCACGAATGACTTCAGACCGCTTTTTTAGATCGGGGCCTTACCACGAATGACTTCAGACTGCTTTTTTAGATCGGGGCCTTACCACGAATGATTTCAGACTGCTTTTTTAGATCGGGGCCTTACCACGAATGACCGCTTTTTTAGATCGGGGCCTTACCACGAATGACTTCAGACCGCTTTTTTAGATCGGGGCCTTACCACGAATGACTTCAGACTGCTTTTTTAGATCGGGGCCTTACCACGAATGACTTCAGACCGCTTTTTTAGATCGGGGCCTTACCACGAATGACCGCTTTTTTAGATCGGGGCCTTAGCACAGGTGACTTAACACTTATGAACCTTAACAGAAATGTCTTCTGTCCGCTTCTTTAGATCTGACTGAGCCTTAACAGACGTTAAGGGAAAGTTCAGGGAAAGAGCAAGTCGAAATTAAAATATTTAATAGTTTTACCAAGATAAAACGCAGTGCTCAATTTTTCTGTATGATATATAAAGTACATATAAAGTGTTTCTTACTTTTATTGAGAATAAGGTTAACTACCTTTCCTGAATGAGGTCAAGGACACGACAAATATAATAGTTTTGCGGAATGCCGTCCAGAATGAAATGTTCTTCACTTGTACTGCATTCTGTCCAGATTGAATTATTCTAATGGATACAGGTCAGATTGAAATATTTTACTGAATGCAGTCGAGATTGAAATGTTTTACTAAATGCAATCCAGATTGAAATATTGTACAGTTTTACTGAATGAAGTCCTGACTGAAATGTTGTATAGTTTTAGCAATGCACTCCAGACTGAAATGTTGTATAGTTTTACCAATGCACTCCAGACTGAAATTTTGTATAGTTTTACCAATGCACTCCAGACTGAAATGTTGTCTAGTTTGACTGAATGCGGTCCAGACTGAAATGTTGTCTAGTTTGACTGAATGCGGTCCAGACTGAAATGTTGTCTAGTTTGACTGAATGCGGTCCAGACTGAAATGTTGTCTAGTTTGACTGAATGCGGTCCAAAATGAAATGTTGTCTAGTTTGACTGAATGCGGTCCAGACTGAAATGTTGTCTAGTTTGACTGAATGCGGTCCAAAATGAAATGTTGTCTAGTTTGACTGAATGGGGTCCAGACTGAAATGTTGTCTAGTTTGACTGAATGCGGTCCAGACTGAAATGTTGTCTGATGAATGCGGTCCAGACTCAAATGTTGTCTAGTTTGACTGAATGAGGTCCAGACTGAAATGTTGTCTAGTTTGACTGAATGAGGTCCAGACTGAAATGTTGTCTAGTTTGACTGAATGAGGTCCAGACTGAAATGTCTAGTTTGACTGAATGAGGTCCAAAATGAAATGTCTAGTTTGACTGAATGAGGTCCAAAATGAAATGTCTAGTTTGACTGAATGAGGTCCAGACTGAATTGTTGTCTAGTTTGACTGAATGAGGTCCAGACTGAAATGTTGTCTAGTTTGACTGAATGAGGTCCAGACTACGTTTAATTGTATGCAGGCTGTTTGCGAGCGATATTACGTCCGCGGTCAATGCCATGA
The DNA here is from genome assembly GCA_028829895.1 of Sinotaia quadrata. Classification (NCBI taxonomy): domain Eukaryota; kingdom Metazoa; phylum Mollusca; class Gastropoda; order Architaenioglossa; family Viviparidae; genus Sinotaia; species Sinotaia quadrata. The sequence continues at coordinate 137,348,153 of CM054178.1, read as the reverse complement.
CGACAGTAGCGCGCAAATGATAAACAAATACTGACCAGGGTCCAACATGTTTTCAAAGAAAACACAAATGAAACAAAGTCAGAGCAAGCATCTGATCCCATAGTGAGATGATAGCAGAAATTGTGCTTAGCATTTGATCTCCCAAGGAAAACCTGATGCTCTTCAGATGGTGTTTATCATCTGCATTGTACACGACTTTGTTAACATAGCTCTAGAGTCCAAAATAGCTTTATTTAATTGATTTCGTAATAATAGACTTAATATCCAGAGCAGTTTTAGTTAACACTGCAAAAGACCAAGATAATTGGTCATAATATTCATAATACTAAACTCAAGCAGCTGTCAACAGAAAACTTTATCTTTCTAGAGATTGTTTGTGTTACCTCGAACAGAAAGCTTTAGCGATCGAGATGGTGTTAGATTAACTAAAATATAAAGAAAACCCTTAAAAGCCTAGAGAATGTTTTGTTAACTGACCGCAAATATAGAAATAAAGTTCGAATAAGTGATCGCGCGAAGTTAGGATCGGAGACACCCTGATATTTAATTAACTGACCTCAGAGATCAAGATACTGTTGTGCTAAATGACCTCGCAATGATGACCTTAAAGTCGAGACAGATTAGGTAGGTGACTTCGTAAAGATCGCCCATAAGACATACATACGCTTACCGTTATTAGTCAGTTGGACACTCGTAAATGGCGATGAGATTTCTTACCAAGGGTCTCTCAAGTATATGTCCGTAGGCTAAACTTGATTGCAGTGCTGCAAGCAAAGCCGACTTGTAATGACAATGAGAGATATGTCGTCTTCAAAACTGCTTCTATAGCACCCCCGCCCTGACATCGACCAATACGAGCCTACGTTTCAAGAGCCATTCCGCTGTCTCTGTCGTGACGTCAGACGATAAATCACTGGTGCAGGCTTTTGCATCCTTTTTTCCTCGTCTTCTTTTCCCTCTTGTATACAAGGTTTTAATAGTAAGGAGGACAACTGATATGAGTTATTAACTTACAAATATTTTCCATTTTTATTGTTGTACTTCCTCAGCTGAGACAGACAGATAGATAGATAGATAGATAGATAGATAGATAGATAGATAGATAGATAGATAGATAGATAGATAGATAGATAGATAGATAGATAGATAGATAGATAGATAGATAGACAGATAGATAGATGTAGTAAAATGTAGCACATTTGAAAAGTCAATATTAAATCAATTCAAAGTCCAAATTAGGACATTTGACTTGAAAGGTCAACATTAAGACAGTATAAAAGTCAACATGGGCCATTTTAAAAATCAAGTCCAAACGCGAAAGCGGCGGAAGCCGGAAGCGTTCCCCACATTAACAACAACATTTAAAAATCAATATTTAGAACATTTAGAATTAAGGAACTGTAGCATGAAAACAGTGTGTGTGTGTGTGTGTGTGTGTGTGTGTGTGTGTGTGTGTGTGTGTGTGTGTGTGTGTGTGTGTGTGTGTGTGTGTGAGAGAGAGAGAGATTTGTAAACAATTTTAAATAACGTAGTGATGGAGTGACGGAGTGTTAGATGGAAGAGCGATGGAGTGGTGAAGTGACGGGTGTGGGGGTGGCAGAGCAGTGGAGTGACGGAGTGGTGATGTGGCCATGTTGAGGAGTTGTAAAGCAGAGTGGTGGGTCATGGAGTGGTGGAGTGGCGATGTGCTAGAGTGATGGAGTGGCGGATACTTTAATCGCTGTATTTTGATATTCCTTCTTGTGCAAGTTGATTTGATTTTAAGCACTTAAAAAAAGTCACTATTTTTTCTGTTTATACGTCTGAAATCCAAAGCAGACTGCATGCGGAAATACGCTCTCTGAACAGGGAACATAAGTGACACTTCGTGCTATGCTTAATGGGTAAGACTCAAAACACAAATGGCCTGACTGTTTTATTTCGCCATGCGATGCCATGAAGGTGAAAATTACAAAAGGAAGGAGTTTATTCCGCAAACACACGCACATACAAAAACACAGGCACACAGAGACAAACATACTAACATATACAAAGCTAATGAGCAATTCAAGTCCCACTTTTGCATTAGAACTACTAACAGTTCTAAACAATGATGATATTTGTACACACAAATATAAAACAATTATGATATTTGTACACACAAATATAAAACAATTATGATATTCGTACACACAAATATAAAACAATTATGATATTCGTACACACAAATATAAAACAATTATGATATTCGTATACGCAAAAATAAAACAATTATGATATTCGTATATGCAAACATAAAACAATTATGATATTAGTTCACGCAAAATTAAACAATAATAATTAATATTTGTTTTCAGAAATTAAAACAGTGTTTTATTTTATTCGTTTAAATGGAATAGGAATTCGATTACATTCGTACAAAAATATTTTGGCTATGATTATATCGGGAGAAAAACGGTCTACAACTGCAGTTATATCTTTAAATAGGAATAACCTTGATTATGTGAATAGAAAACGATTTTACTAAATTATCAATAAAGGTGCTGCTTTAACAGAAAATCTCAAGCAAATTGTTTACAACACAAATTAGACAATACTATATCAATGTTTAGTTTTCTTTTAATGATCACTGTTGTTATAAGCTCTGAGCTTCAGCAACTTTGCTAACGCGGAGAACAAGCGAACCCTCTTTGTGCCTTGTTACAGAAATCCCTGTTATTGCCTTGTCTCTAGATCCCTCTTATGCCTTGTCTCTTAGAGCCCTATTATGTCTTGTGTGGTGGAGTAAATTTGCCTATCCCTATTTCTAAACTTAATTATTATATAATTTGTTAAATGTCAACATGACATGACCTTCGAGTACAGTAATTGATATTTTCGTACGTTGATATTTTCGTAAGATGATATTTTCGTTAAGTGCCAGAGTTAGAATAACAACTCAGGCAAAGAATATGTTAGAACTTGCTGATGCAATACAAACCACTTCCAAGTGGATGAGTAGTTTTTCGGACTAATATTCTCATACTTCACCATAATAATTTCATCCAGTGGAGATAGGCTGAAAGTTGTTTAAAGAATGCTCTATTTTCTAATCACTTTGATTTTTATGTAACTCAAGTCTGATCAAAAATGCGTTCGTTGGCTTTAACTGACTGATAAAGAAAGAATGGACTTAGAAATATTTCCTATATGTTTGCAATTGATCTATGATTTGAACTGGAGAATGCTTAATTAATTGAACCATTATTTCTATGTTCACTAATTTGATTATATTGTACATTACATTTGTGAATTTTGATTGTTGCTATATTTCTTAAGCTGCATGTGTATGAGGTAATAAATATAGTTGCAGGATATGTCAGTTGAGAATGTATGTAAGAGAAAAAGGAGCTTAGAGATGAATATACCTGAAACTTAGTGCTGCCCTTAATTTGGCTTATTTTATTTTTTATGCTTGATGTTTTGCAAACTTGTATCCACTTCATATTGCAGTGACTACTGTACTCTATTGGATTATGGTTGTGTGTGTATCCAACATTGCCATTGAACTTATCAATAAACATGTTGCTGTAAGTTGATTCTTGTGAATTCTATTCAAGAGCTAACATGATGGAAATTGAGGCTTGAGTTTGGTCTCGAGAATTCATGAAGATTTTTTTTAACATTCCTCATGATGTGTTTGGGTAAGCGAGTACGAAGATTCTGAAACATTACTCCTTATGTGCTTTGTGAGCGCATCGAAGATTCTGGAACAGTTGTGTAATGTGCCTAGAAGGGGTACGTTGGACCATGTCTAATAAGAAAGAAGTGTCTTGTTGCAAACTGCGTCATTGTGAACATGTGCTAGTGACAGCAGCCATCTTTGAAAAGGTTATGTATATTGATTATAATTTTCTCTCTCAAACTCCACTCTCAAACTCCACTCTCATTCCTATGATGAAAACATCTCTATGAACTTTGTTTTATATAAATTTGACTGTTGATGCATATGCTAGGGTAAATTGAGAAAGTGTCTAAAATATAATCAAACTTTGATGCGAAGGGATGTAAACGTTCACCCTTTTGATTATATTCATAATATTGTATGTTTGATTGTTGATTTAATAAATTTATTGTTAAATTAATTAACTTTCTTGCAGATTATTATATTAAAACCTTATGTTGGAGTAATAGTGGGTGGATGAGGGCTCATTAAATATAAATAAAAGACGGAATTTTATTACTTCATTAGTAAGAAGTTTTCACCTGCAGAAACATGATGCAACAGTAAAAAGTCTATCTTCTTATTGTATAAAAAATAGATCTTTACAACACCCTTATAATCCGCCATGTGAGAGACATATAGGTCTTGTGAGAGAATTATTTTTAATAACTATATATATAACTAATTAAGATTCTTGATTACTTGTAATTAGTTATATGTTATTAATTAATAAATAATAATCAGCAAACCCTTTTAGTGTCATCTAGTCTGAACACAAACCCGTTTCGTGCCAGGGGGAGATAATGTCTTCAAACAAATTTGTCACAATAATATATGCTTCTAAAAGACCTAATACGTGTTGCCTTTCCCTTTTTCGGTGGATCCACTGTTTTATCTCACATTTCGTACGACACACTCATTCATACTCATTCACACACATACACACATACACACACACACACACACACACACACACACACAGATACACACGCGCGCGCGCGTGCTACTTTTCAAATCATTAAGTGCAGTTTCAAGAGCATCCGGGCACAATACAAATGACTTGTCTCATCCCAAACTCTCAGCGAGAGGTAATATTTATCTTTTTCCTTTCTCACTTCAATACAAGTCTGATTCACGTTAGGTTAGCACAGTTTTCGGCTGTCAAGTGCAAAGTCATTAAACAAACCACTTAGCCTCACAAAAATAGATAGATAGATAGATAGATAGATAGACAGATAGACTGATTGTCTGACTGACTGACTGACAGGCAGATAGATAGATAGATAGATAGATAGATGGATGGATGGATGGATAGATAGATAGATAGATAATCTAAATGCTGCGTCGTGGGGGGGGGGGTGACGGCGACGGTTCAATAATGAAACAGCTAAATGCAAGCATACCAGATTTAAAATGAAAGTTGTTAATGCCAAGAGAAAGTAACTGTGTTCTTGTAAAGGTAGTGAACAACAAAATAGTGTGCCATGAGCAGAGGACAAACAACTGTACTTGTATATTCTCACGGCTATTCATCCTTCGTGTTGTGAACATTTTTATTTCCCTTTTGACGTTTTTTTCAGTGTGTAAAGCTTGGTTTCTTGTTTGCCTCCAACGAAATGACTTCGATCTGGAGCCGGACTAGCAAACCAAGGGAGGTAAGTTGGACGACTGCTGATTGTCGTTATAACATTTTCAAATCACATCTACTCATTGGAAAAAAAATGTTCTTAGTGGACGTTCAGTCAGTATTAAGTGCAGTTCATTCCGACCGTTAGATGCATTGAATTCACTGAATGCCTATCCATGACTTTTTGCAGCCATTACATCTTTTTGTAGGCACAGTAAACCCACTGAAAAGAGCCGTTACATCTTTTTGTGAGTACAACGAACCCAATGAATAGAACCATTACAGCTTTGCGTTACAGTGGTGTGGTCTTGGCTGATGGCTCTGTCTATAATCTTATATTTAGCTGAGATTGTGCTGACTTTAAACAATCTATAAACGTTATATTATGTTCCTATTCTGTAATGTCATAATTACTGTAATTAAAATAATGTAATAAAAATAGTGTAATCAAAACAATACAATGAAACAGTATTTTAAAAAATCAAAACAATTTAATGAGAACAGCGTAATCAAAATAATATCCTGAAGCAGTGTAATAGAAACAGTTTAATGAAAACAATGTTATCGAAACAGTTTAATGAAAACAATGTTATCGAAACAGTTTAATGAAAACAATATTATCGAAACAGTTTAATGAAAACAATATTATCGAAACAGTTTAATGAAAACAATGTTATCGAAAGAGTATAACCAAAGTATTGTAATCAAAGAGTGAAATCAAATCAATAACCCTACACACTGGTTGAAAGAAATAAAAGTTATATAGATATCCAAAACAAGCAATATAAACTTGACCTGAATGAAAAAAATGACAGATGCAAAATTCGGTATGCAAAATATTGAGATATTGGTCACCCCAGAAACCTAAAAGTCAAATATAGAAAAAATTAATAGATTAACAACAAACAAGGAAAAGGCCCAGCTTGTTTTCAATGCAAACATCTTTATTTAACACCGCACTTAAGGGTGGAACATGTTTTTAAAATCCAGATGAGGCCAGCCTAGGCGAAGAAAATAATGCGCGTCCTAAACATATATTAAGGAGTCAACGTATTTACATGTCAAACAATTACTCACTTGTCATTGATTAATCTTTTATTGCACTAAATTATTGTATGAGCGCGTACTTTCTTAGTCAAACGATGGCGATTCTAGGAATAAAGTGTTTGTTGAGTGAAATCACTCAAGAAGACTATATTTTATCGGCTTCCGGTCTTTTCGACTCTCACTTTTCTTTTACTTTACATAAGTAACACTCAGCCCCGTAAACAATAATATAACTCAACAGCAAACATACATCTTGCCACCTGGAACATGCACCTAGGTACAGAATGGGGGGAAGTGACGTCAACAAATACTTCTCTCAGTGAATCATCTTCTTTAACTTCAGGCCCGGATGTTGATGTTCCTTAAATTTTGGAACAGGGAGTGACACTATGGGTTCGGTCTGATTCGCTGAACGCAAAATATTGCATGCGAGTATTGTCTTGAAACTTACATAGGTACGAGAAGAATTTCGATTCCACCCGGTACCATTTCTTATTTTCACCAAATGTAACTAAAACAAACCTCATTGTACACATCAATCCTACCACCCACTGCCCTCAGAAGTATATGGAGCACGAAATACAAGTACATTGTTTGATGAAAAACAATTTAATACAATTTTTAATTTCGTATTGATTGATCAGATAGTGCACCTAGCATGATGGAGATATAATTGACTGTGACAACGTGTACGCCTCGTTATGTTAACAGAAATAATAACGTTGAGTGTTTGGCGAACCATTCACCTGAAATCGATGATGACGTCACAAAGGATTACGTTACGGTTTTATATTCAAAGACCCTTTAAGTGCATCATATTACAAGACCCTTTAAATGCATTATGCTATAAGACCCTAGATGTTACAGAATTTATGTTAAGAGATCCTTTATATTATGCGGAAGTTTTTTAAGCGTGTATTTTTACCAAGGTTTTCTCGCATACGTTTTTACAGAGCATTGCACTTTTAAGAAGAACATATTTTAACTCTGCACTTGGTGCACACAAACATGAATTAAATATATGTTGTAAATGGAGACATTTATTTATGTTTTGTTTGCTAAATACATGTATTTGTTTCATGCTGTTATTTTGCATGTTAATTTATCATTTGCTTGGTTATTTTATTTCGCTTTCTTGAGCAATTTCTATAAAGACCTTTTTGTGCGGTGCACGTGTCAATGTTTTTAAAGCGCTTATAGCTTTCAGTAGTAGTAGTAATAAGTAAATAAGTAAGTAAATAGGTAAGTAAATAAGTAAGTAAATAAGTAAGTAAATAGGTAAGTAAATAGGTAAGTAAATAGGTAAGAGAAGTCGAACATTATTTATAAATGTAATTCAGTAGGATAAAAAAGAATAAAGCCAGCTGATTTTCTAATTCAAAATAACATTCCGGCAACTATATCAGGGTTACTTACTTAATTACCATCTCCAGGCAGCACTGGCATGGTTGTCTAAGTAATTTAAATGAACTAATAATTGCATGCACAAAGTCTGTAATAATAAATCATCCTTAGACAAAGTAAAGGAACTCAATTCAAATTAGATGCATAACGGATGAATGACTCATTCTACTATGAACTAGCAAAAGTGAGAATGAAATGTTCCTCTTAATACAATTACTTAATAATTAATCAATAACGAAAAGCATTAGAAAGTCAAGATGATATAAAATAGAGTATGAGTAGATGAAAAATTAGTATACCATCAAATGTCAACAATAGTAATCGCAACAGCATCTTGATGATGATGATGATGATGATGATGATGATGATGATGATGATGATGGCGATGATGATTATTCTGAAACTTACAAAAATACCATCATACCAAGGTCGTTTCACTTCAACAATTTAACAATTTATATAACAATTGAAGTCTTGAAATGAGGATAGACAAATTTACTCCATCACACAATAAAAGAGGCATTAGCAAGTACTTTAAGCCAAAAACCTCTCTATGGTCGGTATGTGCAACAAGCTGATGAAACATCAACAAAAACAATCTATATACAGGTTGCTGAAAGAGGCAGGTTTTAATGCAAAAACAGAAGCACTCATAATATCTACTCAAGATCAAGCACTAAACACGAAATCACACAAAACAAAAATCGTGAAAATTTCAAATGATTCTATATGCACACTGCGAAAATGTGGATAAAACAACAGAACATATATTATCTGGATGAAAGAGAATACATCAAAAGACACAACGAAGTGGCAAAAATCATACATAGAAATCTATGTTAAAACTATGAGAAAAAACCCCAGAAAGAGCATAGATGATCCCACCTGAAGCAGTCATCAAGACAAAAGAAGTCAAAATAGTGTGGGACATCGGGATAAGAACAGACTGGGTGGTTGTAATTGGCAATAATTCTAAGAGAACAGCAGAACCATGATAGGTACATCAACCACAACACCAAAACTAAACGTCCGCAGACCACTCAATGGATCAGACAACAACAAAACACACAAGCAGCATCAGCAAATTGATTTCCACATATCTCAACAAACCTCAACCAGCCTGCACATCACAACACTACACATCTCAACAAACTTCAACCAGTCTGCACATCACAAGTTCACAACACACACCTCAAAAAAAAATCATCTTCAAATTACAACCCGATGCAATTACACGAAAACTCCTGCCAACATGGAGACCGCTGGCAGCAAACAACCTTCAGGCCAAACGGAAACCGATGGCGTTAACAACATAATTAAAGAATTAGGTAAACCTAGATGAACTGAAGACAATTGCAACTCGGATGAAAGTGCCGCAGGAGTCTCAAACTCGGCGGGAAATCATTTGTAGCACTGCAGCTGCCTGAATTTTGTTTTAATATTCAACAGTACGGTCAGCCACAACCCTGCACTTCACGTCGCCAAAGAATATCTACACTACACCAGACTACCAGTCCTCTTCAGAGTCAATCAGAAGAGGAAGTCCTCGCAGGAGCCACCTCGGTGAGCATTGTGAGCTATCTTTATCAGAAAGTATTATGATTAATAATGAGCTTTGTGAGCTATCTCTATCAGAAAGTATTATGATTAATAATGAGCTTTGTGAGCTTTGATTGTCTTAGCGAGCACTGTAATCTATGATTATATCAGGCACGCATGATATTCGTCTTAGTACAGGTTATATATTGCTCTTTTAGTATTAAAATTAGTGTTGTGCAGATTGTACAATGCACAAGGGCCCCTGAGGTCGGCGGGGTGGGTGTGGGGGTGCGTTAACGTCACAGCTAGTATTACCTTTAAAAAAAATAAAATAAAAGCTCGAAGGTCGTAGACAGACCCTCTCCTTACGAAAACACGACGGAATACCATCTTTTATTTATTCTTTGTCGAAATTTCATATGTAAACCTCTTACATAAACCTCATGCTAGCAACTGTTAATTTCGGTGTCTGAAAGTCAGAAGAATACTGAAGAAAAAATAAATACGGTTTGATTCGAAGTGGAATTGCGAAACATTACGGTGTGCACAGTGCCACCTTGCAAGTTGGAGAAAAAAAACTACATCAACGATGTCAACAAAATTCTGAGGCAAGGGAAATAACTCTCACTTCTATCAGAATTATCTAAACAGAGACGATTATAGAGAATTCTCGTAAACAACGTGTCTGTAGCTGCTGAAATATACAAAACCTATTTAAAAGAGGTAAAACTGTTTCTTTCAATAGAATTTCGTTTGTCACATGCAGGTTTACTATAAACTTTTTCATGTAAAACATCTTATTTAAATTGTATTTATCAAAGATGAACTTCACAGTTTTGTCTTTTTTTTAAAAAAAGCGTCTGCACTTTCTAGAAATATTAAGACAATATACTCATGAAATGATCCGAGAGATCGGTTATGAATTTGTGTGTGCGTGCGTGTGGTGTGTGTGTGTGTGTGTTTAAAGCAGAAGAACCATCATTAATTGTTATTTGGTTTCTGTATTGTGGATGGTATTTTCTAAAGCTTATCTACTTCACAATAAATTATAATTATGTACACTGTGCATCGATTGAATTAATACAGTATAGTAAATCGTTAGATATATAAATGTATACATAATGTATTTATCACTGATGTACTATTCCTAAATAGAAATCACTCATTTACTTGTATTTCAGACAAAGTTAATTGATAGGCCTATTCTTCAAAATGTATTACTAATTAGCCTATATTCCATCTAACTGTTGAGTGTTTTATTAAAATGTGTTGTTTTCATTCAGATTATAATGTATTTGTATATTGATGTGGAAAGTTAATCACTTATTGGTTGAATGAATCAGACCTCATAATTTTGCTGATGGAATAATAGAATGTTATGTTACCACCATTTTTATTTTCAGTTTTATCAAATAAACTCATATTATTGTCATTGTTCATATTGGTATGTGCAAAATTATTTTGGAACTATGCAGAACTTTTTCTTTAATTTCATTCATGTCCAGAATTTACTTTTTTTTTTGTTTGTTTGTTTGTTTTAAAATTATCTTATTACAATCTCTTTAACACTTAACAGTGATCCCTTTTGCAACAGAAAAATAATGATTGGAGGAAGATTATTTAAAAAATTTTTTTAATAAATCTTAACAAGTAATGGTGTAAATTTTTAAAATGGTCTTTTATATTTGGTGTTGGTTTTTTGTTTTGGGGAAAGATTGGTTTTATATATATATATTCGTACTCAAATGCATTTGGTGATATTAGTTGGGGTAGGGGGTATATAGGGATAGTGGTTGTGGAGAGGATAGAGAATCAACAAAATTTAAATTAACAGATATTTCATGTTGCTATTTTTTTTATATATTTTAATATTTCTTGTGTTTGCTTGCATCATTTAATATGTTTTCAAAATTAAGTTTATTTATCTATGTAGTATTTAATTTTGTCAATTTTTAACACTTATCAGACCAGTATGACAAAGTTAAGTTTGATGCTTATTTCTAAAATTTGTGATTCAAAATATCTCATAATCTTGTTTGCTTTTAATAATTTTCTTTAAATGTTTTTAAATTTTCCTATTTTTTTCTTATTAATTTATTATTACTACTCCCATTTAATAATACTGAATGTCTTATCTTTATAATAATTATAGTATTATATCCACTTTAAAAGGTCTACAAGGAATAATTCCATAAAGAAGATGTATATTAATTATTAATTAATTGTGAATTAATGTGAATATCCTTGTTTAACAATTTTTTTTTATAGCTGCTTTTTTTTTATTTATTACTCATTTTGCAATCAGTACACCACTTGACAGTTAAGTTGGTAGAAACTTAGTTCACAATGAGCAACCCAATCAAGCCAATGTCTGATGAGGAAAGAGCAGAGTTGGTACAATGCCTTACAGATGACCTGGAAGACTTTGTAGCAGAACAGTCCAAAAAAGCACGACAGAACAAGCTTACTGAAGAGCCTGACAACAGGACCATTGATGAAATTGTAGAAGTGAGTTCTGAAATGCCTTGAGTAGTTCTGAGTCAGGTTAAAGTTTGGATATTTATAATGTACAGCATAGTTTAGATATTTACAGTGTATAGTTTAGATAGTTATGGTGTACAGTAGTGTTTAGATATTTATAGTATAGAGTCTGGGTGAAGCTGGGCCGCATCATTATTCCCTGCTGCCAGAGACCTGGCAACATGTACAGTATAGTTTAGAAATTTATAGTGTACAGTATAATTTAGATATTTATAGTGTACAGCATAGTTTAGATATTTATGGTATAAAATTATAGTTAAAATGTTTATAGTATGTATAGGCACATAGTATAATTGGTATTAACACTAATAACAGTCAGCATAATACACAAGGTTAGCAACAGTATACCTATAAAAACTGTACAGTTAATTAAAAAAATTTGGACCAAAATAATATTTACATTAACAACCGCTTACCAACACACTGCAACAATCTTAAATATCCTAGCAGTAATTATTTCAATATTATACTGTATTTATTATAAATATTTTTGCTAAAATAGGATATTCTTTATTTAGTGAAAAGATTCTATAAAAGACAAACTTTTTAAAATAAAAATTTTAAGAATTCTTGAAAGTTGATGAAGTTGTCTGTACACAACATCCCTGATTAAAAGAATACAAATATAAATTAATGAAGAGACGAGTATAATTAATAAAGATTAACACCTTATTCTTTTAATCTTTTCTTAATCTCTTAAGAGAAGGAGAAACAGGAAAATTTGTACCACATTAGTTCAGACTTTGAGATATTAGACTTAATTAATTGCCGGTTATTTTTTATAATGAGAATAGACTAAGCAACTTAATCATTTTAATTAAATATTTCAATGATTAAAATTTATTGTTCCTATTGATAATATTGCCATTTTTGAGTTTCTCTAGTTTCAAAATACTTTGATGATTTCTTCAGGAGCTGAAGAACCATCCAGCCTTCATGAAAGACGTTGACTGGACAAAGCCTTTAAGCCCCGAGATGGAGGGCCTGATGGCACTCAAATATGAGTCTGAAAATCCGGTTGGTGGGTACAACACATATTTCCAAAAACTGATTAAATATAAATATAGTGTTCATTATTTGTTCTTAATTTTACAATGTTTTTGTTTGTTTGATCTTTAATAATGTTATTTGTTAAATAAATGTACATTTGTGTTTGTTTATATGTCTGTGTATTTCTAGGTGTGAGTTTGGTTTGTGTTTTATGTGTTTAAATTTGGTTTGTGTTATATTTATATTTTAAGTTTGCTTTGTGTTATATTTGTATGTTTTGTTTAAGTTTGGTTTTTGTTATATTTGAATTTGGTTTGTGTCCAGTCTGTACTATTAAGTAGCCTTGTATGTAACTACATAGACTGTGTTATGCTGTTACCAGCCTTACTGTTCCTGAGGTACACTTGGAAACACTGTCCATAGCACTGGTATTCCTGACTAGCAGCCAACATCACCAGCCACAAGATGACAATGCTCAATGGTGATAGTTGTCATTAAACCTGATTGATTTATTTCTACTTTATGACCACTTCTATGTTGTGTCTGTCTCAATACCAGGCCATCACATGCATGTTGTGCCTGTCTCAATACCAGGTCATCACATGCATATTGTGCCTGTTTCAACACCAGGCCATCACATGTATGTTGTGCCTGTTTCATTGCCAGGCCATCACATGTATGTTGTGCCTGTTTCATTGCCAGGCCATCACATGTATGTTGTGCCTGTTTCATTGCCAGGCCATCACATGTATGTTGTTTCTGTTTCATTGCCAGGCCATCACATGTATGTTGTGCCTGTCTCAGCACTAGGCCATACATGTATGTTGTGCCTGTCTCAACACCAGGCCATCACATGCATATTGTGCCTGTTTCAACACCAGGCCATCACATGTATGTTGTGCCTGTCTCAACACCAGGCCATCACATGCATATTGTGCCTGTTTCATTGCCAGGCCATCACATGTATGTTGTGCCTGTCTCAACACCAGGTCATCACATGTATGTTGTGCCTGTCTCAACACCAGGTCATCACATGTAAATTGTGCCTGTTTCAACACCAGGTCAGATCTGAGTAAGTAGTGCAAATAGTTCATCAAATTTTGCTTGGCAGAAAACAGATTAATAAAATATTTTGAAGAAATTATTAAATGGATGAAAAGAAAAGTGAGAAAATTATGAAAACTGCAATTTTACAGTTGTTATCTCCTCTTATTTGATTTTGCACCAAAGTACTGGAATGAAGAGTTGTTTTATGTTTATTTAGGGCGGTCAAGTTAGTTCTCTGGCCATATGGTAAAGGTGCTAGATCACCAACAGGTCTTCATTTCAAACCCATCTTTGGTTATTTATTTTTTTCTCGATCAACTGTCAAACCAACTTTGGTTATTGGGATTTTTCTCAATCAACCCTCATATCTGGCTTTGCTATGGGATTTTGCTCTATCTATTCTCAAGCCCACTTTTTTTTTTAAATTGGAATATTTTTTTAATCAGTTTTTACCAACCCCTTAGCTTATGATTGTGTGCACTTGTAGTAGTTGGAGAAATTATGCCAATAAAAAATGTTGTTGTTATTATTATTATTATTCACCTCTGGATAGATACAAATAGTGTGCTATTACTTGGATATATTTATCATTCAATAAAATAGTTATCCAACCAATTTAAAAATCTTGATTCACATCATAGCAGAGTACCTAGATATTTTACAAACTGTCATGAATGATATAAAATTAACCAACTTCAAAAATAGCTAATTGCATTTAATTTTTGTCAGAAAAAGTATTTTGGTATGGGTTTGTGTACAAATATATAAGAAACAAAAAATAACAGAAAAACATTAAAACACAGAAGCATGCAAACATGATTACATAAACATTTTTTGTTTTGTTTTGTTTGGGGGAAGTGGGGGAGGGGGGGACAATAAACTAATTTACAGCTGACCTGGTAGTCAAGCTGGTGCAAACACCGCCCTGTTAACAAATTAGAAAGTGTTTCTTGTCTGACAGCCCAGCATCAAACTCCTTTTGTCTTACTTGGAACCAACAGCCATCAGCTGTCAGACAGACTTTAAACTAGTCACAAGTTGCTTAAGTCCTTAAACTGTTGTTGTAAATGATTTTTACAATGTTTTCTTCCACAGCTTATAAACCTAGTCATTAAAATGAACAAAAAGTGGATCTTTCAAAAGTGACACAGCAAACATCTGGAAACATTTCATTCTCTCTAGAGCCCTGTTGTTGTTTTCTTGAAGGGGTGGGTAGAGAGAAGGGGAGAAAAAGCACAACTGTTTTACTGGGATTTTTTAAAATATCTTTAATTCTTTTCAGCTCGAGCAAACAGTTACAAGGAAGAAGGCAATGAACTGTTCAAGAAAAGAAAATATAGAGTTGCAATTGATAACTATACTGAAGCCATCAAGTCCAAAAGTCCAGACCGAGGGCAAAATGCTGTTCTCTACACCAATAGGGCAGCTGCACAATACCACTTAGGTATGTGCCCTGCAATATAATTTTCTTTTATGCACCCATGCATGTGTGCACACAAATATGCACATAAACATGCACACACACACACATAACACTCACACAGTCAACATGTTATTAACTCTTAACCAGTTTATTTTCAGTATTTCTTGAACTTTTCTTTTCTCATTTTAACAGGAAACTATAGAACAGCCTTCAATGACTGCATCTTTGCCCGAAAATTTAAACCAGATCACATGAAAGCAATAATAAGAGGTAAGCAACATATTGTGATAATTTTAAAATGTTACTCGTTTGTTTTTATGCACCTGTAAACATTGCATAGTTAAACATGTACATTTAAATACATACACATAGGTAAATATATGCACATAACAACACATATACCTGTAAGCATACACAGACATGCATATGTACAAATATGCATATAAGGACAGGCAGATAAACATGCACATTTATGCCTCTCAGCTGACTTTTTAAACTAAAGTGTCAGCACTTCTCCTAGATCTGAGTACCTCTAAGTTGACTTCTAATGTGAAATTATCAACCCTGAATCCAGTTCTGAGTATCTCTCAGTTAACTTTTAATCTCAACACTTCTAGTAGTTCTGAGTACCTCTCAGTTAACTTTTAATCTCAACACTTCTAGTAGTTCTGAGTACCTCTCGGCAAGTGTTTAAAATGATAATGTCAGCACTTCTGGTAGTTCTGAGTGCCTCTAAGTTGGCTTTTATTACAAAAGTGTCAACACTTATAGTTGTTCTGAGTACCTTTAAGTTGACTTTTAAAACTAAAGTATCTGTGGTGGAGTAAATTTGCCTATCCCTATTTCTAGGCTTAATTGTTAAATGTCAAAGTGACCTTCAGGTACTATGCATGACAATATTTTTGTTAAGTACCAGAGTTGGAGTAAACAACTCAGGTGGAGAATATGCTAGAACATGCTGATGCAATCCAAACCAGTTCCAAGCAGTTGAGTAGTTTTTCTGTCTAATAGTCTCACACTCGCTCATAACAAATTCATCCAGTGGGGATGGACCGAAACTTATTTTGTTGAAGAAAGTCATATATTCTAATCACTTTGATTTTGACATAACTCACATCTGGTTATAAAGGTGATCGTTAGCTTATGGTAAGTTAACTGACTGATAAAGAAAGAATGGACTTAGAAATACTTCGTACATGTTTGCTATTGATCTATGATTTGAATTGGAGAATGCTTTATGCAATGTAACCATTATTTCTGTGTTCACTAATTTGATTACGTTGTACATTTTACTTGTGAATCTTTACTGATGCTATATTTCTTTTGCTGCTAGTGTATCGAACTAATGAATATTGTTGCAGGATTTGTAAGTTGAGAATGTGTGTAAAGAGAGAAAGAAGTTGATGAAAAATGCCTGAAACTTAGCACTGCCTTAATTTGACTTTTGTACAAAGGAGCGCACCTTTTTTCTTTGATGCTTTTGATCCACTTCAGACTGTAGTGACTACTGTACTCTGCCAGATCACGTTGGTGTGTGTATCGAACGTTGTCATCAAACTTATCAGTAACGTGTTGCTGTAAGTTGACTCCTGTAAATTCTGTTCAAGAGCCAATGTGGCTAAAATTGAGGCTTGAGTTTGGTCTTGAGAATTTGCACCAGCTTGACTTTGTTGCAAACCGCATGATTGAACATGTGCCAGCAACAGCCACCATCATTAAAAAGGTTATGTACATTGACTATAATTATCCCTGAAACTTCACTCTCATTTCTATAATGAATTAAATCATTATGTGTATGTGTGTGTTAATTTGACTGCTGATGTCTGCTAGAATAAACTGAAAGATTGTCTAGTGCTAAACAAACTTTGTTGTGATGTAAATATCAATGTTCTTTTAATTATATTCATATGTTGTATATTTGATTGTTGATTTAATAAATTTATTGTTAAATTTGTTAATCTTCTTGCACATATATTAAAACTTATGTTGGAGTAATAGTGGGTTAATGGGTGCTCGTTAAATATAATAAAAGACTGATTTTTGTTACTCCTTTGGTAAGATGTTTCCACCTGCAGGACATTATGTGACAGTCAAACGTCCATCTTCTTTGTGAAGAGTAGAATTTTACGACACCCTTATAATCCACCAGGTGAGAGACATGTCGGTCTTGTGGAAGAATTATTAATAATTATAAATTAAGATTATCAATCTCTTGTAATTAATTATGCGCTGTTAATTAATAAATAATAACCTCAAAGGTGTCACAATATCAATACTTCTAGTAGTTTTGACTTTTATTACAAAAGTATCACCACTTCCTCCAGTTGTAAGTACCTCTAAATTGACTTTTAATACAAAAGTATCAGCATTTCTGCCGGTTCTAGGTATCTCTAAGTTATCTTGTTAAACTAACTCACTTCTAATAGGTCTGAGTACCCAAAAGACTTCTAGATCATACCTTGGGTATATGGAGGTATAGTGACCTGTATTATAAATATAGCACAGATCTAAAAGAGGTCCAATGTGTGTCACCAAGAACACAGATCTAAAATAGGTCCAGTGTATGGTACACTCTATATTCCAAGAACACAGATCTAAAAGAGGTCCAGTGTGTGGTCCCCCTGTATTCCAAGTATTTTATTTGTCTACATGTAACCTAATTCTAGACTTTTAATTTCAAAGCTTCAAATATTGCTTTGATTTTTAACAATAATTGAAAGCTGGTGCGTATGTGTGTGTGTTATTAGGCCATATTGTGATTTTCTGTTATATATAATTACATTCACCATTATAAAAAAAAAAAAGTCAAATTTTAATGCATATCAGCACTACTTTTAAATAATTCAACTAATATTGTTATATAAATTATATGTTGATTCATTTGTTGGGTTCAGTACTCAGGTGAGTCGAATGTTAACTGTATGAGGGGGTGCAGTTATGCCTATATTATATCTGATTCCTTATAAAACAAAGAATATTATAACTAGAGAAAAGTGTGTTTAAACTAATTAAATTTTTCCAACCTTCTGCATGTTATATTTTAAGTGATTAAACTTTACCCAGCATATTCTAGTTTGAAAGAACTAAAATGGCTTAGTTATTTAAGTTTTCTTGTTGTTATTTATTTGGATTCCTATTTATTTGATTATTAAAGATGTTAGCACTTTTGCTGATTCTAAGAATTATGTTTGGCTTAGACTTGAAATTAAATAATACTGTTAAGTCATCAGATGAAAAATAATTTTATTTTAACAAATGAAACTTTAATATGATTTAATTTTGTTCTTCTTTTTCTTCTCATAAAAAGGGAACTAAATTCAGTATTTTTCTGCAACTTTAAACTTGTTTGGTCTGATATTTTCAGGTGCCCTATGTTGCGACAAAATGAACAAGCATGCAAACACAATCCGATGGTGTGATGCTGGCCTTATGGTAATTAGTAATTAAATTTTGGCTTTACATTTTAAGCATATTAGCACATTCCATTGTTAATGTCATTTTTTTTCTAATATAAAAAAATTGAAACATTTATTGACAATGCACATATGTGTCTGAGTTTTTCAATGTGATTGCTTGGTAGAAATATCAAATTATTATAATAAACTGTAATGATAGGTTCATTTATTACTATAAAACATTCTCTCAAGTGAATTATGTCATGCTTTTGTATTTTACAGATTGAAAAGGACAATAAAGAACTTAGGGACCTGAGATTAAATGCAGACCAAGCCAAAGTAAGCAGTTTTGCATGAATCTTATCTCCATTGTCCACATTATTCATACACTGCACTACAGACATTGAGTTCATATTTGACTCTTGACAAACAAATTTTAACAACATTAATTTTACCTTAATTTTTATCTATAAAATCAGGAATAATTTTTGTTAAAATTTTGAAAATTATTTGTAAAAATTGACTCTAAAAGATTAACTATAAACTGTGCTCAGTTTTAGGCACCATAAACATTGCAAAAGAATGTCCAGATTATAGTTTGATTTTGTGTGACAATATTGAGGATGCATCACTCGAAATGGGGGCATTTTTGTTTTTATGTTGTTGTTGTCATCAATACTAATAATCTGAAAAATTCCATGCTCTGTTATTGTTGAAAATTTAGAAGCTGAAATCTGAAAAGTGCAATATTTACCGAGTAAATTCAATCAAAATAAGTTAACAACTATCATGAAGATGCACTTTAGTTATTTTTAAATCACAGAACCGGGCTTACATTTTCTGGAAATAGTGTCAGGATGACTCACTCAACCAAAGAACTAAACTCATACTCACCAGGTTGACTATACATCCGCATGCAACCTTGCTCCACTAATCCTTCCATTCTGAGTTACCTCCACCTACAGCTGACTGAAATTCTCACTTAATGCAAATTGACATAATGTAAATTAACCATAACATTTGATTATGAATTTTATATATATGTAATATAGATATATGTAATAAAAACAACTAATAAATGATGAGCTGGATTATTTGTTACTCTTGATCTCACATGTGTACCCTCCTTCTATTAGCTTGTACTCATTGTCAGGCACAATTTTCAACATTCCAAAAGCAAAATATAGATATATGGTGATCAAAATATAGATCATATCTGCCTGAAATGTGCTGTTTTCTAGGTTACTTTGCTATCGACCCATTATGTTTTATTATATTGAGTTTTCTTATGTGTTTAATAGTTTGTATGAAAAATTATTGTGAATTTTATAATTATTGTTAGAGCTTTTAAAGATTCAGTTTATTAAATTTTCAGTAGTAAGAGTAGTAGTATATTGTAGGAGTAATGATATTTTCTTTTTATGTGTGTGTGTGTGTGTGTGTGTGTATAATTTCAGTTTACAGTAAGAAGTACTTATTGATGTGCATATTCTCCTAATTATTAGCAGGGACAAGTGTAAATGCTTGATAACTTATTGATAACTTAAAGGCAATTTAAGTTACTAAATAGATAGATATCATGAAAAATAGCAGCACACATGGAAAGTTGGGGTTTCTTCAATACAGAAAAATTATTGATTCTTTTTTATCTTCTGCCGCTCAGTGAAACTCGTTTTCTTGAGCTTAAAAGAGTTTGAAAGATAATTTACTTCAACAGATCAATCAGTAATAGAAGATAAATTTATAATAGGATTCAAGAAAAGTTAGCTCCTTTATAGCGGTACTTTTCTCTACAGAATGCACAATTTGCATATGAATTTCATTAATAATTCAGATAAGGTGTAATTGATAGGAGTCATGAGGTAGCCAGCAGAGAATAATTGGGAGTAGCTGAAATGCAAATTTGACAGTAACGATATTGGTCTATCAATAAATATATTTAAATGGATATTTGGACATTGCATAAATTTAATAAAAGGTTAAAAGTACTTGATTTTGATATATTCCACCTGCTCAACAGTGAGTTCAGATGTTACTACTTGTAGTAAGAGTTATTTCCCTTGTACTGTAAAAACGGTTTATCGCTGACTATCCGCAATAAAATATTGAAGCATGTTCAAAATCTAATTTTCTTGCTAAAAGAGGAAAGTTAGTTCCAGGAAGTTTATTTACTAAAATATATCTGACACAGATGGAAGTTTAATTATTAAAATATGTCTAATGCCGTTGGAAGTTTTCATTAGATTTTCTTTGTTTTTCTTTCTCTTTTTCTTTCTTTTTTCCTTTCTTTTATTCATCCATTATTCCAAAAATCTAGTAGGTTTTGGAATTCCTTGCTGATGAACCCCAGTTTACACCATTTTGGGAATTCTTTTAATAGTAAATTTAAGAACATCACTTTGCATTATATATATATATATATTAATATGAACACTAATAACTAATTTGTTTCTACCATTTTCCTGTATATTTTAATTTTATGCTATACTTTTTTTCTTGAATACTTTTTTTTACCTCAATGGTTTTAGTAAATCACATTTTACAGCACAATTATATACGCCTTCTGTTATGAAACTGTAACTTTTTTGGAACATACATCTATAAATCTATGTCATTGTGAAATATATTTTTAAAATCTCAATTCTATTGCAGCGGTTACAAGAGCGAGATGAGCGTAAACAGGCATATAAAGAAAGGAAGGAAGAAGAGGCCATTCTAAAACTACTTGAAGTGATAAAGGCAATGATCAGAAATTTGTATTTATTATTCTATGATGTGATTTATTTATTGTTTTTGTAAAATCTGAGTTATATTTAAGTTATAATTTATTATTACACTAAATTTTGTCCACAACTTTGCTCATGTAAATGTCAGCAGAATATAGAATGTAAGGCAACTGAATTAAGGTTTGATCTCTTTCGGGCAGTCACTGAAAAATAAGAGCTAACTTCACAGCATAATTCAACCCATCAAAATACAATATTTACTACAGCCTGATATCTAATACCCAGAATGAAAAACACTATCTGAGTGAAACACAAACCATCTGCTGTGGACAGAGGTCACAGTGATGTATTAGCCAAGATCTGCATGCATGCACTTTTTATAAAAAATGTTTGTAGTAGGTTATATATGTAACTTGCTACTGACGTGAGGTTTGTATGCATGCATTTTATTTTTAATGGAAAATGTTCACAATTTTAAGGCTACTGGTAAGCTCTCTTATGAGATAGTGAAATGTTATTTAACCTGTCTTGCTAGAGAATTAAGGTTTACAAGAGAAGAAATCTGATTAAAATCTGTCCAGTACTTTTTTTACTGAAGTCCAGACAAACCCACAACAATAGCAGTTTTATTATATGTATTATTACATGCTGTTATAAAATTGGTATAATTAAATGGGTGCCTAAAGAAAACTGGGAATCATCTAACCCAGCAGCATGAATAGAGATTTGTTGTGTAAAAATAAAATATAGTTTCTAAGTATATATTTAACTTTTAACAGAAGTAATAATAACTAACAAAAAATATATATTTTATATTTTATAATCATTGTTTATTTACTATTATTGAAATAAATATTGATTACTTGTTAGATATGACCTCTTCTCTATCAGTTTTCATTTCTATTTAAGGGACCCAGCTAAACCTTTGAAATACAGGATAAATGCACTGAAATTTGTAATAGGAGGTTTATGGAGCTTTAAAAATACCCATATTTAGTCATTCTTTCACCACTTATTAAGCAACTTAGCAATGCATTTTGGAACAAAAGTAAATCCATCAAATCGATGTATTGAGCAGTAATTGAAAATTGTACATGACTGTTGCTGGAGCAGTTATGACCTTTATTCTGGAAATAGGTTAAAACATTATTATTAGGGAACTTAATTTTGAATATCATACTTTGGAATAAGCTCTTACTGTATAATAAACTAATTGTAAAGCATGAAGGCAATAGACATTTATATTGGAAAAGTGATTGAGTGTGAATAACTACTTGCTACTTTAAATACTGTTTTAACATTTGGCATTTTGCAGAGTCGTGGAATTCAGGTAACTTCTGTCCCCATAACACCTGAAACAGTACACCTTAGTCCCACTCTTTTAACCTGTTTGGACCCCCTTCACCCCTCAGGTGCCCGTGTGCATCTTGATGAGAGTGGCACACTCCAGTGGCCAGTATTATTCTTGTATCCAGAATATGCTCAGACTGACTTTATCCAGGTTTTCAGCGAAAACAGCACGTATGTTTTATAACTGATGGCTTTCTTACATTAGAAAACACAAACTGATTAGTTATAAAAGTGTTCTTATATAATTTCAAATTTATTGATAATTCATAAAATATTTAGCGATTGACTAAGGCTTGGATTGGATTGAATATAAGTGTACAGTTTTAAGTTTGTGAATGTAAATTTATTTTCACATGCACATTTTGTTATTAAAACTTGTTTAAAATGTTATTAATTATTATTTTTTAAATTGGTTTTAACATTATCCCCATCTGAGACAAACTTGTTCAGGCAATACAAAAATCAATTTATTCTGCATGGGACGTGTGACTGTCTTTTAAATAATAGTGTAGCAATAATTAATATTCTTCACATTCATTTAGCATCATATTACCTGGATACTAAATCAAAATTCAGATAATTAAAATGAAACAAGCCTTGCACTACAGTGAAAATGAAAAGTGTATTGTGTCACATGTACAACAGAGAAGTACATTTGTGCAATTGAGTTGCTTAAACTTCATCTTTGAAATTAAAGCATACCAGTTCAGGGGTCATTTTATCATCACTACATAATTCTCAAATTTATATTTACAGCATTTGCCAAAAATTCTTGTAATTATAAAGTAGTATACTGAATGTAGATTTCTACATTCATTTTCTGTTAGAGTTAAGTGTTAAAAATAATTTTTATACTCTGTGTTAGATTTTGCAGATTTATGCTAGCAGAATTTGCATGCTGATACAAGTGCAGACAATTGTCTTTCTTTAATTGAATCTCTTTGTTAAGCATTTTAAATGACAAAAATTAATTGTGTGGTATTTTATTTCAGATTCTTCGAACATTTGACACAAATGTTTGGACCACAGTTGGATCCCCCAGGCTGGGATGTAGAGCACAAATACACTCCAGACAGTGTTCAGGTTGGTTGTTTCTTTCTTTTTTTTTTCCAGTATTTAACCCAGTGCCAAGACAGCCTTGCAAATAGACCTAGTCTTGTTTTGAATGATTTCACATGCCTCAATATTTCATGTGCAAACAACCCCTTTCCCTGGAATGTCACATTCAATTCATTTCATTTCTCAAACATCAGCTGCAAACATCATCTCATATCTCCACTCATCACATACCATTTTGGTCACAAAATCACATGAAATCCCCATCATGTCCAGAAAGAGGAGGATTTCATTCTGTAATACCCAAACCTGTTTTAGCATTTTTTCCCAGGCTCAACTACCTAACAGTATTGTGGTAAATCACATCTCAATACTCTTCCTCCATATCCTCAAGCAAAGATTTAAATTGTCGATAGTTGAGCGCCCTTGCTCTGATTGTGTTCACCATGCTCACTACAGGATCCACCACATGCTTTAGGTCCAGTGCAGCTTTACAAAGGCTTTCCTGATGCAAAATATAATAAAAAGACAAGATATCACTGTCTGGGTGTTCTGCTTTTAACTTGTTCTTTAAAAAGTTAACCATACCCACATTTTTTTCAGTAAATGCTCTGGTCCCATCTGTTGTAATGCTTGCCATTCTATTCCATGACAAGGCACTTTTCTCCACACAATCCACAGCACACTCAAACAAGTCCAGTGGTTGTATTTTTCATCGATTCCAAACCAAATAGTTCCTCTGCGATGACAAAATTGTCATCAATTCCACAGATAAAGATAAGTAACTGTGCAGTGTCTTGGTTATCAGTGCTCTCATCCAGTGCCAAAGAAAACCAACCAAAATCTTTGCTCGCAGTGTTCAGCTGTTCTGTTAGTTCGTCACTGATTAAGTCTATGTGCCAAATTGTAGTCCTTCTTGATAATGGAAATTATTTCGACTTTGCTTCTCGCGTCAGAGCACAGGACACTTGCGCAATCTACAAAGCATAAAATGGCTTGTTTTTAGCAAGGTTGTTTTGCTACCATGAAGCTTGCCTCTGTAGCACTATCATGAAGTGTCGATTGCTTCATAAATATGGTCTGTTGCTTCTTCAGCTTCATAACACACTCTGCGGCTTTTTTTCCAGCATTCTTCCTCGGACATTTTACTACCAAATTCGCCATGTTTTGTTTGGTGTGTCATTTCAAATTGTATTTCTTGAGTAGGGCAACTGTCACATGACACAATAAACACACTGCCTTATTCCCTGAATTACTAAAGAAATATTTGTGTGTCCAGTCTTCATTGAAAGTACAGCATTCTTTTTCAGTTTTGCAATTTATAGTAGGGTTCGTGGTTAACTCAGGTCGGAATGTTACAGATTTTACAGTTGCAAAAATGAAACTGAAATGAGACAGAATTATATCAACATCAGCTGCGCATGCGTAGTATGTTCCGGCTATTAAAATGCGGAGCTAATTTTCTTTGACGCAAGGGAAGCAAGTCCATAAATATTGAGTCTCAGTTCAAGTTAGCCTCAGCACTGGCAGTTTACCGTGATCAGTTTACAAAAAGATTTTTTTGCTTAATGCTTCCGCGGGCCTCAGAAAACTCTGTGGGCCATAAATTTCCCATCCCTGATCTACACAATCATTTTATTCCCTTTCAGTTTTGTTCCTGATTCATATTGCTTAAAACTGCATTGATATTAAGATATATAATTATTCAGGTTAATAATTAAGTTTTTCATTTTGTTTTTCTTCTATGTTAAAATGTCCTGAAGAAAATAAATTTGTGTTTTGTTCAGATATTCTTTGAAGATCACGACAAAGAAACTTTGTATGCAGTCAGCAAATACAACACCTTGTTAGATGCTCTCCGTCATAAAAGGTGAGTCTTCAAATTGTTGGCATCATGCCACAGAAAGTGGGTATTCAAATTTCATACTGGTATTATACATTAAAATTAGTATAATGGATTAGAGGACTTAACCATAAATGAGTATTTTAAAAATTAAAAAAAAAACAATAGGGAACATAGTTTGGGATTGATATTTTCATGAAAATCTACAAGTACCAGTAATGCTCAGATTTCTTTTAGAGTAGTTAAATGCATAGGCATGTTGGAGTAGAAATAATTTGGAGGAATTATTTTGATAGTTCTTGAAGCCATTTAAATAAAACCTTATACAGAAATGTGGCTTCAGAAATGAGAGCAATAAGAAAACCAGAAGATAGAACTCATTGTCTATGATTTGGTAGAAAAGTGAAGGGGAGAGAAATGTAACTGGCAAAAGAGAAATGTGTTTTATGATTGGAGGCAAACTATATATAAAGAAGATGAATTTTGCCACAAATGTGTTATTATGTATAGAATCAGCACACAAACACACACATATAAAACTACAAGAATTTTTTTTATTTCAAAGATGTTAAAATTAGTAAATGTTTAAAACTGAGATTTATTTTGAATAATCAGAATTTGATTCAATCCCACACATGAATGTTTTTAGAATTGTGTGCAAATTGTCACTCACTTGATTCCCCCATATAAATCTAGTCCTAACTTGCAATGCCAATTTTCTCTCAAATAACAATTAAATTTACTCTTAAAAAGTAAGACAAAAAATGTCTATTACCTTGATGTATTTGAGATTTTGTCTAGATTTAAGCTCAAACACTTAGTTGAGGGTTTTTGTCTTAATAATTACAATATTCTATTCTAATTTTACTTAAATATTAAATTATTTACTCAAGCATTATAGTTTTCAGTTGTAGTTTTTATCAGTATTTTTTTTAATCCATTTCATCAAATAATAACTTTTTTTTATTGCTTCATATAGATATATTCTGCTAATTAGACAAGTATTAGTAAACTTGTTTTTAAATTAAAACTAAAAATCTTACGATTTATTTTCCTCCAATTTTCTTGATATATATTTTTTTCTTTCTGCAAGGTATCAAGTTTATAGAGGTACACCATCCTTCTTACTGCTGGTTAAAGATTCAGACTTCCAAAGAGAATTTCTTAAAAAATACAAAGTGGTTGTATGATTACCATCTATATACACTGGAGATACTCTTAACATACACACACACACTCGAGGATTTGTAAAATAAAGGGAATAAACTTTTAAATATTTAAACTGGATTTGATTATAATTGGCTTTTATGAGAGATTGTTTAAGAGCTTGAATATCTGAATATTTTGTTTCTGTGTCAATATATTCTTTATATCTATTCATGTGTGCGACTAAGCAGGTTTATAAAAATTATATCTGCCCAAGAGTATGACTAAGTGTATAGGAGTAAAGTCTACCCATGTGATTGACTGTGTAGATGCACAAGTGTGTGTTTGACTATGCAGGTGTACAGATATATGTCAAGCTACATTTGACTGGCAGGTATATTTATTATATATGACAGTAGACTGCATATATATTTGTCTTCCCAAGACTGTGCAGTTGTATAGACATATGTCAAGCTACATTTGACTGCAGGTATATTATATATGACAGTAGACTGCATATATATATTTGTCTTCCCAAGACTGTGCAGATATATAGATCTACAGTGTTGGAACATTCTACATCTACTTAGCAGAGCTTGTGGAAGATTTGACTATTCTATAGTGAACAATAAGCCTGTGACATTGTTATGAAAACATGCGAAGGATTTTTGTGGCTTACATCATTGAACAGGTTATGTACAACTATTATCATATCACT
Organism: Sinotaia quadrata; assembly: GCA_028829895.1. NCBI lineage: Eukaryota > Metazoa > Mollusca > Gastropoda > Architaenioglossa > Viviparidae > Sinotaia > Sinotaia quadrata. The sequence continues at coordinate 137,320,619 of CM054178.1, read as the reverse complement.
CTATTTCTTCTTTGATGAGAATAGTTCTGTGATTGATTTTTTTATACTAATCTGACTGCTGAATCATATGTTAGGATATAAGACTGAATATATGTGTGTTATTTGTAGATAATTGTCTTCCTATGTATATGTGTTATTTGTAGACAATTGTCTTCCTATATATATGTGTGTGTGATCTGTAGATATATGTCTTCCTGTATATGTGTGTGTGATCTGTAGATATATGTCTTCCTGTATATGTGTGTGATCTGTAGATATATGTCTTCCTATATATGTGTGTGTGATCTGCAGATTTCTGTCTTCCAACGTATGTGTGTGTGTTCTGTAGATATCTGTCTTCCAAGGTATGTGCATTCGAGTCTGGACATGTGTAAAGTCTTCATGACTCAGTGTCAGTTGACATATATGCAGTGTTTGCAAGACTGCAGGTGAGTAGAGGACTATGTGTGTATGAGAGAGACACTCAGCAGATACACACACACATATAGGTTATTATATTTCTCATTATCAGATTAGTTATTTGCTCTAGTCTAAAACCAGCAAATTTATTATATTTAACTAAATATTTCATTGACCTACTCAGACATTTTATTGGATATTATTTTAAAGGCTTTATCTTAATCAACGTGGACACTGCTTTATTAATAATAAAGAAGGCTTGTTACAGTACATATTCCAAATATATGTGTGATTATGCATTATTCCTCTGTAGGTGTGTTTCATACATATATTAATTAAATGTAGAAAAATATCTCGGGTATAAATTAACAGTAGAAATGTCACAAATTTTGCTACAATAAAGTCACCAAAAAAAAGCACATTATAACCACAAAGCAAATTATGTTTTTCTTTTGTTGAAATGTACACATCAAATTATTTTATTAAATACATAATTACTTCTGAATGAAATATGCATAGTTGTACAGAAGTATAAAATAATCAAGTGGAAAGAAGAACACAATGTATTGACATCATTCAAAACTAAATATCAGAAAAAAGTTATTAAGTCATAGCTTTAAAACATTCAACATAACTGTTATAAACATACCAACATGGAGATTTGTTTCGCCATATTCTATTAAACTAGTTACAGATCAATTGTTTTAACAATCCATTGCATTTTAAATTCACCAGTTAAAGCACAGCAGCAGAACAATGGTATGACATGCAAAACAAAATCGAATCATGAATCACACGAGCCATCTCTTGTCTTGCTTCATAAGTTCATTTGTTTATTCTATATAGTTCTGTTTATAATGTGCATTTGTGCAGAGTTGACATGAAGCCAACCTGATTTGTGCTGCTTTCTTACAACAGTTTTTTTTATTATTAAACTTAAAGAATAAATAAATCTTAGGATTAAATTATTTAGCCACATAACGCTTTACACCACTGATGTACGTATTAATACTGTATGGTCCAAATATATATAGTCACACGTTTTTTCTAATTCTTTATTAGAAAATTATAACCACATACACACAAAATTCATACTTTTGATGGCAAATAAATAAAAACCGTTAAATGTAGATCAGAATGTCTTGTCTAAATCTTGATTCTATTACTGTCGTCGCATTCCACTACGAACGTTGGGGTAACATTGCTGTATTTCACTGTAATCTTTGATATTCCGAGTTTTATTTATTTTCTTATGTTTGTCTGACTTTTTATTTCTGATCTGATTGGAAGCTGCAAACTGAACAGAAAATGTTCTTGATAAAACCTAAAGATAACATTATTTCTGTGATGCATTGTGACCTCGGTTGCTGATGACGATAGGCACGGACGTTCTCATCTCGCACGTGACATAGTAACAATATCAAGGAAACGTGTCATGTGACCACATGACTTATCTCCGGTGATCATATGATCACTAGCTGTACAAGATGGTGCTGCTGAGTGTCGTTATAGCGTGTGCGCTCTTCTTCTCCGGTAAAACTTTCTTTATGCTAAATCGTCTTAATGCTGTGCATTTTTAAAATAATTTTTATGAATTAAAAAAATTTATATAAAACTTAATTTATTTTATTAATGGTCTTATAATTATTTTTCAAACAAATATTAGCAAAACTTTTACGTAAAACTCGTTCTTAAGATGTAGTCTATGGTATAAAAATTATTTCACCTGCTGCCATTTCATTTGTTATAATATAAGCTTTAAAATAGTTCGTGTTTGTAGAATATGTGCAGTAGCACAAACTCTTATATCTATCATCACATGGGGGAGGAGCGTGTAAAATTCTCTTGTGCAAGTATCTATCTGCCAAATTTGCACAAGCAGTTTTACGAATTCGTCTTTTAAATTTTTGGTTCCCGCCTATAAAGTTCTTTTAAAAAATAAACTAAGAAGTCTAATTAACCCTTTCTTTAATTGTAACCCAATTCTAGTCTGCACTTAGTATATTTTCAATGTTTCGCTTATTTGTACATAGATTTTGGTTTACTTTACACTAGTAAAGTAGTATTGAAACACCACATACACCATTCATACCAAAAGCAGTTTCCCTATTATTTGTATTTCTTATACTGTTATAGGTAAAAGTCTTCCATATTTTAGCTTGTATTTTATCAACTTTGTTGAATAATCCTTGTTAATACAGTAAAATCTAGTTTATAACCTCAGATAACATCATTAATTCAACATAAAAATTAAAGTTATGCAAGTATGGCTATTAAATTTTAAGTTAATATTAAATGTAATCTAAATGGTGAAACAAATTTTGCCAACTCAAATAATAAATATGGACTTAATTATATATTACCCACACTAAGAAAATATTTTAATGAGAGTTGATTGAAAAACCTACTCATCTTTAATTACACTTACGTTCACACCAAAATTTATTTTTTAAATCCAATGTCTACCTTACAACTTTAGACCTGGTGGCAACTGCTTCAGTCAAGAATGCAGCACCTGTATTCAGCAGCACATACCAGGTGTCAGGTGTGTTGCGACTGCCCTATGCTGAAATTGTGGAGCCTTTTTTGGTGATGTATGATGGACCCAACAAACGCAGCCGCATTGACTATTATAATGGTAATGAATTCTTCTTCCCTTATTAACTGTTAGTAATGTAATAATGAATTGAACATATAAGCATATGGCTCATTCTCTGGGGAAGTGTACCACAAAGTGAGTCCATTTGAAATGTTTTCTTTAAAATAAAGCACTGAAATATCATGGTTTTATATTCTATATGTTCAGAATTGATGTGAGAAGTACATAAGATAGTTGTATGAATATGTGTTTATTTATTTTATAATTATTTAAACATGGATACACATAGTCATTTTCATTGTTTTAAATAATCCAATAAACTTACCATATCAAGGTTTTCTTTGAAGTAATAATACATTAAAGCAACATTCAGTATTCCTTTTATCTGCAAATGGTCAGTATTGTGAAGAAATAATATTTTGAAAAGGAACATTCTTTGTTTTTCCACAAATTGGATCCCCCGAAAACTTTTATTCTTTTACCAAATGTAGATTTGTCAGACAAACACTCCATATGATTTATAAATAGTTCATTTACCGGATATATTCATACACTAATGTTTTTTCAAATTTATTCATTAAATTCAGAAATATTCAGCTTTAGGAAAACTAATTTGACTTCATTTCCTTTTTAACACATTACAATGGAATTAATAAATTTGTAAATATAAAATAATGACAGTAATATCGCAAACTGCTTCTTACAGTTTTCTAAGATGCCACCATATTCTGGAGAAATCTCTCTCATATCATTTTCTGATTTTGTCTTGGTGTGGAGAGTTTAAATGCCAGATAAGAAAGATAACTTTCGTTTCACATGCAGATCACATTGTTGCAAAGGAAAGGTGGGAAAATTTTCATAATCATTGATGTTTTAAAACAGCTAATTTTAATATATTTTAATTAAATTGACAACATCAAAAATATATAGCTTACAAAAGTTACATATTTATATACATATCCATGAGGTTTCTTTTGCATTTAAAGTTTCACATAGCTGTGTGTATGTTTAAAACCTGAGATAGTAAGGGTAGAAAAACCTGTGAATTACATTCAAGAATAGATAATATCATGTTTAGGCTTAATATGTATATTTTAAAAATATTATATTTAGATAGATACTTTGTTTTATAATTAATATTATCTTTGCAGCATATTAACTTAGCCCGTTTTATGCTTAGTTGAGAAAAATAGAGCTTCTTTCATGATGGCTGATAATTTTGTTAATGATTTTGATAATAGTTTTGATGGTTTCCACATTGTAAAGTTATAGTTTTATGCCCTATTTTAAATTTAAATATATCCAGATTAAATTATTAATTTAAGTTAATAAAGAAAATATATTTGTTGTAATGAGATTTTTTCTGGTAAAATTTTACTTTCTAAGTTTACAACAGAAACACTTGCTTTTAACATATTTTAAGCTCTTAAACATCAACATTTTTATAATTTTTATCTTTACTTTTTATTTTTTAATGTGTTAGGCCCTGTTGTAGACTTTAACATGTAAAATAATTAGATTTAATCCTCTTTATTTTTTTGCATTTCATGTAACAAAATGGTACACATGCTCAGAGAATTAGCTATATATATTTCTAATATTACTTTGTTAGAGTAAAAGATGCATGTATACAAATTAAAAATGCATACAACATGCAAAAATTACTTTTGAAAAAGTCGTATTACAATTTTATGGTCTGGGTTTTTTTTCTTTCCTGTGGAAAATAACTCCTTTATTTCTGTCGTTATCTGCTAAGATTGGTATTGTATGTCTTTTATTTTTTTAATAGAAGAGAAGTGATTAGATCAAGTGGACAGATGTATTGACCTCACACATGGTCAAGTGATTAGGTCAAGACGACAAAATGTTTTGACCTCCCAGTGCAGTTTGTTTTAAGATGGTTTTTATTTTTGCTGTTTTTTGTTTGATGTCTTTATGTTATAACTCACAGCAAAGCATTAAATACAGCTGCTAATTCCTGTTTCAGTGCTGTACCTATCTACATTTTTACTTTTTTTTTAAAAAAAACAAAACACCTCTGCTTGCCTTGTGTTTGACTTTGTTTCATTTTTATCTCTTGTTATCCTGTCATTGCCAGATCCTATAATTGGTTCGTTTACTGTAAAAGAAATAAAAGTAATTTAATTTATATTGTATATAAAATTATGTTTTGGAACTCATACATACCTTGAATACAGTATTGGTTTATGTGGGAACATTCTTTATATAGTATAACTAATAAATTCCAGTTTTTCATGAAATATTTTTATTACTAGGTTTAGGCAGTCCTATAAATTAAAAGACCTTTGTTGCACACACACAGGTACATTAACACATAACTATAAATATTTTCTGAATGTAATCCTAAGTTTCCAAACATGATGAGCAGACATTTGCTTAACTGGCATTCATCTGTCATCTTTTACAGTAGAAATGGTCAAAAGAAATTTACATATATCACCCGTGATACCCTTGGCTGATATTTTATTTTAATTAAATCTAAATTTTAATCTTTCAGTGTTTTAATACAAACCATATGAATACAGACAAAAATATTTTATGTATTCCTTTTGATTTCAATTTTGTTTTTAGTAATTGTTGAAGTGCTATAGTTTTGTGTACAAATTACTGATGTGGGGTTTTTTATGAAATATGTTATTATATATTTAATTTTTAAAATAACCTATTTACCCATTTTTAGACATTCCTGTAAATTCCAAAATGTGGCATTTTCTTCATAATGAAAAACAAACACTTCTAGAGGATAATGAACTTATAATTAAAACCATTCTGATTTTGAAATTTGCAGCGTTTTAATAAATTTAATAAATGTGATTAAATATAATAAACTGATAATGTTGAAAAAAATATGTTAACAATGAGTAATACAAATTGTACTGTATCATAAGGAAACAGAAGCCTTTTTAAAATTTCTAAATGGTTATAAATTTACATATTCAGGGAATCTCAAAGGTTTCCAGCCAGTCATAATATCCTACACACACTCTCTCTTTCTCTCTCTAGTGTAAAAATAAAAAAATGTCTCTCACTGGACGTATGTATTATCCTTGTAAAAGTACTTAGCTTCCTGAACAAACCAATTGCAAGCTTTCTTTACTCTGCTCTCCAAATATATAATTATTGAAGACCACCTTTTAATAGCATATTTACTTTTGAATACAATACTGTTTCTTTTCATCAGGTCTTACAAAGACAATCCAACGCGCTGATGTTGGAGCATATGGTATTTCATACAAATTGGCATATATGACCACTTATACAGTCACAAATGTTCTCAGCTGTTTCCAAGTGAACGGCAGCCAGGACAACCCCGTGGGCATACAGACCATCTTCCCTGATACTACAGGCTTCACAGTGAGTAAATTATTGGAGACTGTTGTTTATTATGTTGACAAACAGTAGTGTATACATGTTGATATTTGTTCTTTTAACATGTTAATCTAAAAGACTTGCAGAAAAACCAAAAATTCAAAAAATTTCATTTTGATTTCAAGGCATAGCTTTGATATTGAACTATTATATATATGTAAAAAGTTAGTTTCTTTCTTAACCCATTCAGCGTCATTGGGATGAAATGGGCCAGCTTATTTTTAGCATGTTTGACATTCTAATTTTTACCAATCAGTCTGAATTAAACATGTGTTCTTAAATTAATCAATATGTCTATAAAAAGTAGTGATTTAAATTTTAAAAATCCATTAATTAGTACAGTTGGTTTTAATTTTTTAGCACGACCCATTCAATTATCATTTTAGCATGACGCTGAATGGGTTCTAAAGTTGCATCATCTGAAGGCAGAGAATCATTCTTAATCTAGTATATGTTTTAAACTCTTTGTATTAATTCATCAGTTATTTCCATGCTTGTCCAGATGACTTTTGGTCATTCATTAGTACCCCAGTCACGGCTTGATTTAGCTCTGATCCATGATAGTGTTGTACATATACCTGACATTTGCCCTTATTATATTTATACAATTATGCTTTTGTGGCAGAGTAAATTTGCCTATCCCTATTTCTAAACTTAATTGTTATATAAATTGTTAAATTGTCAAAGTTATGGTGGTATTTTCATAACTGTAAGAGTTTTGTAAACAATTCGAGTTAGAATATGCTAGAAATTGCTGATGCAACCTAAACCAGTTCCAACTGGATGAGTAGTCTTTATTATCCAGTGGTTAAGATTTATGGAATGGGCTGAGATCAAAATTTCCTTGTTGTGGAGAACTCTGTAGTCTAATCACTTTGATTTTGGAGTGGCACGAATTCCAGTCATGAAAGGTGGTTGTTAGCTTAATGTGAGTTAATCGACTGATTGAGAGAGAATGGACTTTGAAAAATTTTGTGCATATTGCTATTGATATATATGTTATACTTGTGTTTTAAGTGGAGATGTATTATGTGAGTAGACTATTATTTCTAATATTTTTTAAATTATGATTCTCGTATATAGTATGCTAAACACTTGACATTGTTTCTAGTGAATGCGCTCATAAAATTGATATGCTGTATTTATTATGTTGTGTGCATATATTGGGCTAATAAATACTGTTGCAGAAAACTGTTGAGACTTGAATGTAAGAGAGAATGGAGATAAAGATGAATAAACTAAAAACTTAGCATTTGTTCCCTGATTTACAGGGAATAATAATAATTTTACAGGGAATAAGCAGCCTTTCCTTATATTACCTTAATCTCCTGGTTTACTGATTATAAATCACTATGACCGTGGTAGACTTGAAGACTCGAGAAGTTTCTAAGTGTAAGGAATACACTGCACTCTGTTGATGCATGGTGGCAAAGTGTGCTGACTACATTGAACAATTTCTGGTACAAGGAAGTTACTGGTAATTGCTATAATTATTGTAATGCCTGAGGGAGCTAATACGGTGGATCACCAGATGGCCTCAAGAGAATAGCGGCTAGTCAGTGTTTTACAACATGAGGAGGCAAACACATGGAATTTACAGTAATAATTAAACAATAAACTTGTGACTTTGTTACAAAATGCATATGAAAAGACTATTGCAACTTCACCTAGATAACATTAATTAGAAACTATTATCGCTCATCTCTAATGACTCAATTTCTGTTCTCTGATAAGAGCTATCCTGTAATTTGTATTGACACTGATATGTTGAATTGTCTTTTAGGATGTAAGACTTTATAGGTATTAAAATTATTTGAACGTGGTTTTGTAGAAATATTGATGTCAAGTAATATTTTCATTGTATTTGTTATATGTATATTTGATTGTTGATTTAATAAATTTATTGTTAAATTTATTGACCTTACATATTATTATTACCTTACATTTGAGAAGAAAGTGGGTGAATGGGTCTCACTAAATATAGATTAAAAGACGGATTTATCTTCTCCTTTAGTAAGAAGTTTTCCACCTACGGAAATATTGTGCAACAGTAAGTGTTTGTCTTTAATGTTGTGGAAGAGAGAAAATGTTTACAATGCCTACATATCCACCAAGTGAGAGAGACAAGTGTGTCTGCTGGAGAATTATTAATAACATAAATTAAGATTCTCATCACTTGTAATTAGTTATGGATAATTAATAATAATAATAACCATTAACTAGATGACATTAGCATCACAGGTTTTTATGGTATTGTTAATTATTAATTTAAACTAACTATACATTGTTAGTGAAGATAATGCTTATCTTACAATAGCAAAACATAATATAATTTTATATATATATATATATATTTTGTTTATTTTTGCTTCATGTACAATTTGTAAATTCTGTTCCTGCATGTTTTTTTCAGTACATAAGATTAGTTTTAGGTGAATGAGCAAGGTCTTGCTAGTTACATGTATTTGTGTTTATCTTTCAGTTCTTGGGCAAAGATATCGTTAATGAGCAAGTTGTGTCTAAATGGGGTGAGGTGGTTGTCAATGGAAATAAGACAAATACATACACACTGTGGGTGAACAGTGATACCAATGCACCTGTCCGTTATGAGATGATGGGTTACGACTCTTTGCTTGGCTCCCATTATGACAAATATTACCTGGACTATTCAGATTATCTCCCCGATGCAGTTTTCTCATCAGACATCTTTACAGCTGGAAGTGAGTTAATGACCGGCACTACCAAATAAACCTGTTTTCATTAGATGTTGTTTTTCTTTTCAATTCAGATTCTTTGACAGTTTATCTACAATAAATTTGCATATTTTTAACTGTTCATTATCTAATATGGTATAATACCTGAGGTGATCTATATTTATGCAGTTAGCTCATAAGCTCTTAAACTTAATGCATTAATTCATCTGTCATGACAGATGAGTATGACCTAACAATGAATTGCCTCATATCTCACAGTTCCGACCATTCTAATTTTGATGCACAAGCATGCTAGAATGCAAACAAGCAAGTCTTGTTATTCATACACTTAACTCTTTCTTGAAGTTGTGGTAATCCATCCTATTCACCACAAGTCAATATCAAAGAAAGAACACAATTTAAATCATAAATTTCACTCTCTTAGAAATGCTTAGTTTTATTACCATTCGAAAGAATTCAAACTGTAAATCCAATCCTGTTAATTTCAAATTGTGATTCCAATCCTGTTAGTTTCAAATTGTAACTCCAATCCTGTTTCAAATTGTGATTCCAATCCTGTTTCAAATTGTAATTCCAGTCCTGTTAGTTTCAAACTGTAACTCCAATCCTGTTTCAAATTGTGATTCCAATCCTGTTTCAAATTGTAATTCCAATCCTGTTAGTTTCAAACTGTAACTCCAATCCTGTTTCAAATTGTAATTGCAATCCTTTTAGTTTCAAACTGTAACTCCAGTCCTCTTAGTTTCAAACTGTAACTCCAATCCTGTTTCAAACTGTAATTGCAATCCTGTTAGTTTCAAACTGTAACTCCAATCCTGTTAGTTTCAAACTGTAACTCCAATCCTGTTAATTTCAAACTGTAACTCTAATCCTATTAGTTTCAAACTATAACTTCAGTCCTGTTTCATATTGTAATTGCAATCCTGTTAGTTTCAAACTGTAACTCCAATCCTGTTAGTTTCAAACTGTAACTCCAAACCTGTTAGTTTCTAGCTTAAAGGGATTCCCATTACCATGACCTTTTCTCAGCTCAACTTTGCACAAAGTGAAGTTACTTCATATGTAAGGAACATTGTTGGTTTTTGACCCCACTTAACTTCCTCTGGTCACTTCATTCATTAACCAATTAAATCAAGCAAATTTCTCGCCCATGTTCATTTGACTTTCCTGGACATGTAGGTAGACATGGGCTTACACGTTGGTCTAAATTCTTTATCCCTGTGATTGTTTCCTGTTCGTGCCTCACTGCCCTTCTGGACTGCGTAGCCATCTAATCCTAGTCCACAATCAACAATCTTCCATGCACACTCTATTCCTTTAAGCATTTACTCACTACTTGGAAGTAATCATTTCCATTATTAAACCAACATAGGCAATAGAGTACAAAATGTATTTATATTCATATAGCTCTGCATTTTCAAGTTCCATCATGCAAATTATAATTTATTAGTGTATTAAAATATAATTAATAAGAAATGAAATCCCCATTTCATGGCACCTGACGACATATTTATCATTGCTTTTGTCTCCAGACTTAACATGCACCGGATTCCCAGGACCCGGAGCAGAACACCATGTGACCGTCAACCCAATGCGTGAATTTGTTCATCGCTTCGATGATCACACACATACCCTTTTCAGCTTGTTCAAGGACACTCACAACAAGGCTTATGACAGTGAAAAAGATCATGAAAATAGAAAACATGTTTTCAGACAAAATTTGAGGTGTGTGTCACTAAGTCACTAGCTGCCATAACTAGCAGACTCATAGCTGCTACTCCACTGTTCATTTTTGTTGCTGTTGAGTGGTGTATTCAAGGCTGATATAAGAATAAAGAACAGTCTTTAGTAGCATGTTTTACATGTAATTTTAATTAGTTCTTTTAATGTCTACTTATGTGATTATTAAATTAATGCTGTGTGCTATAAATGACATCTTTATAATTAGTGTCTTGTTTTATATATAATAGTGAAGCAAGATTTTATCAACATTTTGTAAACCTAACTTTTATTCATTTTTTTTTTTACTAATGTATACTTGAGTATTAAATTAATGCTTTATGCTATAAATGACATCATAGGAATAAGTGAGTTGCGTTTCATTTCAGTTTTTGTGAACTAAGAACTACTGATAAAGCTTTTTTTTTTGTCTTGTTTTAAATCTAGGTACATCAGTTCTGTAAATCGGGCAGGACGTACTTACCAGATGGCGATAAATCATTTAGCTGACAAAACAGATACTGAACTAAAGATGATGCGTGGCTTCCATCGTACTAAGAATTATAAGGGTGGTCTCCCTTTCAACAAGACTGAGTTTGCTAACGTCGAGATACCAGACCAGTGGGACTGGAGGCTTCTTGGTAGTTGGAATTGAATTTATTGGCTGTTACTGCTTGAATTTTGAATAATTTGTCACTTTTTTTTTAATCTTTTTTCTATCACTTCTTTACTGTGGTTTTTTTTTTAAAAGCTTTTATTATTTCAGGAAATCTTTTATATTAAAATATATTCAGTCATTTTCATTCACCACTTATTTTCATGTTATTTTTAGTGTCACTAAACTGCTTCTCCTTTAGTCAGAATCATCTCCATGCTGTACCCATTTCAACTTATGGTTTGTTAACAGCCTGATTATTCTATCTTCAGGTGCTGTGACTCCGGTAAAAGACCAGGCTGTCTGTGGTTCTTGTTGGAGTTTTGGCACTACAGGCACTATAGAGGGTGCATATTTTGTTAAGGTTTGTCACATCATTATATTGTCTACTTTTTATTTCTAGGCGCTCTCATTTAAGATTTATCACATAAACTTTGACCTATTGTGTCGGCTACTATGAACTTTTATAAATGTTTACATATTCTCGTAATATGCTTTTTTAAATCCTCTTACATACTCTCATTAACATTTCCTATAATGTTATAATTTTTTTATTTATGATTTCATAATTTTTTTAAATAAAAATTTACAATTTTAAAGAAATATAAATTAATTCTCCTTAAATTAGAAAATGTAAATAAGAAATATATAAAGAGAGAGAGGTTTAAGAAAGTTTGGGCAAGGAAAATTGAGAAATGTCCTTACACTGAAAAATTAAATTCAGGATCTTTTTCTTTCTCTTTCAAACTTTGATATAATTTTACAGACAGGTCAGCTGGTGCGACTTTCCCAGCAAGAGTTAATAGACTGCTCTTGGGGTGAGGGTAACAATGGCTGCGATGGTGGGGAGGATTTCCGTTCTTATGACTGGATCATGAAGAAGGGTGGTCTCACCACAGAGGACCAATATGGACAATATCTGGCAGTGGTGAGTAGCATTGCTATTTGTAGTAAGTGACATAGGAAACAGTAATGAGTAGTAAATGATATAGAAAACAGTAATGAATAACAAGCAAAATAGTAATAATGATTCAGGAAACAGTAATGAGTAACATACAAAAGAGTAGTAAATGATATAGAAAACAGTAATGAATAACATACAAAAGAGTAGAGTAATAAATGATTCACAAAAGAGTAGTGAGTGAAATGCAAGAGTAGTAAATGATACAGGAAACTGGCGAGTAATCTGCACAAGAGTAGTAAATGATTTAGGAAACAATTGTGAGTGACATAGACCTGTTTACCCTTACATATTTGTTGTAATTATTACAGAGAACTGACTGAAATTACTCTATTGCAGATGATAGGTATAAAGAGAGATCAAAATTTCAGTCATTTATTTTATTCTTCAAAATTTAGTACTTTATTATTATTAATATTATGATTTACCTGGGAATCCAAATAACCAACCTTTAATGTAAACATTTCAGATTGCCCTCCCCTGGATTTTCTTTTTACACTTGTATATTAATATAAAATGCACCTTTTTCAAATTTCATTCCCAGAACTTCGTGACTTATTCATTCACGGATAAATTAAAACTTGTTTTAGAGAAAGAAGTACTTAGGACATAGTATAGATAAATCACCTGTTAAGAAGAAACCAAACTTCAAACTTTTCTTCCAAAATAGTTTTTGGGAAAACCATTTAATCTTGTTCATTGCATCTTGTGTAAACATAGATTTCTTTTGTGGCCTTGGTGACATAAATGACTGTAAACTGTGCACAAAATTTAAATCCCATTTGGATTGCATTGCACTGAAGTAGTAGAATTCTGAGCCTGATGTTGTTTGTGGTTCAGAAGGGAACAGATTTAGAAGAACAATGAGCCAAAACAAATTGTGCCTGATAATCACAGAACATAATCTTCCTTTGGCTGCTGCTGATTCACTCTCAAGAGCAATGAAATAAAATGTTTCCTTATTCAAAGATCATTTCATATATGTCAATCTACTTGTACCATTGATTATTTTCTAGATACTTCATTACAGTGCATAAAAGACAATAAATCTTATTAAGTGCTCTTTTGAAAAGTTAAAATAGAAATACAAAATATGCTGTTGATAAATACTTTTATATAGCTTTAAATGCTTTGCAATATTTACGAATAACATAAAGTGAAACTGCTTATGAAAAATTAAAGATAGTATATTAAAGTAATGAATTCATTTGCAATTAAATTGCTATTAGTCGAAAATGGGTACACTTTTATTTTTGTTAATGTATCACTAAGTCAGGAGTCTACATTTGTAAGATGTTTAAATCTAAACATTATCATTAAAAAAACACTTAACAATCTATATAAAATAAATGAATACTTTTCGTTTTCTAAGGTCTGAGATTGTAATTTTTGAAAATATAATTAATTATAATAAATCACTGTTATTCAAGTCATATATAAGATTAAACATATATGTTATTAAATTTTGGGGTTTATTTCATTTACTTCCTTTAATGATAAATATTTTATATATTTGTTCAATATTTATTTTTATATAAAACCTAAAATGTTACCATAATTACATTAATATGTTGAACAGTTTAAAGAGATTTATTATTAATTTAAATGACTAATTTTAGGCCAGATGTAAAGCCAAATCCTGCAGTCATGAACTTCTTCTTTAGATTAAAAAAAATAATTTAAAAAATTGACTTTAAAATATTCATAAACTTTTCTAATTCCTATTTTAGTTCATATAACTTTGTAAATTTTTCTTGTGGCTCTAGTTTTCTTTTATTTTGGAAATGAAATTTCTGACCACTTTTCTGGGTTCTGTTTCAAATTGAGTTCTTATGAAGGAGCATCTGTATTCGATGAGAATATTTGTCAAATAGTGTATATTTTATTTAATTTCTTGTTAACCTCTTTAATGATTTATTATGTTTGTAATAAATACTTATGTATAGCACCATGTTTATCTACAGTTGTTAAGAGAGCAGTGCACATAACTGGCATATGTAGCACATATTACTGACAGGTCTCTCAAATTACTGATGAAACAGTAGTGAGTGACATGGGAAACAATCAAGAAGTATATAGGAAACAGTAGTGAGTGACACAGGAAACAATCAAGAAGTATATAGGAAACAGTAGTAAGTGACACAGGAAACAATCAAGAAGTATATGGGAAACAGTAGTGAGTGACATGGGAAACAATCAAGAAGTATATAGGAAACAGTAGTAAGTGACACAGAAAAGCTGTCATAGAGAACACTAGTGAGTGACACTATAACTATATGCAAAACATTGTGGTAATTAGCATTTCTCGTCGCCTTTGATTAAATGGTTTGGGCAAAAATTAATTCAACAAAATATGAAATGGTTTCTGTTGAAGAAAATATGGATTGGTATGAGATTGCTTAAGTATCTCATCATTTCTTTTAAAGCTCTGTTTAATAAAAATCCATTTTACAATTTTATGTTTTTGACAAGTTCTGAGATATTTTGGACATTTATAAAACAAAGAAATATTTCAGAGAAAGAGGATCAGAATGTGGCATGGTGGGGTTAGTAGCTTGATTCAAGTAAAGAGTTTAATTCAGTATACTGTCCATAATGCTATTGTTACCTGGTGTGAGAGTTCTCATTGTGTAGTGATTACTTGTCAGACAAGTTGTCTTAAACAGAGCTAGCCCAGAGTGAGTGAGGGATCTTTATGCAGGTATCACTTGTCATTGATAAGGCAGATTTAAATCACAACTAGCACATAGTGAGTGGGGGATGCAATGCTTCTAAAAGAAATGTTAAGTACTGATTTTTATCTATTGGTGAAATCCATTTGCTGATCATATTCCCTTGACTACTTTTTCAAAGGATGGCATGTGCAAACTTGACAGTGTGAAGCCTGTGGTGCAGTTGTCTGGCTACGTCAATGTGACCCCATATGACCAAGAAGCACTGCGCATGGCCATTTTCAGCAAAGGTCCCATCTCAGTAGCTATTGATGCGTCTCATAAATCACTCTCATTCTATGCTAATGGAGTCTATTATGAACCCGATTGTGGTGAGCAGAAAATATTCTTATCTTTTTCCTGATAATTTTCACTCCAATTTAAATGTACAATGTATTGTAATTTTATCTTTAATACAAAATCTGTACTTCCCTTTCTCTTATTTATAATGTATATATTTTGTTTGATTCTATTATTACAGTAGTGTCACATCTTAAATGCATTATTTAACTTATGCAAATTGAACTTTATGTGCTTGAGGAGAGGGTTGGGGAGATAGGGTTGGCATGAGCAGTAAGTTGAAAGATTAAATCTGCTGTTTCTTCAGTCAGTTTCAGTCATAAATGTTTGCCATAGTGTCATATATCTTGTCACACTGAGTGTGATTTTAGTACATTGTATTTAAAGATTCATAAGTGTTTTCATACAGCATGTCCTGAGTGCAAGCCAATTGTCTGTACTTCATCCAAAGAAACAGAAAACTTGAATGATTTTATTTTTGAAAATGATTCCATCTATGGGACTAAAATTGTTAATGACCTTCTTTCTGTCTTGGATGATGGAAAATCTTTAGTCATCATGATATTTGATTTATCTACCACTACTAATCTAACATATTGCTTCAGCATGTACCTAACATCCATGGTACCTCAATGCAGGTCATGATTATCAAAATGACAACAAATGTTATCCTGTATATGAAAATACTCTTCTAGCCAAGACTGTCTCTGCTTAGTGTCCCATAGGGCTCTGTTCTCAGACCAGTAAATTTTATTCTGTACACAGTCTCCATGACTGAAATTTTTCCATCATCCAAGGTAGAGAGGTCATTAATTTTTAAAAGAGAAGTTTCACTGCTCTAATAGTGATAAACTGACTGAAAATTACTAAAAAGAAAATGGTGATTTAGGTGAAATGTTTACTGAGACAAGACAACTTTAGCAGGATTTGTGATGTAAATGAGAGATGAACAATAGATTTTAGGTAGTGCCTGGGGTTGTCTTTTTTTCCAAAAGGAACTTTAAAGTAACTATTTTGAGAAATGATGGGGATAGAGAAATATTAATGGTTAGTCCAAGCATATACATGGAATAGGATCGAATTTACATGATTTGGAGTGCATTTCTACAAGATAAGAATGTAAAAAATTCACTGACGTTGACTGAAATGCTGTTAAAGGTAATTGTTTGACAAGATAGAATTTAGAAAATCCACACATATTGACTGACTTGCTGTGAAAGTGAATTGTTTAAACTGTGTACCAGAACTGGAAGGAGATAGCACATCAGGTTCCATACAGATTTGTCTAATAGTTTTCACCTTGTTGTGGATAAAAAAAATTGCATTGATATGGCAGACTGTTTCTGCAGAGACTCCAATAAGATGTGGTGTACATTTATTTCTTGCCATTAATTTATCCCTTGCACTGTAATTGTTTCTAGTTGATACTTTCGCTGATTTTTGTACTATAAAGGGTGGATAAACTGTTCGTGAAATAAACAACATTCTTTTAAGCACAGTTTTCTTGGCCAGATGCATTTTATTGTGAGTTATTGTTTTGGATTCAGGAAGCACGCCAGATGACCTGGATCATGCTGTGTTGGCTGTCGGATATGGTGTGCTAAATGGAGAAGCTTATTGGCTGGTCAAAAACTCGTGGTCAACGTACTGGGGCAATGATGGCTATGTTCTGATGTCACAAAGAAACAATAATTGTGGAGTAGCTACAAGTCCTACTTACCCAATCATTCAGTAAAACGTTTTGCAATTTCTTGATTCTTGTAGAAGATGGTGAAGTTATAAGTCTTATATTTTTAAATACAAATCTTTGCTCTAGGTTACTTTTTTATGTATGTGTATATATGGTTTTCATTAATTCATTTGATTAGTGGAATGTTCATTGTACGGGTCTGATCAATTTAGTGTAGAATATGAATCATTGTGAAATAACTTTATGGATAACTACATTAGGATTTTTATAATCAGCAGTCATTTAGGGCTTTTCTTAGTAATCTGTTTATGTTCTTTTATTTGTTACTATTTAAATAATATTATTTTTAATTTTTTAAATATTTCCTTCTCCTTGAAGCTAATTTCATTTCATTTCTATAAAATTGTCTATTTTCATAAAACTGAAATTGCAATAAACTGAATTTTAAACTATGCAGCTTGTGTGATGTACTCTGATACTTTAAACTTATGCAGCTTGTATGATGTACTCTGATCCTCAAATTTCACTCTCATACTGTTGTAACATCGTTTTACCAAAGTTACTTTCAAATGTTCATATATTTATTTTCACACATTTCTTGAAATACTCAAATTTGTATTAGGTCGATTTACTGGATTTTTAGTAAATGCAAGTATTATCAGCAAATGATCTCTGATGACTTAATTGAACTAGATGTATACAAATAAAAATTAGTTTTTTGCTTTCCTGATTTGTGGCCAGAAGAATTAAATCCAACTGTTAACTCCAAAATTATAATTTATATCATGAACATTCTCACTTCAGAATAAATTATTTTTTTAAAACATGTTACTGAAAATAAACTAAATTTCCATTTTATTTTCTTATGTGTTCTTTATTTTGATTACTCTGACAAATTTGCCGGAAGGTATGTCTTTGTAAATATGTTATTTCAAACAGCATCTGTGTTCATAAGCATTTTGTTGCACTTTTACTGCAAGCATTCATTGTTTGTCCTTGCTGCTGATGTATGTATATTGTGTTTATCCTTGCTGATGTATGTATATTGTGTTTATCCTTGCTGATGTATGTATATTGTGTTTATCCTTGCTGATGTATGTATATTGTGTTTATCCTTGCCTATGTATGTAGATTGGGATGTATGTAAATTTTGTTGGTCCTTGCTGATGTATGTCATTTGTGCTTGTCGTTGCTGAAATATGTAGATTGTTTGTCCTTAATGATGGATGTAGATTGTTTGTCCTTGCTAATGTATGTAGATTGTTGGTCCATGCTGATGTATGTAAATTGTGCTTCTCCTTGCTGAAATATGTAGATTGTTTGTCTTTGCTGATGCATGTAAATTGTTTTTGCTGATGATGTAGATTGTTTGTCCTTATTGATGGATGTAGATTGTTTGTCCTTGCTGATGTATGTAGATTGTTGGTCCTTGCTGATGTATGTAAATTGTGCTTCTCCTTGCTGAAATATGTAGATTGTTTGTCTTTGCTGATGCATGTAAATTGTTTTTGCTGATTATGTAGATTGTTGGTCCTTGCCGATGTATGTAAATTGTGCTTCTCCTTGCTGAAATATGTAGATTTTGTTTGTCCTTGCTGATGTATGTAAATTGTGCTTCTCCTTGCTGAAATATGTAGATTTTGTTTGTCCTTGCTGATGCATGTAGAATAAAATTTTATGCACAATGTGGGGATGGGTGAATGTCACAAGGAAAAAGAGAGTACAAAATTTTATAATATAATATATACTGATTCAGTTAAATACCACCATAAATTTCTTTTCTAAGACATAAGATTCAAGATACACAGATAACCAAATAATGCTGAACTTCTTCAACACACAAACATATAACTAATAATATTAACATAAAATAATATAACTTAATAATAAAACAGCTAAATCTCCTCAGATATTCATAAGAAGCACTTTCAATTACTCAACAATGAAATAGCACCCGTGAAATTCATAAATAATTAGGAAGTTCAAAACCAACCAAATACTATGAAATAATGTGTGTATGCACTTCATTTATCATTCGAACATTCTAAGTACTGAGATTTGTCAAAACTTTCAACAAGCATTATTTCAGTTGTTTTGAACTATATTTTAGACCTCACCTGGTCACACTCTGTGAATTAATAGATCTCATTAATTTTTTTTTTAAATGTTGATGTGTAACAGCTAAGCTGTCCACATCCCTTAATGTGTTCTTTGCATCATCTTCCCCATGTTTACTTTTAATGAACCACGTTTACCTCCAATGCATTAAACTGTTGTATACATGCTCATGTCATCATTTGGTTTCTTTTCGTATTCACCATGAATACTTCATGACAGCCAATGAAGGAGCGTGCAGTATAGATAGACTGGTACACACAAAAACGGTTACCAAGGAAATAGAAGATCCGAAAACCCTGATCATGAAGCCCGCGAAGAATCTGTAGAGCTTTCCAAAATGTCATGCGTGATGGAATGGGGAATTCAGTGCTGATGAGATGCATCTCAAATAAGAGCTGGCGAATGTTCTGGAGGCTGCCAGATTCCAAAAGAGCTGTCAGGCAGTTCAGCTCGTCCTGTTCAATGTCAAGTTTCAGAATGTCAATCTGTAAAAAGGAATTTTTTTACATGTTGACATTAAGTAGAATTTGTGTACAGTGTGTTTCAGCTTCTAGCCAGAACATTTCAAATATCCTAATAGAAGATTGCTGTGATTCTGTTTACCAATGATAATTTCCAACTCCAGCAATGTCTGAAATATTTTCTATGAATCTTTATGGTTGATTTATTCTAATTAGGAATGGTTCACAGTTCTATAATTGAATTGGATGTAACAGTGGACTTAAAGTATAAGTGATCTATGGATCGTTTGATTGATTAACTAGTAAGCACTATCTTTGTTAACTTAATTATTATTACAACTAATATTAGAAAACCTTTTTATATCCTTTGTTCATAAACTCAATTTTGTTCAGTAATTCTTAGCAGTTCAGCTACTTTATTAATTCTTTATAGTGAAATAATTTACTTTTTGACTGTTGATTTAAAAATTAAACTATCTTTGAAAATCAAGTTGAGCATCTAATGTCATCCATGAATTTTAGCTAAGATCTGTAATAAGTGACCAACACATTTAATTAGTTATGCTTAGCTTCCAGATCTAAATGTCTCTGAACTTAAGCTCAATTCAATCATTCTTCCTCCATGGGGGGGGGGAGGGGTGTCATGGTGCAGGAGATTTTTGGGGGCAGTTGTAGTTGTTAATTCACATTTTGTTAATGATAAAAATCAATAATATTTCATATCAAATAACCTCAGATGGAGTATAGTGATATAAATTGCATTGTAATTAAAGATGTGCTCTTTACTTTTACAGTAGCATTTGTATGGTATGCATATCTTTTCTTTGAGTAGAAGAAAGTATGTTGACAGGAAAGCTAATGCATTGATCCAAGTTAGAAATACTAAGCTTTTCAGTCAAAATCTACCTCTTTAGTCTGATTACACACATCTATACACATACACACACGCAAGTACACACTGACTAAGAATAGCAAGATAGGTTAGTTGGTCAAAGATATCTAAAATACTTTTTCCTGTCTATCCATTTTGCTGAGCAGCAAATGCAGCAATGGTAAGTCAGGGTTACATACAGATTCCTTGAGTGATCAACAATGAACTTGCACCAGTGAAATTCATAACTAATTAGGAAGTTAGTTATATGTAGCATTGTAATGAACTTGCATTCAGAGAGCACTAAGATTTATAAGCATGTAAGTGCACTGACACTGTATGATCTGTCCCTTGGTAAAATTTACATTTCATTTAGATTTGCACACATGCACATATATGATTAAATTTGTTTAAATTCAAATCTTAAATTACTTAAGATATGATATATGTTTCTAAAAATTACTAGAGAAGATGTGTCTCACTTTAACTTAAACTCAAATCTTAAAATTATGTAAGGTATGATAAATGTTTGCAAAAAATTACTAGAGAAGATGTGTCTCACTTTAGTATAGTTTTCTTTTGTAACACAATGCAATAAGTTACCCCAAGGACTTAATTTTATCTAAAATTGTTTCAAAAGAACTCCAGCAAGTGCTGCTATTTTTAGAAACTCACTGCACCTGTGTGTGATTTAGCTCTTTCTTGATTGTATCCAGTGTTTTCAAATTCCACCCTCTGTTGTCCATATAATTGGCAATACCAAGGCCAACACTATGAAAAGTAACATTCTTCGCAGTCCGGTATTTCTTTCTGGGGTTCATGCTGTAAACATATGTACAGAGAGGAAAAAATGTGCACTTTGATATCGAAAATATTCAGACTAGAAGGATCATAAAAACAGCAAAAAGATCAATGACTGAACTAGAAAAAATATAAAGGGATAAAACAGGAGATCCAACAAGTGGCTCAGGTCACATTAGAGAAAACATTAATTTCAACAAGAACTCAATAAGAGGCTCAGTGGTGATTTCAAACTAGATGAAACATAAAAGAGTTGGAATAAGAGATCCAATTTGTGTAGGGGAGGGGGGGTTGGATGTGTGGCTCAGTTCAAACCAGAGACAATCTTTTAAAAAAAAATATATCATGCAAGAGATCTAATAAGAGGCTAGATCAAACTAGAGGCAATATAAAAAAAAATACATGCAAGTAGCTCAGATCAAACTAACAGTAATATAAACAAAAATTCAAGCAAGAGGTCTTAAAAGTGGCTCACTTAATCATCCTGTAAGTAAATGAAGACAAGTCAAGACGCATTATGCATAAATGTAATTATTTGAGATGTACTCTGAGTTGTTAGGTATAAATACAAATCAATATGCAATTGACTAGTGTCTGACAGTCATTTACTCACTAAATGGTCAGGTGCTAACTAAACAGAAATGGCAAACAGTAAATGGATAGGTTAATTTAAAAATACATGCAATATCAAAATGGCAAAACAGAAAGTGGATAGGATAATATGAAAATGCATGCAATATCAAAATGGCTAACAGAAAGTGGTCAGATTAATGTGAAAATATATGCAATATCAAAATTACGAATCTTGAAAGGTGGTATATACAAAAATTATAAATCTTGCAAATAGTAACAAATTGAGTGGGTATAAATCTAATACAGAAATGGCACATTTTGGACAAGAAGTCAGTATGTTGGTGGATACATATACTAATATGTTAAATATTTACAAATAATAATCGGACAGTTGGATATTAATCCAAATAAATGTAATATAAAGAAATTTCAAATTTTGATAAGTGGTAAAGTAAATACAGATAAATAGATGTAGATGGAATACATTTAACAGGTAGGCAATAATAGATATTTTTTTAAATAATTATTTTACAAAGAATAATTTCCCACCAATGTTACCTAAATCTGCATTTGCTGTTTTATCAATTTAAGATCAGATTCCAATCAACCACTTCACCAGACCCTCCTCTCAATAACTCACCTGGGGTCAAACGAGTGCACCATGCAGCCAAACCGAGTGCTGATCGCATTATCAAAGGAGAAATCATAAGAGATACTGAAAATAATCAAAAGGCAATTGAAACTGTACATGTAATATTTGGGGGAAATCATAACCGATACTGAAAATAAATCAAAAGGCAATAGAAACTGTACATGTAATATTTGGGATAATCACAACTAAAGATAAATATATTAGAATTAAATAAAATTCTCACCTATACGTACAAATATTATAACATTTTTGGAGAAAAACATTTGATGACGACAGGACTGAAATAAAAGTGATGTTATATAAACTACACAAACAGTAGTCACCTCAGAAGTTTTAGCAAGTGAAAGATTGCAATAATAATTGGATTTATGGCAGTGGGGACACCCATATGATAAGTGACAGAGATTCTGTACCTGAACAAACTCTCAGAGAACCAAAGATCTACCCTCTTTCTGCAAGCAGAACATATTGGATGTGCCCACAGACTCCATATCTACAAGAGTTCTGGCAGGAATTTCAGACATAGGAATATATCTAGGTGGCTCACACAAAACATTTTGCGCAAAGACTGAGTTAAAATAATATATAAAAAATAACTTAATAATTTGCCTGTTCTTAAAGAAAGTCTTCACGGTATATCATTGCACAAATGACTAAAAGAAATATAATCAGGAACATATTCATATAGTTATACCATGAGATAAATACATACATAGAGAAAACATGTCACACAGAAAAACAGCACGAAACACAAAAGGGTATACAAATGTACAATATAATATAAAGTTAATATGTGATATAAAGTTAATAGTCAAACATACAAATAAATTAATATATAAAAATAAAGTTAATATGTGATATAAAAATAAAGTTAATATGCAAAATATAAAAATAAAGTTAATATGCTAAAAATAAAAATATGCAAAATATAAAAATAAAGTTAATATAAAAAAATATTCATGTACAAAATATGAAATTAATGTTCATATACAAAATATTTTTAAAAGTTAATATATAAAAAATATCAAAATAAAGTTAATATGCAAAATTAAAAAATATTCATGTACAAAATATGAAATTAAAGTTAATATACAAAATATAAAAAAAAATGTTCATATACAAAATATAAAATTAAAGTTAATATACAAAATATAAAAAATGTTTATATACAAAATATAAAATTAAAGTTAATATACAACATATAACAATAAAATCAATGACGAATGGAGGAATGTCAAGCTTATTGGTAGAACTAGAGGTAAAGAAAAAAGTTGCGTCTTTCACATTTCAAGTACTTTTATCAATTTTGTGAATATTGTTATTAGTTCTCTAAATATATTTGTAAATGGTTTCTTAATGCTGTGTTAAATACAATGAATTGAACAATATGTTTCATTAGAAAGAAAACTAAACCCTTCCTAAATTAAAAGATAATAATATGGTAACTATTAGGTAGGAAACAACTTTCCAATAACAAATTACCTTTCAGAGATACCTTGACTTTTTTTTAATTTTCAATTAAAACTGTTATTTTACATCAACACAAGCGAGAATACCTGATCATGACAGTGATGCTAATAATGAATGAATAGAAAATCTATCTTTAGTCATCTCGATTTTAACAATCACTCCTAGTTCGTTAGATGGAGCAAATAATAATGAGTGAATAGAAAATCTATCTTTAGTCATCTCGATTTTAACAATCACTCCTAGTTCGTTAGATGGAGCAAATAATAATGAGTGAATAGAAAATCTATCTTTAGTCATCTCGATTTTAACAATCACCACTAGTTCGCTAGATGGAGCAAATAATGACCTGCTATAAATGATAACCAAAAACCCATGTTAGTCTTCAACTCAAGATGGTGTGACATTCATAAACAGGCACTCAGAGAATCACTGGCTAATCAGCTAGATAGAATACTGACACACTGATTAGCAGTGAAACAGAAAATCCTCAATTAGTCTGCTAGATGAGTGGTTCCCAAACTTTTGACATCTAAGGACTACTTTTTCAACTACATGTAAGTTTGCGGGCAGCCAGCTTGTAAGTAATATCGCAGTGCCATAAACACGTAATTTTTTTTTATTCAAATGATAAATAGGTTTATATTTAATAACACGTTGCCAATGACAAGGAAATTGTAAGGTAATAGTAATAAAAAATAAATTATACATACAGTTTATTGGCTACCTACAAACTGGGTAACGCAGCCACAGACCACCTGATATTGCGTCACGGGCCACCTGATCGTGCGTCGCGACTTAACTGACGCATTGATAAACAGTGATACAGAGAAAATCCCTAATCAATCAGCTAGATGATATATTGACTAACAGTGGTACAGAGAGAATCCCTGATCAATCAGCTAGATGATGTATTGACTAATAGTGACAGAGAGAATCCTGACCAAACAGTTACAATGCTAGATGAACAAACAGTAAAACAGAAAATATCTCATTAATAGCTGCACGGAGTAGTAACTGGCACATGAACAAATAGTAAAACAGAAAATATCTCATTAATAGCTGCACGGAGTAGTAACTGGCACATGAACAAATAGTAAAACAGAAAATATCTCATTAATAGCTGCACGGAGTAGTAGGCTAAATGGCACATCGATAAGTAGTGGTGGAAAAAATTCATGTTTTGAAAAAAAATCTCTAACCAGAGAACTTACTGGAGCAGTATCACTTACAGAGTTTTGAGAAAATTCCTCTAGCATCGCCCTCATGTATAGCGTTGTGAGAAAATCCCTCTAGCATCGCCCTCATGTATAGCGTTGTGAGAAAATCCCTCTAGCATCGCCCTCATGTATAGCGTTGTGAGAAAATCCCTCTAGCATCGCCCTCATGTATAGCGTTGTGAGAAAATCCCTAATGACAACTCGTTAGAGTACTCTCATATTAAGATTCTGAGAAATCCCTCTAGTACCACATTAATGCGCAGTGTTTTTGAGAAAATCCCTAAATGACAACTCGCTAGAGTATTTTCAGAATAAGACATAAATTTTGAGAAATCCCTCCAGTATCAAACTCACGCATAGCGTTTTGAGATAATCCCTAAATGACAACAGTACTATCGGATTAAGACATAAAGTTTGAGAAATTCCTCCAGTATCACACTCACGCAAAGTGTTTTGAGAAAACCCCTCACAAGTCGCAGGAGTAGCACCCTACTGCTGGACACTTACCCAAAGGAGTAGACTACACATGGAGGATTAGGTCGGTAGTGAATGTCATCACACAAGTCCCATCCCCCATCAGCCACATTGCCAAGTCGCACTTTGTTAGAACAGATCATCTCGATGTTTTCCACATGTCTGTCAAAAGTGTAAGAATGTTGTGATTTAATCTTTCTGAAAGCTCTTTAGTACCACATCCTAGGCCATAGATAGATAAACAGTGTAAACGACTCACAAAAAACCTAAATCAGTGCAAATCTATAAGGCTTATAAATAACGTGTGTGCTTGAAAGCTATTGACACACAACGACATAACAAGCAAAATTAAAAATCATAAGAACGCGTTGTTGACACACAACGACACAAAAAGCAAAATTAAAAATCGTAAGAACGTGTTGTTGACACACAACGACACAACAAGCAAAATTAAAAATCATAAGAACGTGCTGAAAAAGATTTAACAGCAAGGAAAGGGGCGACGGGAACAGAACCATACTGTTTTGCTTGTTTACAAACTGCATTTCGGGATAGACGTGAACAACACAAGTGAAGTGCATTTGTTGATATAACTTACAACTAAAAATAAACAGTTTTACACACTCAGGCAAAGAAGTCCACAAGAAGAAGCATGCAGCATTAAGATTTATGATTTTAGGAATTTTTTTTTTTTTTAAAAAAGATGGATACATACTATGAGTGCTGTGAAATGAAATATGAATGCTTTAAAACTATCTCACTTATAATATAAGTCCTCAATGGCTGTATCTGATAGTTTTTTCAGTAAGTAATTCGATGGTAATTCTTCAACCTTCAAGGCAGTAATGCTTTGATCTTGCTGCAAAGAAAATATGTCACATTATGCAAATATAAATACAAGAGTACACACACACACACACACACACACACACATAATTACAAAAGAAAAATACACACATGTATAAATACCGTAGAGAATACACTCACGAAGATAGATAGACAGACAGACAGACAGACAGATGGATAGAGAGATAGATAGATAGATTATACATTTTATAATGTCCACACACAAACAGTAAATTTGCCTATCTCAACAGTTCTTTTACACATTCTTATCTCACCATTTCCTAAATTTGCCTATCTCAACAGTTCTTTTACACATACTTATCTCACCATTTCCTAAATTTGTCTATCTCAATAGTTCTTTTATACATTCTTATCTCACCATTTCCTAAATTTGCCTATCTCAATAGTTCTTTTACACATTCTTATCTCACCATTTCTTAAATTTGCCTATCTCAACAGTTCTTTTACACATTCTTATCTCACCATTTCTTAAATTTGCCTTTCTCAACAGTTCTTTTATACATTCTTATCTCACCATTTCCTAAATTTGCCTATCTCAATAGTTCTTTTATACATTCTTATCTCACCATTTTCTGAACACGACTATCTGGCAAATTACCGCTTTTACTCTGAAAATTTATATTTCCTTTACTTATTTATTGTTTCGACAGGTATCATTGTTATTGTAGACTGTACATTCGTTGTTAACTGTTGGCTAGGAGGTAAACCATTTTCATCTAATTGCAATCAACTGTTTTTTCACACATCAAGTGGAGAGAGAGCCAAAAATATGTATCTGACTGACAGAAGAGGTCATGGGAATAGCATCGCTTGCATCTACTTGCTTGCCTGTTTAGTCCAAAATAGGTACCATGGAAATCATGAAAACGTGAACAGGAAATTATTGAGAAGCGAGTGAGTAATTTTAAGTCACGAGAATAACGAATGAATAGTTACTAATTTAGGAGAACAAGGGTGTAATCAAACTATATAAGCCAAACTAAAACTTAAGTTTAGCACTATCAAAACTTAACTGCATTTCACTGTATTGTACCTTGACTTTACATGTTTTATTAATTAGAATGTTCAGAGATTTTGCCTTTTCATAATTTTTTAAATGTAATTATTTGTGATGCTAATGTATGTGTTCTTTTACAGAGATGCTTTGTGTGGCATTAGTGAGTAGCCTATTAGAAAATTTACATTGATGTAACTTGTAAAGCGTACACATTGTAGAGTACTGTTTCTTTTTTTTCTTTTTTTTTGTAAACTGTAAAACTCTCATTTTGAGAATTCATGCACACAAATGGATAGTAAAATGTACGACCATTACTTTGAGTTGTAATGATGAATTGTTTGATTATTTGGGAAGTTGATATGATTGTTGTCTTTGTATGACAACTGATGGTGTTAACTGATGATATGATAATCTATAATAATGGAGGATTCTTCTCTCACTATAAAGTTCGTTAATAATAATAATACGCTAACTCTTGTTTGATGTGATACAATGATGATAAAGAATCTATAATGAGATTATCACTAATTTTGGAGTGGTGATATTATAAGAACTGCGTATCTCTCAGTGTTGCTGCAAAGCATTTACAAGATGATTTTAAAATGGTAAGAGTACAAGGACTGTTATTTATCCTTTGATGTCTAGTTGGGGTTTTGGTCTGGATTCTTAGGTCAGAAGTACAATTGTTTATGTAGCCTAATGCTAAAGGGGGACAACCCAGAACCATCACATCAAAGGAAAGCTGACTCAGAATCAAGACATCCAGTGACTACATCATCGCCAGTCTACAACTGCCCACGATTCAGAGATATAAACTAAGTGGAACTGATATAAACTATAAGTGGAGTTGATATAAACAATAAGTGGGTGTAGTGGGAGGACTATAGCACTGTTCACCTTTAACCCACTGTAACTTGTAAATTTTACTTTGTTATTTTTTATCATTAAATTATTTTTGTCTTTCTCCAGATCTGAATTATTTCTTTAAATAATCATTAAGTGGAGCGAGGAATATATTGGATAAAAAAAATGTCAAGTTAATTAAGAGGAGGAGATAATATTCAAGATTTCAAAAGCAACAATAAAGAGTCTGCTCATCATTGTGTTAAGTTGTACAGTGTTTCCACTAGATTATTGCAACAGGATTTAACATAGCGATAGGAGGAGAAGGCTAAGCCATGCGGCTATTAGAATTGATACTGAACTTCAAAAATCGGAATCTTGGTGATCAATACTATAACAGGGTCGTATAGAAATCATGCACATAACATTTAACAATTCCTTTTTCAAATGCCTATTTCATCCATTCATTTACCTATCTCAATCATTCCTATATACATCCTATCCCATCAGTTCTTTTATACATGCCTGCTTAGAATAATACCTTTACAAGTGACTATTTAAACAATTCCTCTACATATGGCCAGTCAACAATTATGCAATTATGAATCAAATAGCATCATGATGACAACCTCTACCATCAGTCACACATTTAAATACTATAAAATATTAACAGCAACATCATTCTCAAGCTCGGTATACAAGTTAGTGACATGAAGGGAAGTGTGGTGGGGTTTTTTTTTTTTTTTTTGGTTTTTTAACCAACCATTAGCTCAAAACAATACAAACATGTCTTTACTATCACCTATATGGCAATTGAAATTTGTTAATGAAATTTGCACACCATAATATGTACTTTAGATTTCCAAATTGCTGTTTTAGAAGATTGCTGCTGTTTTAGAAGACAAATTAAACTGCCGAGGAAAAGAAGGAGGCCCAGCACAATAATCTTGATGGCACTTTTCATGTTTGCAGTTCTGGGTTCTATGGATCCACTGCTGGAACACAAGTTCTGTGAAAATGGATAACAACTGTACTTATTCTGTTATGGTTCATGTATGTGGTACTGACATATATTTTGTAATCAGTGTAAAATTTCTTAAATTAACTTCACTAATAGCTAATATTCTTATGACATGGGAATCCAATATTTTAAACTGAATGGTTGTTTTGACTACATATTGGTATTCAGGTGGTTGGGTTCATGAATCCATTTATTTGACTAAACAAGTGCACGAAAAATGATTCTAGAATTTAGTCAAATAGCTTTATTTGGCTAGAAAAACAACCTTTGATTGAGAGAGAGAGAGAGAGAGAGAGAGAGAGAGAGAGAGAGAGAGAGAGAGAGAGAGAGAGAGACAAACAGACAGACAGACAGACAGATAGATAGATAGATAGATAGATAGATAGATAGATAGATAGATAGATAGATAGATAGATAGATAGATAGATAGATAGATAGATAGATAGATAGATAGATAGATAGATAGATAGATAGACTACAATAATTTATCATTGTGGGGTGAATTTATTTTTCTGTTGTAGTTTAGCATTGCGATGATTTTGTGATGGTTGTTAAAGTTCAGCCTTTAAAAATTAACGCCCTTTGCGAGGTCTGAGATCTAATGTCTTGTAACTAACCCCTCTCTGTTTCAGTGCATTTCCTTATCAAGCCAACACTTTATTATATCAACCTCTGTGATCAGAGGGAGATGTAACAAAGAGACAATTGTTTTGCACATTTGTATATGTGTGCGTGGGTGTGGGTGTGGGTGTGGTGATAGCAGTTTCCATCTATCAGCCGATTTCGCTGCCTGGCACGAGGTGTGCCGCTGTTGAGAGGGTTGAAGATGGTGAAACACAGAGTGGAGTGTGTTGAAAGAAAAGTTGTAGAGTGGTGATGATGCTGTTTGTACCTGTTTTACACATGATTATGGGATCCACTGAGCTATGTAGAGCTCGGTCATTGGATCTCACGTGATGTCCTAATTTTAAAGTCTGCACATGCGCGTGAAAAAATTTATGCGATAGATGTAGCGTTTTGAAATTTCATTGCAGACCTACAATCCAACTTCACTTTTAACTGTTGATAATATTCTCTCTTACATATAAATCCCGGTTATATTTAGATCAGTGCTTCTGCTCATAAGTGGTACCTAGGATTCACTCTGAGAAATATTGATACCAAACATTTCCCTCCAAATTTCTGTGTATGAGAAATCTAAATTAGTCATACTCACAGAAGTTACTAAGGAAAATATTGATACCAAAATCTTCCCTCCAAATTTATGTGTATGAAAAAGAGAAATCTAAATTAGTCATACTCACAGAAGTTACTAAGGAAAATATTGGTAGTAATTGTTTTCCTCCAAATTTTAATTTATGAATAAGAGAGATCGAGATAGGTCATACTCACCAAAAGTATTGAGCTGTCCGTTGTGCTTCCACACTGACATTTCGTAGTGATCAGTTAGTTGACGTACAAAAATTATGTCATTCTGTTTTGACGTCATTTGGTGCTCGTGAAACCAACTGCAAGTGTAACATTTAAACGAGAATGTATATTTATTTAATTTTGATGCTTCCCGGCTAACAGCCGATTTCGCTGCCTGGTACTAGGTGTGCCGCAGTTGAGAGGGTTGAAGATGGTGAATGTTGCTGAAGAGTGAAATGTTGCTGAAAGAAAAGTTGTAGAGTGGCGATAATGTCCTAAACGAGAATCTGTGTTTCGGCTAAATTGCATTTATCGAGAAAAATACTGTTGTTAAGAACAATGGTATATAAACAGTTAAGTTTAATAAATTTATTATCATTCTAAATTATAATTTGAAGTGAAATAAATTACCGCATTGTTCATACCATTGTTTTGCCCTGGTGGCTCTTAAGCCCAAATGTCCTTAAGTTGGCTTTGTTTTTCTGTTTATATGTAATACTATTGCTATTGGAGTTAGTGTTATTCTCTTTCTATTTTTTACTCCACGCCCGTTGGGTGTTGGTAGAGCTGACTTATTTAGCCTTTTAAGAAATAGTGGCGCCCGTAATGATTTAATTATCACTTGGGGTTGTCCATCCCTAGCCAGAAAGTGGCATTGTTTTCAGATTTATAACGGTGAGTGCTGGACGATAACCTTGACTGGCCTACCCTGGGATCGCGCGCTATGTATGTGATGTTTTACAACCTAAGACAGGCCAGCCCAAGACCACACACACACTGACCACTCCTTCCTCCCCCTCTCCCCTCTAAGATACAGACTTAAATACATAGAAGAGAGAGAGAAGAAGAACCTAGTTCAGCATAATATTCAGCTTGCTACGGTTCACCGGAGAAGACTCTGGTATTATGTACACATGACGACGGTTTCTAACCACTACCTCCTCCCGAGTACAACAGCATCACGGGGGAACAAATCGTTAGTCTAAAACTCGGCGAGAAATCCCTTGTGCTCTGCAGCCAGTCCAGACCATTACAGACACCGGATATTGGACATTTTATTTTAATTTTTTTTGTTGTTGGTTTTTTTTCCCCCCTTTTTTCAGTTCGAGTACGACTTCAAACAATATTTATACTATAAAGGGCAAATCGATGTTTCACAATAATGTGAAAAAAAATTACCAGTGTTTGTTCTTAGTGAGCGTCCTTGCACAATCGAAGTCGAGGTAGAGATCAAAGATCCAACGAAGATGGCAAAAACATTGCTGCATTTTATATTTATTTTTCATTGGCAAGTTATACTAAAGATTACAATAAATGTAAGATGGTGTGGTGCAACTATAATCTTTAATCTTGAATTGTTATCTAATTTTCAATAAATATGAAATACCAAATAACACGCAACGAAAAATTATATTATGCAACATAACAGTGAAAAGCATAATTGTGAGTTTTGCTAATTTAATATTTGTCAGAGATTGCATAAACACGTTCGTACCATTTCAGAAATGGTTTCTACAAAGATAAGCGTGCTCAAGATATATCATCTCTTCTCTCTTTATTCTGTGGAAGTTGATGAAACAACATTCAACATGTTTACAATTAGTTATTCGAAGAACTCCTCACAACACATCGTTTACCCATTACTTATATTTCAAAACACAATTAAAGCCAATCTATGTAGCCGAAATCATCACCAGTATAGGTTGCTTTTAATCTTTATTAGTATCCAAAAATGCACACAAAATTAAATGCATTTTCGGCTAAAAACAAACAAATTTTACTTATGCTAATAAAATAAAAATGATGCTCTCGGAAAACAAGCTTTTACGTGTGCAAGTTAATAATAGCGTAGCAATATAAAACCAAGAGTAGAATCGGAGAAACAATCTCAATCATATTTCACGTATTAAATCATTATTATTTTTAAAAACCGCGCACTTCAAGCTGGAATTTAGACTAGTTTATTTTCTGAGGGGGGTGGGGGGTGTTGCAGGATGTTTATTACTTTTGCTAGCCAGTGGAATCGCGACTAATCAGTAACAAAGCGAGAATAAGTTGCATGTTGAGAGTGATCTTTTCCTAAGCTCACGCTATGAATGGTACATTTTGCCGTTGTATATGGTACTATTTGTCTGCACATTGAGAGTGATCTTTTCCTAAGCTCACGCTATGAATGGTACACTTTGCCCTTGTATATGGTACTATTTGTCTGCACGTTGAAAGTGATCCTAAGCTCACGCTATGAATTGTACATTTTGCGCTTGTAAACGATACTATTTGTCCCCCATGTAGTCCTAATAATAGCACTTTACCGTTTAGTTTTAGAAACAAATTATGCAAATAACTCTCAAATGCTTTTGGATATAAATTAAGGCTTTTAAAAAAAAAAGTCTCCTCATTCTGTTTAGGTGGTTAACTTATACAACAGTAAATAATAAACTTCTTATTCCTGTTTTATGTTTCATTGTCAGTATTTAACTTTTCTTTAACGTATACGTTTTCTGACTCTACCCCGGTAAGTTTCTTAGTGTGACCTTTGTCCTGTGACTTTTTAATAAGCAGAATGTTCCTCTAATTTTTTTTTTTTTAAGTTTGCGGAATTATTTATATGTCCTTATATACAAACCTTGTATCATAGACTCGGGAATAATGGTATCTGAGGTAAGCAGAGGCTCAGTGGTTAGCCTTTCCCTATATTCAATAAATCGTTCAAACATTATATAATGGCCAGGAGAGTAGGTTTGAACTATATTTATCAAGATATTAATTTGATATATACATATGACATTTTTTTCCCCAAAAAATTTTCCCATTTTTCCTTTCTGACTTTTTTCCTGCTTACTGCATGTATTTCACTAAGGGATTTTGAATGACCATAGTAAATACTCGTTTAAGCTGCATTCATCAATAAGTACATACATGATTGTAACTCGTCAATGACTAAAATACACATATGCTCGTAAAGTTAACTTGGAAATCCATAGCCAGTCAGGGGGAGGTTGTTCTCTGTAGAGGTGTTTGTAGTTGTTTCTGTAGTGTTGAAAATCTGCTTGGGCTTTTTTTTTTTTTTTTTTGTTGTTTTTTTCTCCATTTTGGCGGTCGATATCCCTTTTACTTTCTTTCTGTCTGTGTTTTTGTTGTTGAGTCAGTGGTTCTTGTTCGTCCTTTTTTTTTCCTTGTAAGCTGTTCAGCTGATGTTTGCGTTTCGTCTGTTTATTGTTCTTTGTCTTCTACTGTCGTCATGTTTGCGTGTCGGCATTTTGTGCTGTGATGGCCGCTGGTAATGTCCTAGCAGGTGTCGCATCGACTTCTTGTGCAGTTATAGAGGTGGTAGGAGGCGGGGGTTCCATATTTTCTGCCGCATGTTCCGTTGTGAGCACGTGAGTCGGCTGTA
Organism: Sinotaia quadrata; assembly: GCA_028829895.1. Lineage (NCBI taxonomy): Eukaryota > Metazoa > Mollusca > Gastropoda > Architaenioglossa > Viviparidae > Sinotaia > Sinotaia quadrata. The sequence goes on along the minus strand of CM054178.1, from coordinate 137,286,312 downwards.
AGCTGGGAATGAGAGAGAGAGAGAGAGAGAGAGAGAGAGAGAGAGAGAGAGAGAGAGAGAGTGTATGTGTCTAATTAAAAGTGTTTGACAGAGCTAACTGCATAGGGGGAGATACGATAACTATGAACGAAATTTACTTGGCAGACTCACAAGAGGCATGGCTGGCGTTCAGATCTAATCCAGACAAAGCAATTGCTGCTACCAACTTATTAGACCTTCTAACACGATTCATTTAGTTACTCTCTTCTGACGGTTATCAGGGAACGCGAAAAATAGTGCTGTTAGGTTGGCTTGCTAATTACTGAGATCAGCAATTGTTTACTCAGCTCAGGTCCACCCACCTCCACGAACTTTACATTCGGAAAGAGCTGGAGATGCCAATGTCAAGTACTGCAACGTGACATTTTAAGTCAGTCTAAATCCGAAGGGTTAGTCGCGTACAGGGTTCAGTTCAATTTTTAGACTGGTACCTGAAGCGGGGACGATAGTTTCCGCGCGGAAATTAATCGGGCCGAATTTGATATGTGATCCCATGTGAAGGGGTCATCCTGGTGTGCCAAAGAAACTCGCATACCGTGTTAATTATAGTTACCGACACTGAATCTTTTTGCTGAGGGAACGGTGATTTGGCGCCCTAACCGTTAACGTGTTGGCTGCACAGGGTGGGTGTACATAAGTTTGGAAAGGGTGAGGAAAGATTATGATTAAACTCATTCAATTTCTGACTGCGCACTCTTAGAATCTGTTATGGCGGGAAGTAAAAGTCTCCAAGCGAGGCTGTTTTAATTCAAATTTCTTAAAATATACTTTTACACCGCAGGAAAGCAATTCCCGCCTTATTGTGCTAACCAGATTGAAACGGATCGGGATCTAGTCCATTAATATACATGTATCTAGGTCACATGTCAGGAAACAGCCTTTTCTTGCTTGTTCGGCCTATCGCGAACCTAAAGTCGAACCTGTTTTCACAACACAGCGGCATATCTTTAGTATGCTGTCAAACAGGTTGCCTGCAATCGAGTTTTCTTGTACACTTCACCAGTGAAATTTTCCAATCATACGAGCTATCTAGTCAAACATTTAAAAGCAGACCATATCTGGTTTACAAATGATTTACGTTGATTTATTTATCTCGTTAAGACTTGTGAGGGATTCGGGGGGGGGGGGGAGATGTGCTAACTAGTACACGCATATACTGATTCAGGATAGGCTTACGTGCAACGCTAGTAAGTTAATCCGCTCAAAATATAGTGCGTCGACCGAAACGTGAATATATAAGTTAATATTCTTAGAACCCCTTGTGAATTTTATCGATAGATGTGACAGTATGTCTTATCTTTTGCTACATACAATTTGAAAATATGTGACAGAATACAATTAATATTCGTTTTGCTGACAACAAAAAATGCTTGTCATCTTAGACGAGCCTCTTAGTGACAGAACGTAGCGCCCCTATTGGGCCTGTCTGGCCGTGTACTAGGCTCGGTCAGTGTCAGTAAACATGTTTAGACTCATTGTCTGACTCTGGACTAAAGTTATCCTTTCGGGGCAGTCTCGTTAATTTGATATTAAACAACATTCTACTCACTCTGGAACTATAGGCCTACATTGCAATCGATCAGTTTTATTTAAATTATTAAACAATTAGGTTTCAATGGGGCTGAGGCAAATCCTAATGACCCAAAGTCAAGATTTAAAATCCAGGTCAAATACATCCAGTATAAAGTCATAAAAATGAAAATGTACAACCGGACTTATCTGCCGTTTTAACGTGGCCTATTTCACTCCCCAGGGTCAGCTCCGCTGATCTGCACTGCGCATGCTGGACCTACAGGTCTTACCTACTTGTTGGTTTAAGGCTTGATTTTATATTCCATGTTTAAACATTTGCGAACTGAATTTAGTTAATTTTCTAATCACTTCATATTTCTATCTCAACCTTGATCACTCACTTCTCGATGAAATAGTTGTATTTTTTTAAATTACTGATTAAGATGCAATACTAATTATATTTATGTGCCAGGAGATGTCCTGTGGAGATGAAGCTATCGCTGGACAACACTTTGCTCCATGGGGATAAGCGAACAAAGATATATGATATTGTGTGATACGAGCAAGACCTGACAGTCTGCAGCTTCGCGGAGCTGTCACGATTAAAATCGGGACACTGAAGTGGTTTAAATTAGAGTGACAAGTGCCACGCGCTTATGACACATGCACGTGTAAGTTACTTCCTAGGTGAGGGACTAGGAACTATCTTGTTGACTGAATTTTTTTACTTTCTCGAAATTATTGGATTTCATTTTAAGCCAGCCTGATACCCACGTCACATCACCCAAGAAGTGTGCGATTTATTTTTAAGTCTGCAAGATCGGTGTCATTTTGTAATGCCATAATCAGTGGGAGTTTAAAGTGGCATGTTTTAATATGTACAAATAAATCAATTTCAATAGGCACTCCCGGAATATCTAGTAACGTTTGTAAGAAAGCAGTTAGCGTGTACGATTGGTCGAGAACGTTTGTAAGAAAGCAGTTAGCGTGTACGATTGGTCGAGAACGTTTGTGAGAAAGCAGTTAGTGTGTACGATTTGATCGAGAACGTTGTAAGAAAGCAGTTAGCGTGTACGATTGGTCGAGAACGTTTGGAAATGTATGACGAAGTTAACAAAGTACAGTGATTACTATTTATCCAGCTGTCTCTGCAGTTCAAATCATGTCGTTCATACACATACCTTTTCTTTTCACTTCTTGTAAATAGGGCAATCATTTTACAAATCATTGTTCTTTCTCCCCTTACTATGACCCCCAAACTGATAATTTTATACAAATATTTATATTGTTATGATTCATAAATTTAAGTTTACGAACATACATCATCTCGTTTGTTTTTGATCTTTTAGTGGTTTTTAGTGGTTTTTAAATCACAAACATGTTTATTTGTACATTAGTTTGTGTATGCTTTTAGTGTTTTTTAAGTCACAAACATGTTTATTTGTACATTAGTTTGTGTATGCTTTTAGTGTTTTTTAAGTCACAAACATGTTTATTTGTACATTAGTTTGCGTATGCTTTTAGTGTTTTTTTAAGTCACAAACATGTTTATTTGTACATTAGTTTGTGTATGCTTTTAGTGTTTTTTAAGTCACAAACATGTTTATTTGTACATTAGTTTGTGTATGCTTTTAGTGTTTTTTAAGTCACAAACATGTTTATTTGTACATTAGTTTGTGTATGCTTTTAGTGTTTTTTAAGTCACAAACATGTTTATTTGTACATTAGTTTGTGTATGCTTTTAGTGTTTTTTTAAGTCACAAACATGTTTATTTGTACATTAGTTTGTGTATGCTTTTAGTGTTTTTTTAAGTCACAAACATGTTTATTTGTACATTAGTTTGTGTATGCTTTTAGTGTTTTTTTAAATCACAAAATTGTTTATTTGTACATTAGTTTGTTTTTAATCTTTTTACTGTGTTTTAGTGTTTTTTAAGTCACAAAAATGTTTATTTGTACATTAATTTGTTTATGCTTTTAGTGTTTTTTAAATAACAAAAATGGTTTAACTGTGTCTAAAGCAATCCATAGGGGGCAATGGGGCTGATAGATGATTATGTCTGATTTCGTTTGATTAACGTCCACTTTCGTCCTTCGTTGATTTCGCGGACGAAGTACGGAGTGGTGTACATAATAATGTCTGTACATCAAGGTGTTTTTTTTTTTTTAGGGTTCACAATAATATCGTGATATTAAAATGTAGTAAGACCAGAAAATTTTCAAGGGTTCCTCCTTAGTAAACAGGTTGAGAAAGGCTACTGTAGTCAGTCAATGGGCTTAACTTTGTCAAGGAACTATGTTGCGAATCTATTCACTAACTTTACTGACTTCATTGTGAATGACAAAGGCGATTAAGATTAGGCAAGACAACAGTCTTATGCCCCCTGCTTTCAGTCTGGTTCAGCGGGTACATTAATAGCTAGGTAACTGTTGATTTGTACCGATCGCGTGCGCGTAGTCACCGAGTAAGCACGTAAGCCGGTAGCGTGTAACTCATGTCACGCCACGTCACCGACAGTTCGTTGCCCTTAGCAACCACAGCTGTGGTTTTGTTTTTACTGGTATATAGCTTACAAATACGTCTTTCAAAGGCCGCCTTTTAACTCCTCGCTAAGACTGAACTCAATATTTAGGTCATTCCTGTAACTCATACACCAACCTCAATACTTTTATTTCAATAAAATAACAAATTCCACTCTGCTGATATACAGTGCTTGTCAGCGTTCTCGACTCTTCCTTAGATTCCAAAACCAGCCACGATCAAAGCAAACAGCCAAGCGTCTGATTGATGTAATCAGCGCGTTCAATGCTGTTGTTTCCCCTACTCTTGACAGCATCATCGAGCGCGTTCAGTCACTACTGCTCTTGATCGACTTGTGGAATGCATTTTAATTTTATTGTTTACAGATTCAGTGTCGATGATATAAATTAATTTACAACGTCGATTTGTGTAATGTACAATACTGGTGTCAGCAGGTGATCAAATTAGAAGATAATATCTGCTCAGATTCTATACAATAATATATAATCAGCCAGGCACATAATTGATTTTAGGATCATTTTAATACTATGATAGCAAGAACTGCCGCGGCTAGTTTTAAAAGTTCACGAACCTTGACTCACAGACGAAAGAGAATATATTATTTTCTTTACTTGTGTAGCTTATTCTTGTTTATTAGTCTTGGGTTCTTGTGTACATGTTTAAATTTGAGCTCTAGATAACGGTCCTAAACTGAAACAGAATTAGTAATAACACACCAAACATTGCAGTCAAATTAATTTATGAATCAATTAATTAATTTATGGGGTACATATTCTTCAGCTCCAGACTAAAAGGTACTCGAAGCCTGTCACTGATTAATGTAAAAGCCACTCTTGCCCTAACTGTCGGCCATTAACTATGGATTAACCCTGCTGCTGTGTCCATTCTCAATGCCTGTGAATAAAATATCGGCACACGGAATTGTTGTCCTCTTGCAATAAATGTAGGTCAATCAATAACCTAAATAATTGCACACTCTCCCTAGTTTTGCATAAAATGTTTCCTGACTGCTTGTCCATTCTCAGTAGCTATAAATAAAATAGTCTTATTATTGCCTACATGCAGTATTGTGAAATAAACGATACCCTAGCAATAGTTGTGAATAAAATGGTATCTTGGGATTTTGGCCAATTTTGCATTAGTTATGGTTAAAACGGTACCCTCACTATCTGCCCATTTGCATTAGTTGCAGATAAAATTGTACCCTGACTAGTCGCCCATTTGCATTAGTTGCAGATAAAATTGTACCCTGAATAGTCGCCCATTTGCATTAGTTGTGGATAAAATGGTACTTTGTACACTTGTATTAGCTGTAGATTCTCTGTGAAAGGGGTTCGTGGATAGTCAAGGATAAGCTAGGAGATTGTCGACCCTATCAATTATCTATAATGCTATTATCCATATGTAAAGAGATTATGGATGACTGATGATGAATAACACCACAAAATAAAGCACACAGGTTATTTTTGATAGCTATAGTTTAGTTTATTTTAAACGTTGTCTATGTACTGACGCAAAGAGGATGGCAACGGGTAACGAAAACTCAGCAATAGTCCAACCTTGTGTAATCGCTACATGCGGTACACGACTCCATAAGATCACATGAGTCCAAACCCATCTTTTAAAAACCAGGACAATAATATTATATATCCCTAACCTGTAATTAATCTAAGTTTTCCACGTATTCTCTGCATTACCCATTTTTCTTATACAACTAAAACTGTTTCATTTACTCGCCAGTAAAACTATCCCAGTTCTAACACTAGGTGTCTTCCGTACTGACAGGCCTATGGTATTCTAGTCCTTGTTCAAGGCTTCGTGCCCATTAGTCGGCTCTATGGTATAGTGTATTCCCTACTGACAGGCCTATGGTATTCTATTCTTTCAAGGCGTCGTGCCCATTAGTCGGCTCTACGGCATAGCGTATTCCCTACTGATAGGCCTATGGTATTCTATTCTTTGTTAAAGGCGTCGTGCCCATTAGTCGGCTCTATGGCATAGTTACTTCTCTTCCATCATTTGTCGTGTAAGGTCCGTGTCTGTCTATGCAAAATTCTGGGTATTTATGACCTTGTATACGATATGGAGAGATGGGGAGAGAGAAATGGTCAAAAGTGTATATGGTGAATTAATATGTGAACATTTTTCTTTCTTTTTAAGAATACACAAAAGCAACCAGTCATTGATGTATCTCACCACCACAAGTAAAGAATTGTTCTTGTTTGGTATCAGTACGTTGAACGGCAACTAGAGGCTATGCATCAGCATGATATAATACATGTAATATAAAACACAAAAATTCAAATAGCACTTTCGATCAAAACTTAAAAGATAGAAATTTTAGCTTAACAGTATTAACATTGGTTACCCTATATTAACAGGCAAGTGTATGTGCTGGGTTATGAGTATTTTAAGTAACTCATGAATTTAAGTTACTAATATTTGTAACATAGATATGTGATTTTACCAATTTATACGTACTTTAAATAACTCATATTCCATGACTTGATAACTGGGACTATTACTATTTATAATGATAGCTGTAGCATTTGTGGTTTTTTGAACTAAAATCGTTGTATTAATAAATTTTTTTGTTTGAATTATGTGTGTGGTCTAACAGTTCTTTGATTTGCAAGTTGATAGCTAACTAATAGCTAGTTGATAGCTAACTAATAGTTAATTGATAGCTAGTTGATAGCTAACTATGATAATTATCCTGTGGTCATCATGTTTGAAGATATTCGTTGTCCGAAGATCGTCAAAATATCAGCTTATATTATAACAGATTATTATCAAAAGTTCCTCAGATTATAAGCCAGTAGTTAGTTACTGATTGTTAAGTTGTACACTGATAACTTATAGAGGTTTCTAATAGTTCAGTAATCTGCTGATAGTTATCCAACGATCGTTATGTTGTAAGCTGTTGCTGTAGATAGGTGCCAATGGCTTACGAGTTATGAACTGATAATTATTTGATGGTCACGTTATAAAGTGATAATTCAAGGTAAGTTATATGTTCATAAGGTACTCTGATAGTATCTTATTGTCTAGTTATATGCTGTTAGTTATCCGATGGTCAAAGACATATACTAATAGTTATCTCATGATAAAGTTATGTGCCGATAATCATCTGATAGTCAAGCTATACACTGATATTTATCTCATGATAAAGTTGTGTGCCGATAAACATCTGATAGTCAAGCCATACACTAATACTTATGATAAAGTTGTGTGCCGATAAACTTCTGATAGTCAAGCCATACGCTGATAGTTATCTGGTGAAATTATAAGCTGGTATATGTTTTGGTCAGTTTTCTTGGGTGAGTGGGGGTTGTTGCTTTTTTCTTTCTGGCATTTGTTTGTTGGATTTGAAAGTTCTACGTCTGCCTCTAACTCTGGCAGGAATCTTAGCTCCGAAAGATGGAGGTGAGTGGAGAATGAATGATGATAGTCATCCGACTGGACAGATCAATCAGGTCCCGTGTGCTATAGGCAGGGTGCGTGAAAGATCGCTTGTTCGCATTACAAACACAAAAATAAAGACTGAATGATACATTTAATGAGACAAAAATGTACTTTTCCATTTTCAACTGCCAAGGAATCTTTTGCAATGTTTCAACCGACGATTTCATATGTACTAAATGCATTGCCGCAAGGGGTCACCCTTCCCGACCTAAGTGCGAACCATAACTGTTGAGCGAGAAGCGCGAAGTGCCTAAGCGCACAACAGTCCCTCTCAAAAAAGAAAAAAAAAATGTTTCGAAGACGGGAGGCCGACTTGCCCAGTCACCGAGGTTTGCCTTTTGACTGTCTCATAGAACGAGTGACAGCAATTTCATGGTCGGGAACTTGAGCGTCAGTTGAAAACGCGGCAAGATAAATGTATAGATTTCGACGGTGTGCTAGTAAAAAACTGCCCCCTGTTAAACAGTCCGATCAAGACCGCGATTCATCGATCCGATGAGTATTCCAGATGGAGAGCCAGAAAAATAAAGAATTTGAAAATAATATCACGCTTTACAACCATTATAACACAAGCAGTGCTCTTATAAATATTAAAGGGGTGAAAACTGCCAAGCGTCACGGAAGTGAGTTGAATTGGACGAACGCGTGGCGGACACCTGTAGCTGACATTAGAAAGAATGAACTCTTTGCCTCTCACAAACCATAAGCTCGTTCAACAAGTTCAAAGGTCAATCAGAATTGTGTGATTCATTACTTAAATTTACACCATTTAAATGCTATAGGTCCCCCGCCAAAGTTACAAATGGAAAAGAGACATTCATGTGTAAATTGTTTATGTATAATATATAAAAATCGGGGATTATTTGTTGCCAAGAATGAATGAGCTAAGACGTCCTTATATGGTGTTGAGCGCGCGCGACCAATCAAATCTTTATAGGTTATTGCAGGGTCAGGTCAAGAACTTGAGGTCGATACCGCCCTTTTCGATTCCTGTCTAATGTTGCCAAGGCTTTCTCTGACTGGTAGACTCTGTACTGTGTACAACTTGCTATACGCTTGTTTATTACACCTAATAACGGTGTTACTGACGACAAAACTTGGTCGACTGAGGGTTATTTTTATAAATGACTTCACTCGCAGACATTATCGCTTACGCGTTAAGAATAACGCACGCATGAATTAAACGTTGCTACAACACACTGTTATTTAGTACTTGCGCGATGTCTGGAATATTTTTCACTCTCAGTACATGTATATCCATATTTTTATTATTAGGAATTGTGTCACCTTACGTTAGGAACATGCTACATTCACCACATACCTTCTACTTGTCGAATTATTTTTTTATTTATTAGTACATCGGCGTAACTCACTTAACTAGATGATTATTATACTAAAATAATTGATTGGTTTTTTTACTTTGAAATCTACTTTGCCTTTGATGATTTCGCGCGCGGTCTTTAAAATGTCTCAGACCTAACTGTTATGATCTATTTCATCCGAAAGTGGTTAAAGAATGCATACACTTTCTTGTTATCACTCATTTATAACGAGTACATGTCGCAAATTAAAAATAAAGTAAAACTAACTGGCCCAAGAGATCATATGCGTGTGTGTGTGTGTGTGTATGTGTGTGTGTGTGTGTGTGTGTGTGTGTGTGTGTGTGTGTGTGTGTTTATTCCAGTTTGAATACTAAACACTCAACTTGCCTTAAAGTCTTTTCTTTGAAAGTGATTTTTTTTTTAAAGGATTAAAAAAAAAAGTACTAGTACAAGGTGTTAGAAAGTTCAGATGACATTTGACGTCTGATAATGTTGACGAAACAAATGACGTCACTGCAAGACGTATCACTTTTACTTCGGTTTCTGTTAGTTATCTGATATCTGATTTTAAAGTCTCATGCATGGTTATGTATTCTTAGCGTCTTGTTTATTAACTTTCGTAATATATGTAAACAGTTTTTTTTTTTTTAAGGCAAATTGATTTCTGAACAATCAGACAATCACGTCTTATCCTGGTTTAAATGTTATGAGGTAATGTACCCGCTGTCTGTCTGGATAGTAAATTCCTCCATCACCCCACCCCACCCAAAAAAAAATCTAAAAATTAAAGAAAAATGCTCTGTACTAGTCTTTAAAATGGCACTATACTTTTGAAAAATCAATGATACTGTACACACAAGATTCCTTCACAAAATTCATATAGGTTGCGCGTGTAATTTTAATTGAAATTATGTTTTTAAAAAATATGAACGCTGAAATAAATACAAGCAATTTATTTGTATGCCTTTAAACCACACCTCTAAATAACTTAGTAAGGTGTATTACTTTGTTTAATTTTGAATTACACTTAACAGTACTGCTAGGGCTTGTGGTGGTAGCAGGACAAACACGTACATGGTTTTATGAGGTAGAGTTCCTCCCCCACCCCAAGTTTTCATACACTAACACACCTTGGTTTGCGTACGCAAGCCGGTAAACCACGTGTGCGCGTCCATAGCGACGCCTAGCAACATCGGTAGGTAGGGTATAAATAGGCGTGTTTTGCGGCGCAAATCACTACACTGACGACTGCTCACAAGCGAACTCATCAAGTTCATAGTGAGATCGTGTGATTGTCAAACTTGTTTTTATTCACCTTTACCGTCCTTTAAACATCCAACATGGTAAGTCTACTTATTTTGTATTTCACAATTGATATATAAGCCCTAATTAGGGGACTGGCTTTATTTGACAAAAATTTGCTTTGTTAGAATGTATTTTGCGTAGCGCTGGTAGTCCGGTTCCCACTTGTCGCTGCCGGCACGAGGCTTCGAACAAGAGATGGTCGCCCTTGATTCGAATATGAGTAAAACGCTCGGTTTGAGGGTCATCGATTGGTATAGCGTAGCCTAAGTAAAATTGATTTGGACTATGCGTATTTTTAAAATCTGTCATCGAGTTCGAGAGAAAATGTTTGGCTATCAAACGTTTTACTGACAGCATGGTTAAGCAGCCGTAATAAGCGATGCGACGGGGCTGATTCCAATCACTGTGCGACATGCCGGTGCGCACATTCAAACTGAACGGTGCTCCTTTCCTAGGACAAATTCCGAACAAGATCAAATGGCGCAACCGGTGTCCTTATCCTACCATTTTAACGATGCGGGGGAGGGGAAGACCTAATCATAAAACGAAAAGAAACACAACAATATTTCCCTTTAGACATTTCTGTGGAAAAAATTACATTATTTTTTATATAGGCTATGATTGTCAGGTTGCTGGCGAAGCTGAAATGAGGAAGAAGGGTATGGAGGGAAAATAGTGTCATATGAGTCATGTTAGGACTGGTTGGATGGTACTTACGTACGTGGAATATTTGTCATTCTTTGGTGTTTTACACAAACCATTTTTAACCCTGCCAGAAACTTTTGTAATTATAAACAGAAATAAAGCTTTATGTTTTATTGTTTAAATTAGGAGTTCTCAAAGAATATTAAAAAGGAGAGATAAAACGAGGATGTCGAAAGAACAGTTTTTACTCGATTACTTTTGTTCATATCGGCTTAACTCTGCCCAGCCCCCGCTGTTTGTTCCGTCACTTACAAATAATAGTCTATATTAGTAAAATCTGCGTGTTTGTGTGTCGTCATCGCGGAATATATGACGTGCATTGTGGCTGATGCGAATAGTCGTCAGTGGTCTGAGTGCGTACTGTTTATAGTTTTCCAACTGTGTTGTATACACTATGCAGGTAAGTCTTATTAACACTTCTTGTTTCTGTCACAGCGTGAGTGCATTTCCATCCACGTGGGTCAGGCTGGTGTTCAGATTGGTAATGCATGCTGGGAGCTGTACTGCCTCGAGCATGGTATCCAGCCCGATGGTCAGATGCCATCCGATAAGACCATCGGAGGTGGTGACGACTCCTTTAACACCTTTTTCAGCGAGACTGGTGCCGGCAAACACGTGCCCCGAGCTGTCTTCGTCGACCTGGAACCAACTGTCGTAGGTAAGTTGATTAAACTCATGCGTCGTGAGGTGTACACCAAGGGAGGTAACTGGGTAGACTAAGTTCTTCGTTATCAGTGCACTGTTGGTAAATGAATTGAATAGTTTATAAAATAAGAGAATTGTTTGATAAGAGATATTTCTGTACTCTTTGACTGACGCGAAGAGTAAATGCTCGATATGCCAACATTAAAAAATAAAAGACCTATTTTTAACATAATTTCTAATGTAGACAAATGTTTAAGAATAAGAGAAATTTAAAGAATTCCTAATTTTACTTGAACAAAGTTGCCCTAATGAAAAAAAGTTAAGTATTCAGTACAACTGAATAAAAATGGAGTGCTTTTCTTTGTAAAATGATTTTTTCATAAAGATTTTGACTAACAAAATTATTTGCTTGTATGCCAGTAATTTGTGTTGATGTTTATATGCTATGATTTTTCACAACCCTGGCATTAAGTATTATTTACCATTTCTTTATGGCTACTTATACGTTTTTGTTTGGCTTTGATTAAAAAGTTTTTCTCCATTTTATCATTTACACTTTTTAATGGTCAACATGGTACTGTTTTATAAATTTTAAATTGTATTTTAAAACAGGTGAAAATGTAAACATTTAGAAACCAATTTGTTTATATGTTCCACATTAAACCTAGTACAAACATTTTATCATTAATAAATAAACCAATCCTTGCACTTCAGATGAGGTTCGTACTGGCACATACCGACAGCTGTTCCACCCAGAGCAGTTGATCACCGGCAAAGAAGATGCTGCCAACAACTACGCTCGTGGCCACTACACCATTGGCAAGGAGATTGTCGACTTGGTTCTTGACCGCATTCGCAAATTGGCTGACCAGTGCACAGGTCTGCAGGGCTTCTTGGTGTTCCACTCCTTCGGTGGTGGCACTGGGTCTGGCTTCACTTCCCTGCTCCTGGAGCGTCTGTCTGTAGACTATGGCAAGAAGTCCAAGCTAGAGTTTGCTGTCTACCCAGCCCCTCAGGTCAGTGCCAGTGTTAGAGAAACAGAATGGTGTCAGATATATTTTATTGATCTGCTTGGTTCCTATATTTAAACTTGATGGTTTGTTTTATGCATACAAAAGATAGTACCTTTTTAAGACATTAAAATTTATATTACTTAGAAGAAAAAAGAAACTCAGTATTCCCCATATTGTCACAATAACATTTGAAGTATTGAAATATTGATTTTTATGTAAAAGTTCTATTTACTTACCTTCATAAAATTCCACTTATGTTTTTTTGCATCAAACATCAGACAACTTCAAGTTATAACTTTAAAATGACCAGTGTTTGCACAAAGTGTATGCATTTCTTCTTCTGTTTGGTTACAGCAGTTTCCATCATTCATTGCATTTTTCTGGTCTAACAATACTTATTACTTTAAACAAATTGTTTATTCACAAATAGGTATCCACTGCAGTAGTTGAACCATACAACTCCATCCTGACCACCCATACCACACTGGAGCACTCTGACTGCGCTTTCATGGTTGACAATGAAGCCATCTATGACATCTGCCGCAGAAACTTGGACATTGAGCGCCCAACCTACACCAACCTCAACCGTCTCATTGGTCAGATTGTCTCATCCATCACTGCCTCCCTGCGATTCGATGGTGCCCTCAACGTGGATCTGACAGAGTTCCAGACCAACTTGGTGCCCTACCCACGTATCCACTTCCCTCTGGCTACCTATGCTCCAGTCATCTCTGCAGAGAAGGCTTACCATGAGCAACTGTCTGTGGCTGAAATCACCAATGCCTGCTTTGAGCCAGCCAACCAGATGGTGAAGTGTGACCCACGTCATGGCAAGTACATGGCCTGCTGCATGTTGTACCGTGGTGACGTCGTCCCCAAGGATGTCAACGCTGCAATTGCCACCATCAAGACCAAGCGCACCATCCAGTTTGTCGACTGGTGTCCCACTGGCTTCAAGGTGTGTAGTAGACTTATTTTTGTTGGATTTTCATTCCATATCATTAGGGTTTTAAATTATAATAAATACATTCATTTTTTAAAATTATATAGAGACCACAAAGTTATCTTTAGTTGAATTAACATCAAAGTATCACTACCAAAATATATTAGTCTTGTCAGTGCTCTAAAAGGCATGTGATGTATTGCAAATATCTGTACATTATATACTGTGAACTAAGATTTTTTCCAAAAGTGAATTTTTTTTGGTTTTAAATCCACATTTCTTTTTGTAGAGACTTTTGGTATATTAGGTTTGCTTTAACAATACAGTTATTTCTTATCTTTAATTTTTCAGGTGGGTATCAACTATCAACCACCAACTGTAGTGCCTGGAGGTGATCTTGCCAAGGTGCAGCGTGCTGTCTGCATGTTGAGCAACACCACTGCCATTGCTGAGGCCTGGGCTCGTCTGGACCACAAGTTTGACCTCATGTATGCCAAGCGTGCTTTCGTCCACTGGTATGTGGGTGAGGGTATGGAGGAAGGTGAGTTCTCTGAGGCTCGTGAGGATCTGGCTGCCCTGGAGAAGGACTACGAAGAGGTCGGTGTTGACTCTGTTGAGGGTGAAGGAGAAGAGGAAGGCGAGGAATATTAAACAGATTTTAAATATCTGTTCTGGACTTTAGTTGCTGACAAATCACTTCATCTATAAACTGTCATTTTAAAAAAATTAAAACCCCACTGAATATTGTGCATTTTTAAAATCCTTGCTCAAAATTTACATTGTCAACCATCAGATAAGGAAGTAAATCAACATTTGATTTCTTTAAAAGGTAAATTAGATATTGAATTCTAAAATAGTTCTTGTTACATCAGAAGAACAAATAAAAAAAATTATACAAAGATTATTTGAGTCTTGCATTTTTAAATGTGTTTTACTGAATGCATTGTTTACACTTGACACATTTCTTCTGAAATACATGGTTATTCTAAAACATTAAAGGGTAGTTGGTGTGTAAGAATAAAACGATTGCTTTTTGTTGTCTTTGCTTGTTGCAAGTATGTTTGCATAGTTTGACTTAAGCACACTTATACAAACACAAAATCCCTGATTATCTTTTAGAAATCAGTAATGCAAATACTGCCATTTTTTTTTTTTAAAAAACATTATTCCACTTTTCAATCCTTTGAAAAATTTTAATCTTTTAGGATGAATCCATTAAAAAATTCTAAATATGCAGTCTTATGACACCTAGGATTAAAAAATAGAACATTTAAGGCAGGGATTCAGAAACTGGTCACAATCTAATACATGATTATCATAATTTAATGTAGTTAATAATATATAAACTATATATATTAAGATTTTAGTTTTAATTAAATCTAAAGCAATCATATAAATATTCTCATTATAAAAAATGTCTTTCATATTTTCTTTATATGTAACCACATTATGCTGCATTCTAATTTTTTTTAAATTCATATTTTCTTAAAGTGAAAGCAAATTTTTCTTCATTTAAGAGTTGCTTAAAATTAGTTACATTAGTAAGAAAAATGTCTTAGAAATGGTTTAGTTTTATTTCCAAACTTGTTAGATTATGATTTTTTTAATAAGTTAATTCTCTCTGTTGGGAGTGGAGTCAGTTTCATTAATGATATTGAAATAACAATTGTACAAAATGTTTCTAATGAAATAATGAAGGATAGATTGTAGCCTGAATACTTTAGTACAATTCACTAGAGTAGTGTTGCTGGTCATTGTAATTGTATTTTTTCAATTTAATTATTGCCTTATGTCTTGTGAATATGAAACCTTATAATCTTTGCAACAAATTACATTTTGTAGCTGAATGTCCATAACTGCTTATAAAAATAAATGTTAAGTTATCTATATATCCATAAATAAATGTATTTGTAAATAATGAAAAAAGGAAATGCTAATTCTTTAAATAAATGTTACTCATAAAACAATGTATATTTGTAGCTATATGGTCGTAGTCTGCAGTTTGGTTATTAAATCAAGGATGACAAGCAAAAAGGATCTCTCTTCACATTTAATTTATTTGATTTAATTCATTGTATGATAGATATGCAGCATTAGCAATCAAAGTACATACACTGCATTATAGTTGTCTTTCAGCCTAATACCAATTCTGATTTAAAATTAATTCAGATGTATGCTAGTTTATCACGCCATACTAGTACTCTCTCTAGTCCAATGTTGATGCTGCTGTGTTAAAATTACAGGAACATGCACTAGACCATATTCCATCACTCAGTAATATTTCCCTTACAAGTCCAATGTTAATACTGTGTCAGCTTTAACCATGAATTAAAATGAAATGATTATTAATTAACCCCCGAATTGGCAGTAGTTCTCTGAGCCGAACATTATAACTGGCTTATGTACACCTGTAGATCTCTTGCAAGTTCACATTATCAGGTGTGTTCCACCAGCTCAGTACTAAGGAATTAGTGTCTTTACTACAATACTAGTACTTACATTGCACTATGTTTTATAGAGTGGAATATAGTATTAGCTAACTGAATAACTAGTATTTACATTGCAATTTTAGTACTTACATTGTACAGTGTTTAGAGAGCAGATTGTGGCATTAGCTATTTGAGTAACTAGTACTACCATTGCACAGTGTTTAGAGCAGGGGTCACCAACCTTTTTGATACTGAGAGCTACTTCATGGGTACTGAAGTCATACGAAGGGCTACCAGTTTGATAAACTCTTCTAGTTTGCCTTTTAAACATTATTAATAATGTGAAGACTTAGAAAAAGGCCTGCGGGCGACTCGTGTGGTCATTGCGGGTGACCTGGTGCCCACGGGCACCGTGTTGGTGACCCCTGGTTTAGAGAGCAGATTGTGGCATTAGTTATTTGAGTAACTAGTACTTCTATAATGTTTTTGAGTAAATATTATATCACTGGCTGTGAGTAATTAAATAACTAGTAATTACAGAATGTTTTTGAGCGAATGTGTCATCATTGGATATGTGAGTAACTAAATAACTAGTAATTGCAGGATGTTTTAAATTATATCTCATCACTGATAACTTGAGTCAGGTATTCTAATTACAGCCAGTATTTACGCTTGGAACAATAAACAGTAATTGTTGATTATTTTAAAACAAATTGTTAACATAAATAGTTTTCTATAAACGACAGGCCTAAAATATCCAAATAATTTATTTAATATAAGGCCCAGTGTAAAAGATAGATACATTCTGAAACATTTAATAGAGGCCTACTATAAATGTCAGGCCTAATGCATCCACAGCATTCAGACAAATTAACATATTTATTATAGTGCTTACATCCAAAGTATTGAAACAAATTAGATAATGAGTGGCTATTTAATATAGGGTTTACTATAAATGACAGGTCTACTGCAGTCAAGGCATTAAAATTGCTTAGGGCCTACAATATATGACTGGCCTACTGCAGCCAAAACCTTCAAATTGCTTAGGGCCTACTATACAAATGACAGGCCTACTGCAGCCAAAACATTCAAATTGCTTAGGGCCTACTATATAAATGACAGGCCTACTGCAGCCCAAACATTCAAATTGCTTAGGGTCTAATATAAATGACAGACAAGTTGGCATATTTAAATATAGGACTTGTACAAATGAAAGGCCTAATGCATCCAGGCAAACTGGCATATTTAAAATAGGGGCCTAGTATAAATGACAGGATGTACTACTGCATCCAAAGTGGTCAGAAAAATTCATGATATAGTGCATATTGTAAATCAGTGGTCCCCAACCTTTTTGTAGCTAAGAGCACATTCAAATATTCAAAAGAATTTAGCAGGCACCAAACAGTTTTTCAAATCTTAGACATTAAATGACAGGCACACCATCATATGAATCTATAACTATAATCTATGAGGCTATTTTATCCATATAATGTTATCATTCAATTATTCAGCGATTATTCTTTCAATATTACTATATAATTTACTCTCTCTTTTTTTTGTATCTGCCTGGAGGATATATTAAGTAGATATTACTAAATAAATATCACAAACAGTTTTCATCTTACTTGTTTCTTAAAGGATAATATTGTGAATAATGGTCGAAATATATTTATTATTCTTAGTTTAACATTGTCAGCATATTATGGTTAATTAAAAATATTTTGTATTGTTATTTGTATGTGGATTTCAACAACTAAACATACAAATATGAAAAAAAAATAAAGCACAAGTTTTATTGTTACTTGTACATGGGTTTCAATAAACAACAAAATGAAAAATAGTAGAAGTTATAATCATAAGTGCTATTCATCACTGAATGGAGAAAAGCTGTTATTAATTCACGTGCTTTCTTGTATGTCAGTGTCATTGCATGTCACAGATAGTTTTTTGCATTTGGGAGAGTAAAATACCCCCTTTTGTAAGCAATCAAGATAGGCATCTATAATTTAAGATCTGTATTTTGACTATTATGCTCGTAGTTGAAAACAGAGTTTCACATAGATAAGTGGAATCGAAATAAGATTTTATCTGGAGGCTATTTTTTTTTAAAGCGGGAAACCCTTTTCTGACAACCAGATTCCTAAAAACGATCATCTGTTGCACACAGTTTTAGAAAAGTACAATTTTGAAGGTCCAAAATCTCCAGTTCCACTTCTTCTTTTATTGTAAATGGTAGATCTACTGCATCGGACACATTGGCCAGTTTAATGTAGGGTCCAACTATTAATGACTGGCAGAATGCATTGGTAGGTCTACCGCGTCAGAAACAAGTACAGTATTTAATATAGGGGCTAGCGGGTTACTGTGCGTAAATGAAAGACTTCTGCAACCAAAACATTCAAAATTTAAGTCAAGAATAAAACTAGGAATGGTAGGCCTAATTCAGACAAAATATTTATTCTAGTTTCTCAAACTTTCTTAGCTCGCGGCAAATTATTTTGCCGGTGGAATATTACAGTAGGTGGCGGCACTGTGCTAAAGGTTTTTATAATAAAAAATACTTTCTGTTTTTCTCGCGGCACACTCTTTGAGAATAGCCGAGGCTAGTGTGGTAAGATTCCTACTGAATCCAGACTATCCAAATAAGGCCTGATTATATTCTCGTCAGTTTTGTCAGCTCGATTTAAGGACATCAACAATTACTAATTCTGCACAGAGTGCAAAAGACACAAGAAATTGTAATCCATTCATCTATTAACTGTGCACCCCATTCCTTGCCCACCCCACCCCCGGGTGTTCGTGAAAATGGTCAAATGACACATAAAAAAAAAAACCTGTTATCAATTCATCTACTATCCGTGCAACACTTTCCCCCCTTAAGTTTAGGTGCTAGATTAAGCGACAAAGTGGTGAAAGATGAAGTACCAATTTGCAGTATTCAGAGTTTTCTGCGCGGACCGACAATTGAACGCCATTTCAACGGCTGAATTATAAACATTGGGGAACAGAGTTAGCAAATTTATTTTTATCAAAATATCATTGGTATTTTCATATCTGAAAATATATAATAAGACTCGTGTTAACTGCTACAATATCCAGCTTCTCTGGAAGGCTTGACTAATATGTAGTTTGTTTTCCCATGGAGTAGACTACAATAAAACTATACATGTAAACAATATGTAGGCTAGTGAATCATTGTTTCAACCAATCATATTTAATCGTCTGGAGTCAACAAAGAAAATGGCTGCATGACAGTTTTTGTTTTGACACTTTCTATTAATGTTGGTACAGCTTCCACTGACAGTAATTTAGATAGTCTAAATGCGTGCTGGAAAAGTTGCGACCAGACTTATACAGCGCTTAATCAAGAAAATGTTGGACCGATAGTAAATATAATTTTGTTGCGTTATTGTGTTGGCGACATCATTATTTTGTGTATTGTTTTTTGCTCCACAAATTTTTATTGAGTATTTTAAATAAAGCCATTATTTATGATCATGTATTTATGTAAAATTAATCCTGTATTAGTGGTAATTATACTCAAATTGTTACTTTACCTCTGATCAACTTGGTATATGATATTTTTTGTTTCAAAAGAAAGTTGTATGTTTAATTACGGTTTCGTGTAGATCTATAAATACTTTGATAGAAATAGTAAAATATTCGAAGGTGTATCTACGTTTATAGTTTTCTTTTTGCTTCAGAATGAAATTATAAGTGATAGCAAGGCTTTTTCTTTTAAAAAAAAGGTTGGGTTTTTTTTTTTCCAGTTCTTCTTTCAAGCATGTTTGCAATTTAAAACGATTGTGCTGAAATATTCTGGCTACTGCTTGTTACTACGTTTACGGCTATCAAGTAATCATTAGACTTAGAGGCACATTTAGCTTGATAATATTTTTAAAAAAATTCACTTAGCACTTATAGCAGTCCTGGTATAATGGAATAAATAGACTAATGTTCTTTGTAATACAATAATTTGTAATTATTTGATGCTGTTGTTTCATTCTAAGAGATACTTCAAAGGCCAAATAAAGAGACATTAAGGTCAACCATGGAAATAAGTTAAATCATTTGTGTTCTGTGTTCTGCAAGTTTTTCAGTTTTACTAATAAACAAATTTAAAGGTTGACCATTAGAAGGCTCTTTATATTAAAGTAGGGCACATTACAAAGCAAAACATTGTGTGTTTTGTGATACTACTAATCTGAGCCTTAACTGCATGATAAACAAGCAATAAATTTACTACTTAATTATGGAATAGGCTACATTCTGAAGACCTAGATATCATGATGTCCAAAAGGAGGTTTTAGGCAAGAATAAGTACAGTAGATCTTTAAATCATATTTAGAAATTAACACAAATATGAAAACTATGAATATGGAAACTATTCCTTAATATGTGAATACAGGAACCTCATTTAGCCACACTCTTTTCTATAGAACAAGTTATTGTAGTATTTGTAGGGTGAAGTAAGTTAATACCAAATGAACTATCATGAATAATTTAATAGATTCACACTATTTAATCATAAGACTAGAGAAAAACAGTGACAACCTCTATGTGAGAGAACATTGGTTTGTTCTGTACAGAAATTTCATTGAGAAAATGCAGAAGGTTCAAGCGTAAGCTCTGCCATGGAAATTAATATGTGTTACTAAGTACATGTACATCCATAAAACATGATGCTTCACCATAGTCCCTGCAGCCATAATTAACTTTTTCTTTTTTAATATAAAAATATCAACTTAGCATTTAGCTAGATATATTCTGAATGGTTTGGGGTGTGTTATTGGAGAGAGCAGAGTTGATACTACCTATTATTAACCATCACCCTGATGCCACTTAAGTCAACATGTACAGTATTTTAGTTGCTAAATAGAACACATGAGCTGACATATTGTGGTTTGTAATTCAAAAGAGACGAAAGCATAGTTCTTTATTTATTGTCTTCATCGTGGTATGAACCTTAGGTATAGAATACCAGTAATATATAATAATCGATTGTGCTCTGAAGTACAAAATAAACAAAATTGACCACCACAAATATGAATTAGTTATGTAGACTAGCTGTATGGTAAATCATGAATATTGAGTTTTGAGACTGCGAATACAGAGGGTTTACCATAAATAAATAAACCTTCCAATACTAGTATACTCAATTCAGTAATATTATGCAGTTATAAAGATAAATGTAACATTACAGAATATTGACTTTTAAAAAAAAACTGCCTTAATTACAATTATAATCAGGGAGAGTAATCATCGCTTCCCTAGTACTCCCTGGCATTCATCTCCTCTCATGCATCATGATTTATTGGTATAATGACCTTGTGTACATCAACAAGAACAAATAAAAATAATAATATTTCTTCTAAAATAAGACTTCTTTGATAAAATGTTTGAAAAACCTGCAGTTACTTGTGCTCTCTCTCTCTTTATTTCCAATGTCATTGATTGGTTAAAATTGTAAAATAAGTACATTTGTATTCATAAGGAATTAAACTTTAGTAAGTTTTGCATATATTGCCAATCTGCCATCTGATGAACAGTTTCATGCAACTGTCAACTTCACTCCTGAGTGGTTAATTGTTATGAAATGGAAGATGTCCCATTTTTGTAACAGTCACATGACCTTTGCCTATGATTTGTGTTTGAAAAAGCAACCCTCCCTAAGTTACCAGTAAAGCAATCTTAGTTTACTTTTGCACAGGAATCTGAACTTAAGGAAAATAATATCTGTTTTTATATATGATTTCCCTCATAACAGAACTTTTGAACTTTGAAACCTGTCTTTCTTCTCACAAATGCTTTGTAATCACGGCTTCTTTCTTTTTTTTTTGATACTATCTACTACAAAATTATAACCATTCCTTCTTCCCGCCATCCGCATTTTTCTCTTTTCTGTTACTGCTTAACTCTCTTCAAAAGGCAACATAGAAAAGTCGATCAGGTGTGATCGACACCTAAAATTATTTACAAAATAATATTTTTTAAACATTTTACTTTAAAAGCCATTTGTACATTAAAATTAAATTGTTATATTTTATTATTTAATGCTCATAGTCTCGCATTAAAAATCGTAAACAAAGGCCACTTTCCGACTTTTTCATGAATTACAGAATTACATTCCTTTCAAGAAAATTTTCTAATTAATTCTAATTCTGATTATGAATCTGTTATTAAGCTGTATTCAGGTGGTAGTGATGCCTAATGCCTACTTGATGGAGGAACTTCACTTGAGTCTGGAGAAGATATCATTGCTCCAAGTTTGATTGGGAATGTAAATTTTCTATAGTTTCAAAGGTAAATTTATTAAATTTTTATTCCTTGCAGTTAGTTTTTATATTTACAGTTGCAAAATAACTTATTTAAAGTTAGAATAATATTGGTTTCTGAAGAAATTTTCTCATAAAGTGTCAAAGTTTTGTTTTTTATTTCACAACAATGGTTGCTAAAGAGCTAGTAACAGTCTTTCAATATTTTGTTTACCTGCTTACTTGTACTGCTATTTAGTGTAAAGACATTTTCTTCATGACTTAGAGTTATGTTAGACTATTTCTTTTATTTGCTGTTTTCCTATACTTTTTTAAAAAGAGATAGTTGTAGATTAAAGAGGGTTTTTATAATATTTATATATTAGGGTCTATGTTTACGACCGCTACACCCTTACCTGCCTTTTCTACCTGAACTGTCATATTCACACACTGAAGACCCACAGGATAAACTTGGTAAAGAATGTTATATACATATATTAATATTAATATGAAATGTAAAAAAAATCTGTTTCAAGTCAGAATGCTTAATTGATGAACACATGGAGAGATAACAAAACTATATCACTTATGTCAACCATTCATAATGCTAGGAAGAAAACTAAAGTTAATTGAAATTTCAGAGAACCATATGTAAAGCACCACAGTTTGTTAGGGACTATAATCTGTGCATGGGTGGATAAAAGTAAGCAGTTAATAAATAAACAGTTTTTGAAAACAAATAAGTATGAAAGGCATTATTCCCACCCTCCAATTTTTTAGATATTGCGTGGGTTAATGCTTCCATTTTATTTGAGATTAAAAGAGAAAATCCAAATAAAGAGGAACTGAAAAGACTAGCTAGATTTGGACAAATTTTACAGAAGAGTTAGTTAGGTAGCTGGGGAATATAGGTTTTCATGAGCTGTTGCTACAAAACCACCACTTATTTCTCCAGAGAAAATTTGCCTATCCCTGTTTCTTAACTTAATTGTTATATAAATTATTAAATATCAAAGTGATCCGACCTTGGGTACTGCTTATGATGATGTTTTTGTAAGTGCCAAGAGTTGGAGTAAACAACTCAGGTGGAAAATATACTAAAAATTGTTGATGTTAAACTAAACCAGTTTTAGGTGGAGGAGTAGTTTTTATTATCCAATGGTTAAGATTTACAAGAACAAGACCAGCCAATGGGTTAAGATCAAAGTTTACCTGTTGAAAAGAATTTATTTTTTTAATCAGTTTGAATTTGGAGTGGCAGAAGTCCAGTCATGAAAGGTGGCTGTTAGTTTAATGGTGAGTTAATTGACTGATTGAGAAAGAATTGTCTTTGAAATATTTCATGCATTTTGCTATTGATATGTTATACTTGCATTTTATGTAGATATGTATTATGTGAGTAGACTATTATTTCTACAGATTGTGAGCTTTGATGCTTTTATGTAGCATGCTAAACACTTGACATTGTTTCTAGTGAACTCGGTCATAAAATTGTTATGTTGTATTTTTGATGCTGTATGCATGTATCAGGCTAATAAATACTGTTGCAAGAAACTCTAAGTGGAGACTTGAATGTAAGGAAAAATGGAGTTACAGATGAATAAACTGGAAACTTAGCATTTGTTTCCCTGATTATATTTTACAAGGAAGAAACAGCCTTTTGTTATACGCTAATAGTTATCTCTTGATACGGTTATAAGCTGATAGTTGTCCCGTGATACAGTTATAAGCTGATAGTTATCTTGTGATACAATTATAAGAAGATAGTTATCTGGTGAAACTATAAGCTTATATATGTTTTAGTCAGTTTTATTGGGGAGGTTTTTTTTCTTTCCTTTCTGACATTAGTTTGTTGGATTTGAAAGTTCTATGTCTGCCTCCAACTCTTGCTGAATCAGCAGCTCACAGGCAGGGATTTTAGTTACGAGGAGGGGATTTATTGATTTAGGGGGCAGGGAGGGGATTTATTGATGACTGGCGTCTTCGTCTGGACAGATTAATCAGGTCCCGTATGCTACAGGCAGGTTTCGCAAAAGATTACAAACACAAAAATAAAGACCTAATGAGACAAAAATGTTCTTTTCCATTTTCAACTGCCAAGGAATCTTTTGCAATGCTTCAACCGACGATTTCATATGTACTAAATGCATTGCCGCAAGGGGTCACCCTTCCCGACCTAAGTGTGCGAACCATAACTGTTGAGCGCGAAGTGCCTAAGTGCACAACAGTCCCTCTAAAAATAGAAAAAATATGTGTGTCGAAGACGGGAGGCCGACTTGCCCAGTCACCGAGGTTTGCCTTTTGACCGTCTCATAGAACGAGTGACAGCAATTTCATGGTCGGGAACTTAAGCGTCAGTTGAAAACGCGGCAAGATAAATGTGTAGATTTCGACGGTGTTCTAGTAAAAACTGCCCCCTGTTAAGCAGTCCGATCAAGACCGCGATTCATCGATCCGATGAGTATTCCAGATGGAGAGCCAGAAAAATAAAGAATTTGAAAATAAGATTCCGCTTTACAACCATTATAACACAAATAGTGCTCTTATAAATACTTAAGGGGTGAAAACTGCCAAGCGTCACGGAAATGAGTTGAAGTGGACGAACGCGTACACCTGTAGTTGACATTAGAAAGAATGTGGTCTTAGCCGCTCACAGACCATAACAAGCTCGTCAACAAGTTAAAAGGTCAATCAAAATTGTGTGACTCACTACTTAAACTTACACCATTTAAATGCTATAAGCTTCCTCCCCCACCCACGAGTTACAAAGAGAAAAGAGACATTCATGTATAATATTTTATATATAATAATAGAGGGTTATTTGTTGCAAAGAATCAATGACCTAAGACGTCTTTATTATTACACCTAGTAACGGTGTTACTGACGACGGAACCTGGTCGACTGAGGGTTATTTTTGTAAATTACTTCACTCGCAGACAACACTATCGCTTACACGTTAATAATAACGTACGCGTGAATTAAATGTTACTACAACACACATTGTCATTTAGTACTTGTTCGATGTCTGGGAATTATTTCACTTTCAGTATATGCACATATTTTTATTATTAGGAATCGTGTCGCCTTAAGTTAGGAACATGTTACCTTCACCCCATATCACCTACTTGCCGAATTATTTTTTTTAAAAAAATGTTTCATTTATTTATTAGTATATCGGCATAACCCAGTTAACTAAAAAAAAAATTAAAAAAAAAAAAAGATTGATTTTCCTTTAAAATCCACTTCCTTGCGTTCGATGATTCCGCGAGCGGTCTTTAAAATGTTTCAGACCTAACTGTTATGATCCGTTTCATCCAAAAGTGGTTAAAGAATACATACACTTTCTTGTTATCAGTCATTTATATCGAGTACATGTCGCAAATTTAAAAAAAAAAGAAGTAAAATTAACTGGCCCAAGAGACTAGACTGAAATTGTGTGTGTGTGTGTGTGTGTGTGTGTGTGTGTGTGTGTGTGTGTGTGTGTGTGTGTGTGTGTGTGTGTACCGCGCATTCCAATTTGAATACTAAAAATATGCACTTGCTTTAAAGTAACTTTTTATTTATTTCATTGGAAGTGATTTTTAAAAAATTATGTTTTATGTTTTTAAAAGTGATATTACAAGCTTTAGAAAGTTAAGATGACATTTGACGTCTGATAAGGTTGATGAAACAAATGACGTCACTGCAAGACGTATCACTTTTACTTTGGTTTCTGTTAGTTATCTGATATCTGATTTTAAAGTCTCACGCACGGTTATGTATTCTTAGAGTTTATTCACTTGTCATAATATATGTAAATTGTTTTTACGGCAAATTTTTTTTTAACAATCAGACAA
Organism: Sinotaia quadrata; assembly: GCA_028829895.1. NCBI lineage: Eukaryota > Metazoa > Mollusca > Gastropoda > Architaenioglossa > Viviparidae > Sinotaia > Sinotaia quadrata. Next base: position 137,260,302 of record CM054178.1, on the reverse strand, counting down.
TCACATCTTATCCTAGTTAAAAATGTTATGAAGTACTTGCTGTCTGTCTGGATAGTGAATTTCCCTCCACCACCACCACCACCCCCCAAAAAAAATTCTTAAGTTAAAGAAAAAGGACTCTACCAGTTTTTAAAGTGACATTTTAATTTTGAAAAATCAATGATACTGTACACACAAGATTCCCTCACCAAATTCATATATGCTGCATGTGTAATTGTAATTAAAATTATGTTTTAAAAAATATTAACGCTGAAATAAATACAAGCAATTTATTTTTATATCTTTAAACCATAATATTTATTCCTCACATCCAGAATGTGACATCTTTTTTTTTTTTTTTTTTAAGTGTACTCACCTTTAAATTTTACCTATACAGTCAGTTGCAGTTGTAGTTATAGCTATAATAAAATTACTTTAGTATAGTGTGTTACTTAGTTTAATTTTGAATAACAATACTGCTAGGGGCTTCCGGTGGTAGCAGGACAAACATGTACATGGTTTTATGAGTGCAAAGTCCCCCCCCACTCCTCCCATGGCTTTTATGCACTAATATACACTTTGGCTTGCGTACGTAAGCCGGTAAACCACGTGTGCGCGTCCATGGCGACGCCTAGCAGCATCCGGTCGGTAGGGTATAAATAGGCGTGTTTTGCGGCGCAACTACGCAATTCCTGTGGAGCAATAGAAGTTAGCGATACAACAACACAACAACACCCACACCTACAGCGCAGATCACTACACTGACGACTGCTCACAAGCGAACTCCTCAGGTTCATAGTGAGATCGTGTGATTGTCAAACTTGTTTATATTCACCTTTACCATCCTTTAAAAATTCAACATGGCAAGTCTACTTATTTTATATTTCACAATTGATATATAAGCAGTTTGGGAGGGGAACGGATTTTATTTGACAAATATTTGCTTAGTTAAAATGTATTTTTGCGTAGCGGACGGTAGTCCGGTTCCCACTTGTCGCTGCCGGCACGAGGCTTCGAACAAGAGATGGTCGCCCTTGGTTCGGATATGAGTAAAACGCTCGCTCGATTTGAGGGTCATCGATTGGTATAGCCTAAGTAAAATTGATTTGGACTATGTGTATTTTTTAAATCTGTCATCGAGTTCGAGAGAAAATGTTTGGCTATCAAACGTTTTACTGACAGCATGGTTAAGCAACTGTAGTAAGCGATGCGACAGAAAGGCTGGAGAGTTGATCCAATCAATGAGCGACATGCCGGTGCGTACATTCAAACTGAACGGTGCTCCTTTTCTAGGACAAATTCCGAACAAGAACCAGTGTCCTTCACCTAATATTTTAACAATGTGGGGTGTATGTGGCGGTGGGAAGACAGTCATAAAACGAAAAGAAACACTTCTGTGGAAAGAATAAAATAATATTATTTTTCTAATATATTATATGATTGCCATGTTGGCGAATTTCAAGTGAGGAAGAATGTTTTGGAGGGAAAATTAGTCACGAGTCGTTTTAATACACAACGTTGTTCGCATGACTGGTTAGATGGTATTTACGTACGTGCAATAGGCTATAATTATGTCATTCTTTGCCGTTTTACAGTAAACACCTTTTTAACCTTGCCAGAAACTTTTGTAAAATCAGTTAGAAATAAAATGTTATGTTTTATTGATTAAATAGGAGTTAAAAAGGAGGGATAATGACGAGAGGATGACAACAGTTTCTACTCTATTACTTCATAATGGCTTAATCACCTGTGGCACACATAGCTGAAATCTGCTAAAATGTAAAAAAAGAAAATTCAAATGAAGGAAATTTTTATTGAAATTTTCAGAAACTGATGAAAAATGGTTAATGCTTCAAAATATATACTCACCTTTCTGATGAATTTACCAGGTTTTGTACCAAAATTATTTAATATAAACATATTTTCCGAAACTTTAAATTTGTTGGTCTAATTATTTTTGACAAGATTGTAAGAAAACCTTAAAATGTGTGGCTCTCATATTTGGTAGTCAATCAATATACTGTAATAGCCGACCTCTGAACCTCTGGCTAGTGTGTAGCAATCATTCAGCTGATTGAGTATATATTTTATTTAAATAATAATAAAAAAATATTTAATGAATCATAATTCCATATCTACACTATAATCAAACATATAAAAAAAAACCCTTAGAGGTTCAGATGCCAGCATATGTTGTTCTTAAATTGTGTTCAAAATTCTGTGCAGATATCTTTTGAGATATCCTGCAAAAACCGAAATTAACGAATGGTTTTCACAAGTTTGTAACCATACAAAATCCCAATTTTTACTGTTATACCTTACTATAAACTGCTAAATGATGTTTAATAAGTCCCATCCTGGTATGGAAACCCCTCCTGCTCAGCCTGGTGCATTCTGTTGAAGTATGTGCTACCTTTTTAAAATTTGCCTCTTAGGAGGCCTGCAAAGCCTGGTGCTCAGCATTTTGAATGTACAGAACATCCTTTTGCTCAGAACACTGCCCTGCAAAGGGCCCAACTACAAGTTGCAGCGCCTGCAACACAGAGGCAGTAGTTAGAGCACCATCATTGTACATTCCAAAAGCAAGTGAGACAGCAGTATTGACATCAAAAGTCCATGGTTATTCTTTTTGGGTACAAATTTCCATATTAAATTGTTTATAGACTCACTAGAATTTTGCGTTTATCCTTTGAGGCACTTCTGCAACAAATCAGGCTCTGCTAAGTCTCTAAAAACTGGGTTTATAGTTGTCGTCACTGCCTCTGGCAAATTATTTTATAAACAGTTTTTTTTTCTCTTTGACTGCTTTTTTATATGGGCTATCTTCTGAATAAAGGTTATGCATAGGTTTATCATCAGTGGAAAGTTTATGAAAATAGATGGCCCAAACATGTTTTCATTTTGTTGAGGTTGTTTTTATTTCTTCTTATACTATAGTACTGCCATATAAATGCTGTATTTTATTTTATCAATTTGTTTGCCTGCCTTTACTTTCTAGTGATTTACCTTTGGAGAGTTTTTGTTTTTTCATATTTCTTTTTAGATTTCAGAGATGTGCCCTACACACTCTAATTTATGAATTTGTACTTCTCCATATGGCTTACATTCTGTTACAGTTTTATGTTTGTGTCATCTTCTCCCACAAAACCAGTATTTTTTAGGTTATACTTGTCAGCAGAAGCCTAAAAAAATCTTTATAATTGCTGCCTCCTTAGACCCTGATGACCCCACATGGTTCAGTGTACAGCTGTGAAATGCCTCCCATTTCCTATAGCTTGCACTGTTTCTGTCTCTCTTCTTCCATACTAAACATGACTTGCACTGCTTGCTTCTCGTTCCTGAATCTAACACCTGCCCAGTCTGACAGCCTATAATTGCGGCAGCAATCATAGAAAAATGACTTTGGGTCACCTATGTGCCATCTGCTGAAGCATCTGTATCCCCAACCTTATCGTGGTCTAGGACAGGGGTGCAACAAACGTTTTAGGCAAGAGGGCCAAATTTCCAATTGATAGTGCGTGGAGGGCCGCAAGTCAGGGAAAAAACAACGCAAATAATGAAATAATGTGTTCTACATATGTAATAATGGTAACATCCTAAAGTCCTCCAGGGAGTGCACAGAGCCCTGTCTCAGGCCGCATGCGGGCCACGGTTTGTGCACCCCTGGTCTAGGACTTTAGCTTGCTGATATTCTCGTTCAGCTGCTTTCTGCATAGAATCAGTCTGTACTCTGGAAGCGGCACTCTTTGTTTATACACTGATATGTACTGTTATACACAGGAGGAGGCAGATCCATCACTCCACACAATGTACTCAATTCAGTGCGACCTGCACCAATGCAGCGCATAGCAAACACTATCTGATGATTTATAGAATAATTTGAAAAGTTATTTACCTGTATCAGGCTGCATTTAGAAAAAGAAGTTGTTTTTTTTACAATTTCAAAGTCAAAGAAAAGCTCTGACCCTAACCCCTGTATGCTAAGTTCTACTAAGCTAACTGTGCCATGACAGAAACAACATGACAAATTTGCAGATATGATTTTATTTAGAATGTCAATGTCAATAATTCAGTTTCCTTGTAGTACCTGATCCACATTATCACTGTTTACACTATTATCAGTGTCAGTATCACTATCATTACAGTCCTTTAGTTTTTCTTTCAACACATTCTCAAACTCATCATAGGCAGCATAACAATCACTGATTTTTTTCTTATTTCTTGTGGGCATGGCACTTCAAATTGGTGCTAAAACGCTTATCGGTAATTTATTTTCACTGCCACTGATGACATACTAGTAGTAGTACATAGTATCAAGCTGTCTGCTACTTGTGTGTGCTGATTGCCATGAAATTTTTGCTTTTCTTGTTCTCCTCATAGATTTTTTATTTCCAGGCATCTTTTACAAACTGTTACTTTGTTAGGCCATTGACTATAAGTACCACACACACAGGGAGAATAAATTTAATAAAACTGAAGCTATTCATTTACCAGAAGTGTCAAATAATAATTAGGAAGGGAGCCAAGTGACCTAATTATTTCAAAACATCTATGGGTAATTAATATTTTATTAATAGTGTAGCCATATATTTCACCACAAAGTTTGGTCAAAATGATGGTGTCTCTTTAAAATTATCTTCAAAGCTATTGTGAATTGTCCAAAAATAATAGCTGTTTCCTAAAATTAAGAAATTTTTCTATCAGAAAAGACCAATAACATTTTTTTGTTGAATTCTTTTCAATTTTTCAGCTAGGAGTGCCACCTTAACTCTGCCTACCCCCCATTGTTTGTTCCACTACTTACAAATAATATATAGCTGCATGTTTGTGTGTCGTCATCGCAAAATATATGAATGTGCATTGTGGCTGATGTGGATAGTCGTCAGTGGTCTAAGTGCGTACTGTTAAATTAGTTTTCCAACTGTGTTGTAGATGGCATACATATACTATGCAGGTAATTCTTAACACTTCCTGTTTCTGTCACAGCGTGAGTGCATTTCCATCCACGTGGGTCAGGCTGGTGTTCAGATTGGTAATGCATGCTGGGAGCTGTACTGCCTCGAGCATGGCATCCAGCCTGATGGTCAGATGCCATCCGATAAGACCATCGGAGGTGGTGACGACTCCTTTAACACATTTTTCAGTGAGACTGGTGCTGGCAAACATGTGCCCCGAGCTGTCTTTGTCGACCTGGAACCAACTGTCGTAGGTAAGCATATTAAACACTAGGTGTGTTGAGGTCAACACCAAGGGAGGTAACTGGGTAGACTAATAACTGTTCTTCGCTATCAGTGCACTGTTGGTAAATGAACTGAATATTTTAAAAAATAAGAGAATTGTTTGATAGTAGATATTTCTGACTGAAGCGAAGAGTTAATGCATAATATGCCAGCATTAAAAAGTAAAAGACCTATTTTCAACATCATTTCTCATATAGACAACTGTTTTGGAGAAATATAAAGAATTGTTAATTTTCCTGGAATTAGAGTTGCCATAAGAAGAAAAAATTAAAAGTATTCAGTACACTGAATGAAAATAGAGTGCTTTTCTTTGCAAGATGATTTTTTTTAATATAAAGATTTTGACTAATAAAATTATTTGCTTGTATGCCAGTAATTTGTGTTGATGTAGTACAGGGGTGCACAAACATTTTAGGCCAGAGTGCCAGATTTCCAATTGATAGTGTGTGGATGGCCGCCATATGGATAGCTTAATAGAAAAAAGAACACAAATAATGAAATAATGTGCTTTACATTCGTAATAATGGTAACATCCAAAAGTCCTCCTGGGGCTGCATAGAGCCATGTTTCGGGCTGCAGTTTGTGCACCCCTGATGTAGTAGTACATTTACATTGATTTTTTTTTTACATTTTTCACATCCCTGGCATTAAATATTATTTACCATTTGTTTATGGCTAGTTGTACATTTTTGTTTTGCTTGGAATAAAAGGTTTTTCTCCATTTTATCATTTAGATTTTTTACTGGTCACTGTGATATTTTATAATTTTTTTAAAAAAAAGAAATGATAACTAATGTAAAAATATAGAAATCAATTTTTTGTATGTTCCACATAAACCTAGTACAAACATTTTATCATTAATAAATAAACCAATCCTTGCACTTCAGATGAGGTTCGTACTGGCACATACCGACAGCTGTTCCACCCAGAGCAGTTGATCACCGGCAAAGAAGATGCTGCCAACAACTACGCTCGTGGCCACTACACCATTGGCAAGGAGATTGTCGACTTGGTTCTTGACCGCATTCGCAAATTGGCTGACCAGTGCACAGGTCTGCAGGGCTTCTTGGTGTTTCACTCCTTTGGTGGTGGCACTGGGTCTGGCTTCACTTCTCTGCTCCTGGAACGCCTGTCTGTGGACTATGGCAAGAAGTCCAAGCTGGAGTTTGCTGTCTACCCAGCCCCTCAGGTCAGTGCCAGTGTTAGAGAAATGGAATGGTGTCAATATATTTTTTGATCTGCTTGATTTTAATATTTAGACTTGATGATTTGTGTTGTGCAGACAAAAGATAGTACTTACACCACCCATGTTTAAGACATTAAAATTTATAGTAGTCAGAAGAAAAAATAAATTCAGATTTCCCCATAAAATGTTTAACTCTTCTTATAATTGAGTTCTGATGCAACACTTTATGTTACTGTCACAATAACATTTAAGGTTTAGAAATATATACATATATAAAAGCTTTATTTATTTATCTTCATAAACTTCCACTTGTGTTTTTTTTTAAAGTTTTGCAACAAAACAGACAACTTCAAGTTATAACTTTAAAAAGACAAGTGCTTGTGCAACGTTTATGCATGTCTTCTTCTGTATAGCTACATCAGTTTCCAGCATTCGTTGCTTTTTTCTTGTCGAACAATACTTATTATTTGTTGAAACATTTGCTTTTGAAACAAATTGTTTATTCACAAATAGATATCTACTGCAGTAGTTGAACCATACAACTCCATCCTGACCACCCATACCACACTGGAACACTCTGATTGTGCTTTCATGGTTGACAACGAAGCCATCTATGACATCTGCCGCAGAAACCTGGATATTGAGCGCCCAACTTACACCAACCTCAACCGTCTCATTGCTCAGATTGTCTCATCCATCACTGCCTCCCTGCGATTCGATGGTGCCCTCAATGTAGATCTGACAGAGTTCCAGACCAACTTGGTGCCCTACCCACGTATCCACTTCCCTCTGGCTACCTATGCTCCAGTCATCTCTGCAGAGAAGGCTTACCATGAGCAACTGTCTGTGGCTGAAATCACCAATGCCTGCTTTGAGCCAGCCAACCAGATGGTGAAGTGTGACCCACGTCATGGCAAGTACATGGCCTGCTGCATGTTGTACCGTGGTGACGTCGTCCCCAAGGACGTCAACGCTGCAATTGCCACCATCAAGACCAAGCGCACCATCCAGTTTGTCGACTGGTGTCCCACTGGCTTCAAGGTGTGTAGTAGACTTATCTCTGTTGGATTTTCATATTCATTCATTTAAAAATTTATATATATATATAGAGAGAGAGAGAGATACAAAGTGATTTTTAGTTGAATTAACATCAAAGTATCAATACCAAAATATATTAGACTTGTCAGTGCTCTAGCAGGCTTATGGTATATTGCCAATATCTTTGCATATTATTTACTATAAACCAAGGTTTTTTCATAAGTAAAAGTTTTGCTTTAAAAGCCTTGCTTATTTTTATAGGGATTTTTGGTACATCTGGTTTGCTCTAACACTTCTTTTATTATCTTTAATTTTGCAGGTGGGTATCAACTATCAACCACCAACTGTTGTGCCTGGCGGTGACCTTGCCAAGGTGCAGCGTGCTGTCTGCATGTTGAGTAACACCACTGCCATCGCTGAGGCCTGGGCTCGTCTGGACCACAAATTTGACCTCATGTATGCCAAGCGTGCTTTCGTCCACTGGTATGTGGGTGAGGGTATGGAGGAAGGTGAGTTCTCTGAGGCTCGTGAGGATCTGGCTGCCCTGGAGAAGGACTACGAAGAGGTCGGTGTTGACTCTGTTGAGGGTGAAGGAGAAGAGGAAGGCGAGGAATATTAAACAAATTTTAAATATCTGTTATGGACTTTAGTTGCTGACAAAACATTTCAGCTAAAAACTGTCATTTTTTTTTAACCTCTTGCCTGTCAGGTTGAGTAGTTACACTAAGCATCATCCTGACAGGTTGTTTTGCCCCTCATATAATTGAATGGGGGAAGCTTATTAAAAAGTGAAAAGGACATTATTTTAAAATTATTTAAATTTAAAAAATAAATATAGAAGAAGAGTTCCCTTATTTATTCTTGATCTTGAATGATGATTCTCACAAAGTTTGCTCAGGGTGTTGAATTTTTGATGGTAAATTAAACCTTACAACCCCCAAAATAAATTTTAATAAAATCTAAATGATTTGGGGGTGTTTTGGACAAATATCCAGGGTGCTGCCTCATCAGAGGTCACACCCATAAAAGTTTGAGACATAAAACGACAAGCAAGCAACCACCAAGTACTATTACTAAATGGCTACAATGCCCAAGATGTGTCTGATGAAAGCTGCAAACTGTATCAGAACAGATCTCAAAATTTTTACCTATACTTATCATACTAAAGAATATTAAAAGTATTATTTTAAAATTAAGTTCTCTTACCTGTAGATGAAAATGATGAATTTTTTCACAAGAAACACAAAGTGAAAAAAATCAATACACTGTCATAAAGCAATGTTCACAAGAATTCTTTTTAGAAAATCAAATTCAAGTCCAACTGTAAATTGAAGTCCATTGTTGATTATTACATGGTCACTTTTGTCTTCAGAAACTCACTTGAAGAAATGACCTTACTGTCACTGCATGTTGTACAAAAGAAATTTTGGATGAACATATACAAGTCCATTGTTGATTACATGCAAAAGTACTATTAATTCTGCATAATTATCAGTCCTAAGATATTTTCTAAATGAAAATTATTTCCTTAAGTTGAATATAGTCCAAATGTTTTTGTTTTTTTTAACAGTTCAAGTGAAAGTACTTGTTGAGTATAAATAACAGAAAAAGGAATGATGAAGTAAAATTTATTTGTTTGAATTATATACATATATAATTTTGTGAAATATATAAATTTTAATTATAGCACTTAGCACAGGAGTCCAGTTTTACATCTTTTTTTTTTTTAACAATTCCATAAAAGTTTACACATCCAAATGAAGTAAAGAAACACTGTTTTTTTTCTATATGAGCTGACAAATCGAACACTGAACACCACACCACACCATATTGGCTGACTGACTCAACATGTTTTCAAATCACAATCTGATTCAGCTGTGGGTTGATAAAGTCTCTTGATAAAAGCAAAACATTCCGACTCAAAGCCAAGACTTGCAAAAAGGAAAAAGGAAAAATTCCTTTTCAGCACAAGATGCAATGGCTGCTGGGGAGAAAGACAAAGCAGTGGGTGTACAACATGCGGTCTTTCTATCATATGACCAATCTAATTACAGCTATCCAATGGTAGAATTGATACAAATAATCTGTTATACATATTTCCTTCATACTGATTGGCTCATTTTTGAATGACTAACATTAGTAACAATAAGTGTGCATGCGAGTGGGACATGTATGGCCATCAGACTTTCTAGCTATATTTAGATTTATGGACATATACAACCCTGCACCTGCGTATGTGCTAGGATTAAAAAAACCCAAAATATTTGCATTTTTAAAATCCTTGCTCAAAAGTTATATTGTCAACCATTAGATAAGGAAGTAAATCAACATTTGATTTCTTTAAAAGGTAAATAAGATATTGAATTCTAAAATAGTTCTTGTTACATCAGAAGAACAAATAAAAAAAATTATACAAAGATTATTTGAGTCTTGCATTTTTAAATGTGTTTTACTGAATGCATTGTTTACACTTGACACATTTCTTATGAAATACATGGTTATTTTAAAACATTAATGGGTAGTTGGTGTGTAAGAATAAAACGATTGCTTTTTGTTGTCTTTGCTTGTTGCAAGTATGTTTGCATAGTTTGACTTAAGCACTCATACACACAAAATCCCTGATTATCTTTTAGAAATCAGTAATGCAAATACTGCCATATATTATTTTTTAAAAACATTATTCCGCTTTTAAATCCTTTGAAAAATTTTAATCTTTTAGGATGAATCCATTAAAAATTCTAAATATGCAGTCTTATGACACCTAGGATCGTAAAATAGAGCATTTAAAGCAGGGATTCAGAAATTGGTCACAATCTAATATGTGTTTATCATAATTTACTGTACTTAATAATACATAAACTGTACATTAAGATTTTAGTTTTAATTAAATCTAAAGCAATCATATATAAATATTCTCATTATAAAAAATGTCTTTCATATTTTCTTTATATGTAACCACATTATGCTGCATTCTAATTTTTTTTTTAAATTCATATTTTTAACAACTTTTCATGTCTCTGGTTTAATAGAACAGGTAGACTTTGTCTTAAAATGCATGCTGATTTTTAAAAATGTAATTTTATCATTAAGAGATGCTTACTATTAATTACATTAGTAAGACAAAATGTCTTAGAAATGGTTTAGTTTCCTATTTCCAAACTTGGTTAGATTATGATTTTTTTAAATAAGTTAATTCTCTCTGCTGGGAGTGGAGTCAGTTTCATTAATGATATTGAAATAACAATTGTACAAAATGTTTCTAATGAAATAATTAAGGATAGATTGTAGACCTGGATACTTTAATACACTTAACTAGTGTAGCAGCTGGTCATTGTATGTTTTCAATTTAATTATTACCTTATCGGCTTATGTATTGTGAATATAAAACCATATATTCTATGCAAAAAATTACATTTTGTAACTGTTTGTCCATAAATAAATTATACACTGGTATCTACTCATAAAAATAAATGTTAAGTTTGTAGCTATATATATATAATGTTGCATTTGTAACTAATGAAAAAAGGGAATGCTATGTCAGTAAATAAATGTTACATGTTACTCATAAAACAATCAATGTTAAGTTTGTAGCGATTATGTCTTTAAATAAATGTTGCATCTAACTTATAAAACAATCAATATTAAGTTTGTAGCAATTATGTCCTTAAATAAATGTTGCATCTAACTCATAAAAAAATCAATGTTAAGCTTGTAGCTATTATGCCTTTAAATTAGGGCTGTTAATGATTAATGATTTCTTTGACGATTAATCTTAAAATAAATAAGTAAAAAAATAATAACAAATAAAAACTTATGGTGCAACTAAATATCAACATTGCTTCAGTAAGTAATGAAGAAAATTAGTTGAAATTTAATCATTACGAAATAAATTAATCGCTAAAATTTCTTAGCAATTAATTGTTAAAACGGGCAGCCCTACTTTAAATAAATGTTACATATTATTCCAAAAAAAAAACAATGTTAAGTTTGTAGCTATATGTCCTTAAAATAAAAGTTTAATTTGCAACTACTCATAAAAAATAAATGTTAAGTTTGTAACTGTATGTACATAAATAAATGTTACATTTGTAACTGCTTATAAAAAAAGTAAATGTTAAAAATTTTTAGCTATTGTCTTTCAATAAATGGTCTCTCCCCCCATATCACTGATTATTTTAATCAAGAATACTTTAAACATTTTCTTCTTATACAGTATAATGTACTTTACTATTTGGTTTATAAATTAAGGATTTTCTTTTCTATATATATATACTGCATAATGGTCTTAATTTGCAGTTTGGTTATTAAATAAGGATATTTTCTGTATATACAGTATAATGGTCTTAGTCTGCAGTTTGGTTATTAAACCAAGGATTTTCTTTTCTGTAAAAAAAATATAGTATAATGGTCATAGTCTGCAGTTTGTTATTAAACCAAGGACGACAAGCAAACAGGATCTCTTTTTACATTTAATTCATTGTACGATAGATATGCACCATTAGCAATCAAAGTACATACATTGCATTACAGTTGTCTTTCGTTCTAATACCAATTCTGATTTAAAATTAATTCATATGTATGCTAGTTTATCACTCCATATTAGTCCAATGTTGATGCAGTGTTGAAATTACAGGAACATGCACTAGACCATATTCCAGCACTCAGTAATATTTCCCTTGCAAGTCCAATGTGTCAGCTTTAGCCATGAATTAAAATGAACTGAATATTAATTAACTCCCGAATTGGCAGTAGTTCTCTGAGCTGAACATTATAATTGGTTTATGTACGAAGTCAGTAGTATGTACACCTGTAGATCTCTTGCAAGCTCACATTATCAGGTAAATGTTCCACCAGCTCATCACTTTTATGACTACTGAAGGCACAATTCAAGCCCCAGACTTTTCAAATTTTCTTCAAATTCAAATGCTGTACAACATTTGGAAAAAATCCATAGCAGATTACAGTTATCTTCACAAGTCAGTTCTAGAGTGTTGAATGACAATTATTTTTTTTTATCAATTAGTGATTATTCAGGATTTTAGTCAATCATGTCAGTGACTCTTAACATCTGAGTAATAATTAAATTAAAGAATGTATGTAATAACTTGAATTGCACCACTGACTTTCAGTAATAATTACATAATGAAATTTCATCCTTTGACTACTTATTAATAATAATTACTGTTCGATAAATTCAATATTTCAACACTTACTAGTCAGATAAATGATTTCTTAAAGTAAAATAAACGAGAATATGAAAATTTTGTTTAAAAAGAGTATTGGGATGACAATATACTGCAAGGATTTATAACCAGGAAAATCAAAGACTGAATCAGTGAATAAGATGAAGTTTATATTTGTTCTGAATAATTTCAGATATGTATTCTATAGTCAGTTAATATTTTATAATCATGCCATATGCAAAATTACAATGTTACACAGAACATTCAACTTGAATGGTTTAACTCCTGTTCACATTAATTTTCAACAACAAGCAGCAATTCTTGCATGTTTTTATTTATTTATTTTTAAATTGCAAATATAAACTCCGTTATGCATAATTCATGTTTCAACATTTTAAAACAATTTTTGTTAATGCTCTCATATTGCAAGTACAGTATAATCAAGATAAAAGACAGCAGCTGGATAACATATGGCATAAATAGAGATGACTTTGTGGTCAAGGTTCAGTATTTACCCCATTGCTTCACTCACTACCTGAAGGTTATAGAATGTATTTGAATAATTTACAAGTCACTCACTACTCAAGTAATGGTTACAGACTCTTGAGTAATTTATATATCAGCGATCCACTAAGTTTACAGAATGCATGTGAGTAATTTAATATTACTTACTACCCAATATTTCAGAATGTATGTGAGTAAATTAGATATCATACTGCTCAAGTAATAATTATATAATAAATTGTGTTATGGAATAAAGTAGCTAATAAACAATTAATACAGGATATATTAGACTAAATTACATCAATAACTGTTGAATAACTTACATTATACCTTAGACTTAGAGTTAGAGTGAATTATGAGCTATTTGAATAACTAGTAATTACAGAATTTTTTGAGCTAATTGTGGCTAAGCAGATAGCTAGTAGTACTAGTTCTAAGAAAGTAAATGAATGTCCTTGCTAGTAAAAAGTAGTATTTACATTGTACTAACTACTATGTTGTAGAGAGTGGATTCTGGCATTAGCTATATAAGTAACTAGTAGTAGTACTGTACTTACATTGCAGTGTTTTAGAGAGTGGATTATGGCATTAGCTAAATAAGTACTGGTAACTACTACTTACATTGCAGATTTTTTATAGAGTGGATATGGTATTAACTATTTGAGTAAATAGTACTTACATTGCAGTGTTTTAGAGGAGAGTGGATTATGGCATTAGCTATTTAAGTAACTAGTACTTACATTGCAGATTTTCAGATTTTGTAGAAAGTGGATTATGGTATTAGCTATTTGAGTAACTAGTACTTGTGTTTTAGAGAGCAGATTATGGCATTAGCTATTTGAGTAGCTAGAACTTACATAATGTGAAAATGTGACATCATTGGATATGTGAGTAACTAAAAATTAGTAATTGCAGAATGTTTTAAATTAAATCTCATCACTGATTACTTGAGTCAGGTATTCTAATTACAGTCAGTATTTAAGCTTGCAACAATAAACAGTAATTGCTGAGTATTTTAAAACAAATTGTTAACATAAATGGTTTTCTATAAAGGACAAGCACATCCAAATAATTTATTTAATTTAATACTATAAATGTCAGGCCTAATGCATCCAAAGCATTCAGACAAATGAGCATATTTAATAGTGCCTACAATACTACATCCAAAGCATTCAGACAAATTAGCATATTTAATATAGTGCCTACAAAACTACATCCAAAGTATAGATAATGTGGGTGGAAGCAGTAAATCATTTACTTTCGGCCCTAAAGTTTACAACAGCACAATCACTGAATCAGGAACCAACATATTCGATGACAATTAATTATTGTAACTAAGTTGAAACATCATCTTTGAAACAATTCAACCTGGTCTTGACGAAGCTACAGCAAATGAACTTAAAATAACTCTACCTTCTTGACTCAAAAAGTCACCCACATGCAAAATTCACTGAAATGGTCATACCAAAGTATTCAGACAAATTAGCATATTTAATATAGTGCCTACAATACTACATCCAAAGTATTGAGACAAATTAGCATATTTAATATTGTGCCTACAATACTACATCCAAAATATTCAGACAAATTAGCATATTTAATATAGTGCCTACAATACTACATCCAAAGTATTGAGACAAATTAGCATATTTAATATTGTGCCTACAATACTACATCCAAAATATTCAGACAAATTAGCATATTTTATATAGTGCCTACAATACTACATCCAAAATATTCAGACAAATTAGCATATTTAATATAGGTGCTTACAATACTACATCCAAAATATTCAAACAAATTAGCATATTTAATATAGTGCCTACAATGCTACATCCAAAGTGTTAAGACAAATTAAATTTTATTTTTTAAAAATCACAATATCATTATCATTGGTATTTTCATATATGAATATATATTATATATATCAGACTGTTCACTTCTACAAGTACAATATTCCATTACTCTGAAGGATTTGAGTCTAGTCGGTATTCCGTCGGATGGAACGATAGGTCGCGTCCGTGTACTACTGATCGACGTACATCCTGAAGAATCCTATGTAACAAAAACTCAACAAGAGTAGGTCGATGCCTGAGCAAAATTGCACCTAAAAACTGTCAGACACCGACTCATCTTCCCACCCATGGCACATTCTGATTTTTTCCCAACCAGACGTCTCACTCGGCGCTTGGGACACCTGTAAAATCAGCAAAAGTTGGAAGAGAACGTGAAACTCGTATCAAACAACAGACGATAATAAAACTATAGGCTGCATGTAAACAACACGAACACTAGTTCATTGTTGGCAGGATTATCTGTAAAGATATATCCGTCCGGAGAGATTACCCCAATTCTGAAGGCTAGTGATGCGTTGTTTCGGATTGCTTCCCTTGTTTGACCCCAGCTGACTGACTCAACCAATCATTTCTAATCGACTGGAGTCAACAAGGAAAATGGCTGCGTTGCAAAACAGTTTTGTTTTGACACTTTTACTTTCTGTTAATGTTGGTACAGCTTCCACTGACAGTAATTTAGATAGTCTAAATGCGTGCTGGGAAAGCTGCGACCAGACTTATACAGCGCTTAATCATGAAAATGTAAGAAAAGTTTGGGTCAGTAGTAAATGTAATTTTAGTTGCTTTATTGTGTCGGTGACATCATTTATCGACGTCCGCGACGTCACTATTTTGTGCATTGGTTTTTTGTTCCACAAATTTTATTGAGTATTTTAAATAAAACCATTATTTCATGATAATGTACTTATATAAAATTCATTGTATATTAAAGGTAATTATATTCAAATTGTTCCTCTACCTCTGATCAACTTGGTTTGGCATATTATATTTTTTGTTTCAAAAGAAAGTTGAGTCTGTCGAATTGCGGTTTCAGGTAGATCTGTACATTGAGAGAAATAGTAAAATATTTGAAGGTGTATCTACGTTTATAGCTTTCTTTTTTCTTTAAAATGAAATAATAAGTGATAACAAGGCTTTTAAAAGAAGATTTAAAAAAATTCTTTCAAGCGTGTTTGCAAATTTTGTTGTGCAGAATTATTCTGGCTGCAGCTGTTTGTGTTATTTCGTTTACTGCTATTTCTAGTAGTCACTAGAAGCAAATTTAGCTTGGCTTGATAATATTTTAAAATTCACTTAGTACTTGCAATATGCCTGGTATAATGGAATAAATAGATAAATTTTCTTTGTTATACAATAAATTGTCATTATTTGATGTTATTGTTTCATTTTAACTAAAGTCTAAAGCCGTAAAGGTTTATCACTTCAATGACCAAATAAAGAGCATTAACTGATAGTCATTCATGGAAATAAATCACTTGTGTTCTGCAATTTTTCAAATAAACTAATGTAAACGTTGACTATTAGAAGGCTCTTTATATTAAAGTAGGACTAGGACACATGAAGCAAAACATCTGTGTGTTTCATGATACTACTTAACTGCATGATAAACAAGCAATAAATTTACTACTTAATTATTGAATGTGCTACATTCTGAAGACCTAGATATCATGATGTCCAGAAGGAGGCAGGTACATAATTCTAGGCAAGAATAATAAGTACAATATATTTTTATTATTTTTAGAAAATAACCCAAATCTAAAAACTGTGAATTTGGAAATTATTAGTATTACTTAATAGGTGAATACAGAACCTCATTAGCCACACTCTTGTCTACAGAACAAGTTAGTGTAGCATTTGTAGGGTGAAGTCAGTTGATACCAAATGAACTACAATGATTTAATAGATGCACATTACTTACTCATAAGACAAGAGAAAAACAATGATGGCATCTGTGTGAGAGAATATTGGTTTGCTCTGTACAGAAATAAAATTGAGAAAATGCAGAAGGTTCATGCACAAGCTACTGCATTGGAAATTAATATGTGCTGCTAAGTGCATTTTATTTATAATGTATGCTGTAAACCATAGTCCTTGCAACCAAAAATGTGCATTCATTCACATATTTAACTTTTTTTTTTTAAAATATAAAAATATCGGCGTTTAGCTGGATATATTTTGAATGGTTTTGGCTGTCTTATTGAAGAGAGCAGAGTTGATACTATCTATTATTAACCATCACCTTGATGCCACTTCAATAAACAGGTACAGTTTTTTAGTTGCTAAATAGAACATATAAGCTGACATATTGTGGTTTGTAATTTAAAAGAGACTAAAGCATAGTTCTTCATTTATTGTCTTTATCATGGGCATGAACCTTAGGTACAGAATATAATAATTGATTGTACTCTGAAGCACAAATAAACTATATTGACCAAATATGAAGTAGTTGTGTTGACTAGCAGTATGGTAAGTCATGAAAAACATGAATATTGAGTATTGAGACTGCGAATACAGAGGGTTTATTATAATATAAATAAATAAACCTTCCAATACTAGCGTACTCAATTCAGTAATATTATGTGGCTATAAAGATAAGTGCAACCCTCACAGAATAGCATCTATTAAAAAACTGCTTTAATTATTATAATTGGGGAGAGTAATCATTACTTCTTATAGGTATGGCATTCCTCTCATGCATCGTGATTCATTGGTACAATGGTCTTGTATACATCAACAAAATCTTTGATTTGGGTTTGAATTGTAACACTAAAATAAAAAAGAATAAATAAAATATAAGAAAAAAAACATTTCTGTAAAATCATGACTTCTTTGATAAAATGTTTGAAAAACCTGCAGTTACTTAGCTCTCTCTCTCTCTTTATTTCCAATGTCATTGATTGGTTA
Source organism: Sinotaia quadrata (assembly GCA_028829895.1). Classification (NCBI taxonomy): domain Eukaryota; kingdom Metazoa; phylum Mollusca; class Gastropoda; order Architaenioglossa; family Viviparidae; genus Sinotaia; species Sinotaia quadrata. The sequence goes on along the minus strand of CM054178.1, from coordinate 137,242,412 downwards.
AAATTGTAGAATAAGTATTAAAACCAATCATTCATAAGGAATTAAACTTGAGTAAGTTTTGCATATATTGCCAATCTGCTATCCGATGAACAGTAGGAATGACACGTACACGTCAACTTCACTCCTGAGCTGTTAATTCTTATGAAATGAAGGTGTCCCATTATTGTAATTAATAGTCACATGGTCTTTATGTATTATTTGTTAAAAAGCACCCCTTCCTAAATTACAAGTAAAGCAATCTTAGTTTACTTTAAAGTTTAGCACAGGAATCTGAACTTGAAGAAAATAATGTCCCTCATAATAGAACTTTTGATACTTTGAGCCCTGTCTTTCCTCACAAATGCTTTGCAATCACACTTCTTCCTTTTCCTTTTTGATACTATCTATTACAGAATTATAACCATTCCATCTTCACACCATCTTCATTTTTCTCTATTCTGTTACTGCTTAATTATCTCTCAAATTTAGTTCAAGTTAGGAATTGGATTACAAATCATTGAAAGTGATATTTTTAACCGTCATTTTTGTTTTCTGAAATCAAAGTAAACTGTAAGTAATTTTTTAGCCTAATTCAAACAATTAAACAAATAACTTACTTCTTCTGTGATATTTTTGTTCATTGGAGAGCTGATAATCAGTTTTGGCTGAATTTAGAACTGTCATTAAAATCATAAATGCAAAGAAATTGTAATTTGAAGTTTTTAAATTTTGATTCTCCAGGAAGTCTATGAAAGATGTTCACTTAATTCTTATTTCACTCACCATTTCCGTTGGTCATTAATAGTTTTTCCACAATAATGGTGAGTATTAGCATACAGCATACACCATTAAAAATAGCAACATTGTCATTTTATATTCTGTGATTTTAAAAAGTGATAAAAAAATGTAGCCATTTCATTAAGACTCCAGATACCATAAACAATAGTATTCTGCATTTCTCTTATTGTTATTGTTTTCTTCAAAAATTTATTTTTACAGAGCGAAAGCTGCAAAAGGGGATGTCGTTTCTATTCAATAATGGAATTTATTAACCACAATGATCACAATGCCACCCTGATTGACTGTACTTCCAGTGAGTTTTTAAAAATTCAGATTGTGATACTGTTATAGTAATGTATTGAAAAAAATATAATTATATTGTTTGCACATTAGATAATTCATTATTACAATTTACAAATTACATGGGATTGAAAGAGCAACTGTCAGTATCAAAGCTTTTATATTGTATTATAATAAAATTATATCATTAGGTTTTTTCTTGATTTTAAATTATTTAAGCATTTTAAGTTAATTATATCTGTTTAGAACTAGTTTAGGTTTATGATTTAGTCAAACATATTGATTAAAAGTTAGAATTCAAATAATTAACAGGCTGAATACTGAGTTCAGCATTCTACATCTAATAAAGGTATTTTACTATTACGAAATCTGGTAAAGGTACTTTTTCTCTCAGTTAAGAAATTGAGCTAAACTGGCTGAGTGGTTAACATCATACCCACTTGTTTTCCTCTGTATAACCTAGTTACTGGTTCACAGTTACATGTATAGGAATGAAATTGACATCATCAGTACTATTGTGTTCAAACTAAATTTGTTGATTTTGCTTTAAAAACAATTATAAATTAATACTCAGAAGATCTACTTTTCTCTGAGATTTAAAAAAAGGGTAAGAAAAAGTAAGAAAATAAGACAATTCTTTATGCAGAGTGTGAAAGGGTAGTAATTAAACTTTTACATATTATACTGACATCTATGCATCAATTTTAGCAGAATATATTGAAGAAACAATCATATCTTTACAAATTACACTGGTCTCTATGTAGTATGAATCATTTTAGGCAGAATGTATTGAAGGAGCAATCATATCTTTATAAATTACACTGGTCTCTATGTAGTATGAATCATTTTAGGCAGAATGTATTGAAGAAACAATCATATCTTTACAAATTACACTGGTCTCTATGTAGTATGAATCATTTTAGGCAGAATGTATTGAAGAAACAATCATATCTTTACAAATTACACTGGTCTCTATGTAGTATGAATCATTTTAGGCAGAATGTATTGAAGAAACAATCATATCTTTACAAATTACACTGGTCTCTATGTAGTATGAATCATTTTAGGCAGAATGTATTGAAGAAACAATCATATCTTTACAAATTACACTGGTCTCTATGTAGTATGAATCATTTTAGGCAGAATGTATTGAAGAAACAATCATATCTTTACAAATTACACTGGTCTCTATGTAGTATGAATCATTTTTGGCAGAATGTATTGAAGGAGCAATCATACTTTACAAATTATAGTGGCCTTCATGAATCACTTTTGGTAAAATTATAAATATGTAGCAGTCATACCTTTACAAACTATACTGGCTTCTAAGAATCAGTTTTAGCAGAATGTATTGAAGTAGTAGTTACTTTTAATTACACTGACCTCTTTGAATCACTTAGAATGTATTGAAGTACTAAGTAGCAATCATACTTTTACACATCACACTGGCCTCTATAAATCAGTTTGAGCAGAATGTATTAAAGTAGCAATCATACTTGTACACATTACACTGGCCTCTATAAATGATTTTGAGCAGAATGTATTGAAGTAGCAATTACCTTTACAAATGACACTGGTCACTATGAATTAGTTCTGGCAGAATATATTAGTAGCAATAATGACTATACATTCAGAAGATTATACATACAATATTTTTGTCATTGGTAACATTAAAAAAACAATTGTAATTTCAGATATGTGTAAATAAATACATCAATTATGCAGTTTATTAAAGCGAGATATACTTTAATAAGTGTCATACTTACCTTTAAAAAATATGTTTTGTAGCCTACAATTTATCTGGAATTTAGAAATCTAAAATGAGCAGAAATCCAACATTAGAAAAGTGTAAACAGACTTATAAAAGGAAACTAGAAGAAATGCAAAGTAAGGGATCAGAAAGTGTTAAAATTAGATGGCATACATTACATGATCCATTACTTCCTCCTGACTGCATAAGCATTGTGTACGTTATACACCAACTTAACATTCACCATGGATTAATTCATAATAGCTCCATGAATAAGCATTTTATTCTGTATGTTCTGAAACAGCCCCTACTTAATATGCAATATTAAGCTATTCATATATATATATATTTCAGCTATAAATTTGAGTTCTTAGGCTGACTATAAGCATTTTATTCTGCTAGAAAGTTCTTGGGATGACTACAAGCATTTTGTTCTGCTAGAACAGCCCCTGCTTAATATGCAACCTTATTAGTGCCTCATACTTAGCTTTCAGCTATAAATTCGAGTTCTTAGGCTGACTACAAGCAAGGAAGAGCAGAGTGACACCAGACAACATCTGAAGGAAATGCAGGCAAGATTGACAATGTCCAGAAATTATGAATGATGAAGTCATGACACGATTTTGTAACATTGTTAGTATTATTTAACAGAATTATTCCAATTCTTGTGATTATATCTTAATGGGATGTTATATTATAAATTGCACAATCAATTAACATTTTAAAGATTATGTTTTCATTGTTCATCATGTTAGGATCACTCAGCAGTTTGAAACATTTTAATAACAATTTTCAAATAATCTTCATATCAGAGTGAAAGTTTGAAGCTAAATTTATTTTTAAACTCAGAAATGACCCAATCATGTCATTAGCTTATAAAAGATTTGTAATAACAAATAAGTACAAAGTTTGATCATGCCACATGTATTCAACAACAAAGTTTATTTGAAGACAACACACTATAGTAATAGACACATGATAGAATAAGGACCCCAAATCAAGAACAGTCTAGAACGGCTTTGGTCCCAAGCTTTCTGGATAAGAATTATATTACTGTAATTGTACATCCATTTATGAGCAGATGAATTACTGATTACCTCTGAGTCTGAATTGGTCCTGTCAAGTATATACATATTATTATAGGAGTCATGACTTTTCATAAATTGATAGTTTTAGAAATCTGTATAAATTTAGAAGTATAATACATAGTACAGTGAGACTTAATAGTAGTAGTATATATATATCTTATTTGCTTCTTGCAGCTTGCGATGAAGCATACTACAATGTCACCAGTGAAGAGAGCAATGCTTGTAAGCTGGGCTGTGAGAAACAAGTTGTGTTTTCTAAAGTCACACAAGATTCAGATCAAGTAAGAAGTTTTCCAGTCCCAAACTTTTGTACCAGATATAAAATAATACCACAACCTAAATTTGTATCGTATAAATCATTTTACTCTTACCACAACCATCCTACTACTACTACTCCTCCCACAAAACAACAAACATCAAGAGTGACTATTGTTCATAGTGTATACCCATAAGGTGCTTTTTATTTTTTCTTGTTGCATTGGTTTCATGTACAGATAATGAAATAATTGGGTGAGGGAGATGCATCCTGCCAAATGAGAGAAAATTTAAATTAGACATTTAACCCCCCAATCCTTGAAAGTACATTTAACTCATTTGTGCATTCAACACAAAAGTCAATTTGAACTTGTACTTAATTGTTATCATTTACTGGAAGAGGTGTGTGTGCTTGCTCTGAAACCATGTACAGTAATATACTTGTATATTCTATTAACCACAGATGACAGTAACTGACTGTATTCTAGAGAGTATTCTATATGGTGATAATTGGATAATAGAACAAGCCACAATATTAAAAAATTCAAATAATAGATTTTCAATAAACAGTATCTTTTACATGTGTTTGTATACATGCATACACACATGTGTGTAAGTGATAGAATTGGCCACATTATAAAATCAAAATTCAAATAACTTAATACAATAATTTTTTTCTTATTATTTGGTTCAGTTTTTAGTAAGAAATTAATTTGTCAAAATTTCTTGTGCTTCACATCAAATCATAACTTGTTTCTTATGTAGTTTTATTAAAGCAAACTCTTTATCAGGCAGTTGTAGTGACATCCCACAGAGCACTCTTTATCAGGGAGTTGTATTGACATCCCAAAGAGCAAACATTTTATCCGGCAGTTTTATTGAGCTATTTATAATTGTTAACCTTGATAAACACAAAGTAAGACTTATGAATTAATTTTACAAAACCAAACTTTTAATAAGTTACATTCTTCACTCATTCCAAACAGGAAACCGTCACATTTCCTCTTGTTGTTAATGTATGGCCTCATGCAGCATAGGTCATGCACACACTTTACATTTGCATTGATCATTGCGCCCTTCCTTCATTTAATTTCTTATATTCATTTGTGACAATATCTTTGAAATAATAGAAGTTATAGTGTCAGTTCATATGACTGCATTATGAATTAGATCTAATTAGTAATATAGATGTTGTAATAGTCATGATGTTCACAGAGAAACAAAATTTAATTGGTATATATTTATGACTTTAATTTAAATAATCAATATTATATCAATATTATCAGATTTAGTTTAGTGATTATTTTAATTTTGAATGTATACAGATAGAGATGATAAGTGCATTGTTTACATTCTTCATTTTTTTATATTTTACTCTAAATGCTCTTCTTATGATATACACTAATTATGCATTAATAGAATCAAGATGTGACAGAACAATTGTGATCACATTATATAAATCGCAACCTATACACTCGTGTGTGCACACATACACACACTGTATGTAATCATTTGTCGGTTAATTACCTTGGTTTTTTTTTTTTAAACTCCCAGGGTGAACCAACAGTACATGTGCTGTATCCACTTCTTTATATGCACAGTCTGTATAGTGATGTGATTGACAAAATGTACCATCATATGGAAGTTACTTGGTCACTCTTCATGGAACCTGCAAGTGGACAGCTGGTGATTGTACGCTCTGAGCCTCGTATTGTTTTCATTTCAGATGATATGGAAGGTAAATTTTGTGTATTTAGACAATATACAGGCAAGTTCCAGGTTACAGCTGTTATGAGTTATGGCAAGCCATCAATATGAATGAGTCCATCATTCCCTTTTTTGTGCTGCATTTCTGACTTAGCAACATCCATTCCTTACTTATGAACTAAAGCAACTTAGTTATAACTTTAGCTGCTTGGCATAGTAATTGAGCTTCGTTTGACATCATCTCTTAAATCATTATTGGGTCAGCATACAAATCATTTGTGTGCAATTTCTGACTTAATTGCAAAGTTGATTTATGAATGCCCTTAATATTTTTTGGTGTGAAGCTCGGAGTCAAAGGAAGATGTGAGTAAACATGAACCAGCATAACAAACTAATATGTTTCTCAAGCTGCAGCATAAGAATTAAGATTGTCAGGAACTCATGGTACCACTAGATTAATATTTTTGCAGTGACCTTATGTCCAGTTAAAAACAGTTGAAATAAACTCTAGATGCATCAAAATGCTGCTTATTGTTTTAGTGATTCATTGAATTATATGGAGCTAGGTCAATTCCAAGCAGAGTTATTAAAGTTGTAACATTCATAGCAGTTTTGTCCATTTTGTGTTAACTGCATTAGAACTTTTTCCAACCCCAAAATGAATAAATTACTAATTTTGACTGACAAATTGGAAAATAATATTACATAGCTTCTTAAAAAAAATTCAGCCATATTTGTATGTTAGATGCTACTTATGTGAAGAGTCTGAACTATATTGTTGATCATTTCTTCATTTTGTGGGCCTTCAAAGTGAGCTATGTATACAATTTAATTTGTGAGTGTAAAATTTTAAAAAATATTAAAGATTGGAAAAAATCATAACTTTGGTTCTAATTGAATTACAAAATTGATTATAGTACCATTGAAAATAGTAGAAAAAGATCTATCTGTCTGTATACTTTTAAATTATTAGTGATGATTTTGGAAAATATATTTGGTGTACCTAATGGTGTCTTTAATTATTTACTTGTAATTAGGTTATTATACATAAATGTCAAAAGGTTAAGAAATTGTAAGACTGAAGCCAACAGTACATAAAACTAGTTATCATAGAAATACATTTTACTTAGTTAAAATTGCCTCTTTTGTGTTTGTATTTAGTCAAAATCACATGAGTTTGGCCATGAAATTAATTAATCATGAGAATTGCTAAAATATATAGAAAATAATCATTATTATTATATTTTTTGTAACATTTGTTTTTGTTACTGATAGTTAAAATAGTTTTTTGTATCATGTAGGCTTTTACTAGCTGATTTGCTACAATAGTCATATCTTTGCTGTTCTGAAACTGTCTCAAAGTTTTTCTTTGATCTAATTTAAAGATCTTTTCTCATTGTTAAATTCACATTCTCCATATTATTTGATTTTAAATAGCACCCCATTTTGTTGTTGCTAAAGCTAAAACAATAAATTAATTTCAATAATATTTTTTAAGAAATACTCTACAATTATAATAATAATGGTGACTTAAGAGACCTTTTATGTTATTTGCTTTTAAAAACTGAATTATATTTATGTATGATTTTTAGTATACAGATTTATTTATATTTAAAAAGAAAATTGTATTACAGAAATGATCTCGCTGAACATGTGCTAAAAGAAAGTTAAATCCGCACAGTTTAACAAATATAACAAATAATAACAAAGGTTATTTTATTAATTATATTTTATTAGTCTTATTGAAGTTAACAATAATATTGATTATTTTGTGTAAAACTGACATCCTTCATAGTCATACAGTAAAGATCCTACAATAGTCTTTAAATTCTTTCCTTTCTTCCTTTACCTCCCCTTGCTCAAGCACCTTACTAGTAGTGCATTTAGTGTGTTTTTTCTTTATCTGCTTCTTTATCATCAGTAGACATATTTAGAATTATAGAAGGTGTAGGCCCTTATAAGGAAAAATACTGTTTTGAAGTTTTAACTCAGTTGTCCTGAGTGATTACAGTTTGATTCAACATGCTTCCACTGCTAAGTTGGAAATGTATTTTGTTCCTTTGTTACCCAAAACAGTCATTGACTTGGATTTTTCTTCTTTATTTTGATTTAATTTAAACACAGTTATAAATCATCATACACGTTATTTAAATTTTAATAAATACACATTCCTGTCAGTTTCATTTCTCAGAAATAACATTCCATACTTTTAACACACTTGTTATCGATAACTTGATGTGTCAATTTGTGACGTGCTCACTTTTTTTTCTGGAATGCAGTCCCTGAAATATTGCAAGTTATAGTTATTATTTTTCTTAATAGATATTGGTGACAAACTTCCCTTCTTTGACGGCAAAACCAGTGGCTACTTAGAGACAAACATTGCCAGCCAAGACAATTCAGCAACACCCTTGCTCAGTTACAGGCAATCCCAAATGGGAGCATCACACAACATGGAAGATGGATTGAACATGGATGTAGATGGTATGTATTGGCTAAAGTAGATAATTTCTCTCCCCAAAAATATATTTCTCTTTGTGTTAATTTGAATGAAGAATTTATTGATTCCTCTTTCACATTTTAGGCATTACAAATTTAAAAGGACTTAGGGGTTGAATATCTAATTCACTGAACTGATAGTAAACCAGATTATCTAATTTTTCAAAGACTTTTCTGTTGCTCTTAACTGATATTAAACCAGATTATTTCATTTTTCAAAGACTTTTCCATTGCTCTTAACTGATAGTAAGCCAGATTATTTCATTTATCAAAGACTATTTAATTTTTCTTAACTGATAGTAAACCAGATTATTTCATTCATCAAAAGCTACTTATTAACTCTTAACTGATAGTAAACCATTTATTTTATTTATCAGTCTATCAGATTATTTCATTTATCAGTCTCCTAATCACATTTCTGATTTTAGACTATACTGGTACAGTAGAACCTCATTGAATTGGATTTTGGTCTTGAATATACATGTATAATTAATTCTGTGTTGAAGTTACTCTTTTCTAAGTTAGTTTCATTCTGTTAAATTCCATATTGAATTTGAATGAGAATTAAATTTGAATGATTGAATAGTGATTTTATCTAATTTAGCAGCACTTGTCTATGAGTACTAGGAACTAAATTAAACCATGATATACATCATCTATCAGAGTCAAAATAACATTTTAGTACTGTTTTCATCATAATTAGATTACATCGTTTGATTTTCTGGACATGAGTATACACTCAGATAAAAGTGTAGGTCCATCAAAACTAGATATCATCATAAATTTCAGACTGTTTTGCAGGATGTCAACATTATAGGAAATATTTATGGCAGAGTTCATTGGGTTGGGGTTTTTGTGTGACTCAAGTCGATGTTCAAGTTGGATTTTTGCTTCCGCCTACATCTTTAGCAAGCAATCATGCTAATGTCTTTCATATATTTAACCATTCTGTGCATAAAAAACATTAAACAAACATTTATTTTCACTAAAGTAGTGCAGCGCTGAACCAATGCTATCATCTGTTGTTGAGGTTATATATAAATGAACAAACAGAACACTTGTTTAAGCCAGATAAGGACTCCATTCAAGAAACAGTTTTTAAAATAATACTTTTGATTGGGCATTTTATAAATAATTTTACAGGAACTAAGCTTCTTTATTAGAAATAGCATTTTAAAAAAGAAAACAAAATATAGGTATTGTAATATTTATAGTGTTTGTGTGTGTGTGTGTGTGTGCGCACGCACGCATGTGCAAACCTCATATTTTATTACATTAAAATTTTGTTCCATTGCATTCTTCTTAAACAGTTAAAGATAAACTTGGAAGCTAGTAGAGTGTATGTATACTTACATATTTTAATAGTTTGAGAAGATATCATTTAACTGCATTATTGTAAGTAAATTTAATATATCATCATTGTATTTAACTGATTTGAGTCACTAGTCATAATAAATTTCTTTTTCAATTAGAAACTAAATTAGACTAATGGATATTGTAATTATGATCATTGTCAAGAGTCAGTGTGTTTGGTGAGGAGGTTTAGAAAAGTATAAATAGCATATCAAATTCTTTGCTTATAATTATATAAGGTTGAAAAATTAAATTAAATTAATTCATTCCATGATGTTCATTTTTGTCATATTAGAGACAAGAAAAGTTTTACTTCGAAACCTATTCTGCTATCAAGAAAGATTTTTGTCACTTGTAGAAACAAAGCATGAATTTATTTAGGAAAAAATATCCAGGTTGGTTAAATAGTTTGTTAAAAAATTTGGTTAATAGTAAGTTGGTCATTTTAATGAGATACTATCCATGAACACTGTAATGACCTCATAAACACTTTGCTTTGCACAGCAGGCTGTGATTTGCTAAATTCACATTATCACAAACTGAACAAGAGATAAAGTCACTTTATATTTGTTCTTCCTAGCTTCTTTTGCTCTTCTAAAATGTACCAGTTGATTTATATCATTACTACTGTTTAAAAATATTAAGCTGTGTTGTTTTTCATTATTTTTGTTTGTCTTTTCCACAGTTATTTCTAGTGTAAATTATTCATAAATATTTGTAAAAATAATAAGCTTGGTTCAGCTGAAATTAATTTTTAAAAAACTATTTGTTTAAAACTAAATTCTTATAGTAAACTACAGCTATGACCTCAACAATAGCTAATTCAGAACTAGATGCTGTTAACGTCTTTTTGCTGAACAAATTGTTTGTTTTGCCAATTTTTAATTTAAAAAACAACTATTTTAAAAACTAAATTCTTTTAGTAAACTACAGCTATGGCCTCAACAATAGTTATTTCAGAACTAGATGCTACACACATTTTTCCACTAAACAAATTGTTTGTTTTGCCAATTTTTAATTTTAAACAACAACTATTTTAAAAACTAAATTCTTTTAGTAAACTACAGCTATGGCCTCAACAATAGTTATTTCAGAACTAGATGCTACACACGTTTTTCCACTAAACAAATTATTTGTTTTGACAATTTTTAATTTTAAAAAACAAAGCAGATTGCTTATTTGTGGTCTCTGAAGTTAAATAAATAACTTTACTGACTTATTCTTAGAGAAATATATATTTTTATGCCAATTGCTAATTTGACTTTCTTAATAATTCCTGTCAGAGTTGACATTTCAAAAACAAGATTTCAAATAAGAATTTTTGCTAAATGTACAGATATTAAAATAGCATGGTGATTTTCAGTAAGCATATGTGCAGTTATAATATTGAAAAAATAAATACCTTTTTAAAAAAAACAAACTTTTTATAGCACATATGCTGTATGACACAGATAATAGTTAATACTTTGAAAACTAAATAAGGTAAAACTTAAATTTGGGGAGTTTTCTGTAGTTATTCCTAATTTTTCTTGCACTATATATATTCATTATGCTTTATTTTATTTTTTAAACTTTAACTGTTTGATGTTAGTATAATATCGTTCATGTACAATGTCTCATTTGAAAGCTGGTTTGGTGAACATTGAATTCTCCCAGACTACATTCTGTGAGTTCAGCAAGACTTTGTGCAGTGCATACATTTGTTACATCATTATTTCATAGTTTGTTTTGTTTAGTTCACTATAACATTTGTTACATTATTTCAGGTTTGTTTTGTTTAGTTCACTATAACATTTGTTACATTATTTCAGGTTTGTTTTGTTTAGTTCACTATAACATTTGTTACATCATTATTTCATAGTTTGTTTTGTTTAGTTCACTATAACATTTGTTACATTATTTCAGGTTTGTTTTGTTTAGTTCACTATAACATTTGTTACATCATTATTTCATAGTTTGTTTTGTTTAGTTCACTATAACATTTGTTACATTATTTCAGGTTTATTTTGTTTAGTTCAGTAAATATACTGTTCACCATAACATTTGTTACATTATTTCATAGTTTGTTTTGTTTAGTTCAGTAAATATACTGTTCACTATAACATTTGTTACATTATTTCAGGTTTGTTTTGTTTAGTTAGTAAATATACTGTTCACTATAACTTTGTTACATTATTTCATAGTTTGTTTTGTTCAGTAAATATACTGTTCACTGTAACATTTGTTACATTATTTCAGGTTTGTTTTATTTAGTTCAGGTTTGTTTCTTCACTGCAGGCTTTCTCAACCTTTGTACCCTAGAGGAGCCCTTGAAATAATTTTCAGGTCACAGGAACTCTTAAACAAAAATAACTGTATCTACAATGCTTATTTTTTTCAATTTTGATATCTCAGTGAACCCCTAGTGACTTCTTGCAGAACCACAGGGTTGAGAAACACTGCTTCAGTGAGGCATTACTTTACAGTATATTATTTGTTAAATTACATCTTTCATTTGTGTTTTCTAATGTTTTTTTCTAATATACTCATATTAAAAAATAAAATGTTTGTTCAGACAAAATTTTAAAATAAAAAATTTGTCTACCCTCCACCATTTCTCTCCACACACAAACACACACATACATACACTTCCAAAAGTTTTTTTAAATGGTTTAATAATGGTTTAGATGTTTTCAAACTAAATAAAAATAAAAATTTCACTCTATAAACTCACTAGTAATCATGTGAGCAATGATTGTGGCAGATTGTTAAAGTAATGCAACATTGTTTTTCAAAATATAGCTAAAATTGTTTGAGACTATAGGAACTAATGTTTAGAATTGAGGTCATTGGCACAATTCATTGAATTCTTGTACTTTTCATGAATTATTTAGATGAGCTGTCACTTTTTAAAATAGATTTCTAGTCAGGAGACTGATCTATTCCAATAGTTTAACACAACCAGTCTGTGACCTGTATTTTACTTTGACCTTACTCTGCCTGGTGACACTTGATGGATGATGGATTGATGAATTGAATATACCACAACAAGATACACACATATTTCTTTCGGCTAGCAATTGTTTAATTTGTTATAAATGTTGTCTAAACACAGACCAAATCAGATCAAAAACAATAGTTAATACAGCAAGACTAAATATGTGTAATCTAGGTACAACTTATCAAATGCACATAAATCCACTTCCATCATTCCTTTTATATACCAACACAGTAATATTCCATGCACATCTAACGTATAAAGAATCTTAAATGTTTCATCTACTTTAACATTTCTCCTTTTCTCTGTTTCTTCCTCTTTTAACTAAATAAGAGTTCATCTCAGTCCTAAGTTGTATCCTTTAATGGCCCTAGGGCCTAAGATTTCTCTTATTTTTCTCTCAATGTGTTGTCCCCCTCACCTTCAGAGGTATTTAAGACCATGTCTTGGAGGCAGGAGCGGGGTGAGGATTAGTATCATTCATATGTGGTCGGAGTCTGATTGCAAAACAGCATGTTGATAATGAGAGTTGAATAAACCATCAAGTCTTGATTATTTAGGATTTATGACTACATAAAAACATTTAAAATTAATTATAATTAATAATATTAATAATATTTAAAAAATTGTTTGGAACTACTGTCTACTGATTATTTACTTAGTAAGTTTTCTTGTTCAAGATATCTGATGATTAGTAGAACTGATTATTAAATGCAGTGGGATTTTATTTCACAGATGTTACCAGATCAGATTGGCTGACATGTGTAGCTAAAAAAACTGGAATTGCCCGCATCATCCTTTGCTTCCTGATTCTGGCATGCGCCATTGTTATGATTTGGTTCTGCCTTACTGCTGTAGCTACAGCACCAGAACAGGTAAGGTATATGCACTTTATTGTCAGAGAACTCAAAAGAGTCAGGGTGAAACATCTGCTTAGCAAGAAAATTGCCATCTTGAAAGAAAAGAGGAGTCTATCAACTTTTCTTTATGACAGATAATAATACAGTTATAAATGTACATTACTGACATTTTTTAAAAACACACTGATGTCAGATAATCAGCATTTAATGCATGTGCACACACTATTAATTATGTGTAGTGCCTCTCCTACAACTGTTTGACTTAACAATACTTATTTTTTTCTCTCCAAATACTTAAATATGCACATTCATTTGACACTTGCTTCACAGCTTGTTGCTAGATCTGTATACTGTATGTATATACTACATTGTAGTTATTTCTTGTGCATGTGTATGGTGCTAAGTCTGTGTAGTTTTGTTTGCCATTCTTAATTTACTGTATACTTGTAGTTATATCTTGTGCATACAGCATACATTTTTAGCTATTATGTTCATAGGCATCAATGTGGCACTGAAAACAATTTTTGCATCAGATTTTCTTGATTTTATTCTTGGTCACAAATTAAGACTGTAAGTGCTTGCTACAGGGAGATTGTGTAGAATGAGTTTGCAGTCCAAATAAGATTTCTGTAGTAAGAAGTCAGCTTATAAGGTTGTCATCACCACCATCTCCCACCAAATCTACTTCCCCAGACTAACCCTTTCATTTTGCTTGAAGATTAGAATATATGTAATTTTGGTTTAATATAAGATTCATTTGCTAAAATATCTAAATAAAAAATATAACACAATAGGTAAAGAAAAAAAGTAGGTTTTCACTGAGTGGCTTGGGTGAAGATAAATTTGAAGAAAACTAAACTTTTAAAGTTATTTGTTGCTACCTCTGGTTTATTGATGTCAAGTTCACTTATTGTTGATTCATTTTTATGAAGCATTTCACTCATCCATACTTACGATCATTAAAAATGCACTTGATAAGACATTTCCTTAAGTAAACGGAAATGTTGTTTATAATGCACATTTTAAACAATTTAAAAGCATTTTTCAGGATTTATTTACTGTGTTCCTTTTTTTTCAGCATCTGAGCATAAATGGAGATTTGGAATACCTGTGGAAAATGAACCAGAAGGACAGTTTTAAGCTTCTTCACCCACAAGCTACAGTTGAGGCACGCCCATTGCCAGTAAAAATCCGCGTTGAACAAATCTGATCCTTTAGTATTTTTCCCTTTTTGTGTGTGTGGGTGTGTGGGGGAATTTTCTTTCTCCTGTGATTCTGGTTTCTTTTTGTTGTCTTGGGAAGTTTACAGGATTGCTACCATCATTACTTCAATTTTTAGCTCTTGTATTACATTGACTCTGTCCTGATTTCTCATTTCCTCTTGATCTTTCTCTGACTAGAGCAAGTTAAATTGAATCAGTTTTTATTTTTTAGGGTTTGTTCTGAAGTCTCAGTGTAATAACATTATTTGTCCTTTCTTGGTCTGGATAAATCAGTACTAGGTTTTGTCTGATGTCCTTGTTTAACATGCTGTCTTTTTTTTGTCTGGGTCTAAATGAATGAATTTTAGTTTTTGTCTGATATCCGTGTTTAATATGCTGTCCTTTTTTGTCTGGGTATAAATTTTAGGTTTTGCTTTGAGATCTATTTTAGCATTCTTTGCCTTTTCTGAGTCTAAATGAATCACTTTTAGGATTTATTCATATTTAGCTTTTTTTAAAAACTAAATGGTTGAGACGTATTTCTCTCTTCATGAAACTTATGTTATAGACATTGTCTTTCTTAATTGTTTAATGTTAAATTCTTTGACACCTCCCTCAGAGACTTACCTTTATTATAAAATGTATATATTTTTTTTTGTATAAAGTTTATATTTTTGTTTGTCTGTATACATCTTGTTTCTTCTCAAAACTATACATATCTTGTTTCTTAAATCTTTGATTTTCTCTCTCATTTTTAAGTACAGTGCTTCTGTGTATGTTGCTGATGTTTTCCAAATTACATTTTTGATTTCATTCAAACAATATAGAGAACTACAGGAAACCATGATGTAAACGTTATCAAAGAATTTTAACTGAAAGAATCCTGTGAAAGCATTTCTTATACATCATAACGGTTTTTGATTGGGAATGAATATGTACTGTGATTATTTTCTGGCCATATTTGTGTGATGGTAAGGGAGTTGGTTTAATTCAGCTTAATATTATTTTCTTTTCTTTCTGGAAATTTATTTGTTGTAATCTGTTTTTTTGCTGCTTTTTTCCCATGTGTAAATATTGATATGTGTGTGTGTATATATATATATATTGAAAAGGAATTGTTTTTCTGGTTGTATATTTTAGTTTGTTTTTTATCCTGTTGGGCTACATTGGAAATCTTTTGTGAAATTGTTTAACAATAAGAAATGTCCTTAAGGTAGAACTGGGATTTAATGTCATTATATTTTTTCTTCTTTTAGTTTATTTTACTGTATACTTTATTTCTGAAAGACTGCTCGCAAGGATTTAGATTATTCAGCTCTGTATTGTATGATTTTTATAGTGGCTTTATTTAAAGCAGAACATTTGACATTCATGTCTACACTATTCAATAATTAATTCTTTGTACCGTTTTAAAAAATAAAGCATTTTTGTCGAGCAAGTACAGTTTTGATATATCAGTATTTTTATTCTTTACAAGCATTTAGATTCTCTCACTACCTGTATTACTAATGAGTATTTTTGTTAAAAATTTTATTGTCACCGACCTATTTCTCTCTCAATAATATAAGAGTAAACTCAGCTTCAAGTGTCATAGTCTTTTAATTTAAATGTTATTCAAAATATTCCTTTTAGCACATTTTAATAGTATGAATAGGATTTATAAAGGAACTGTATTTATTTGAAGCTGCTCAAGTTGTGCAGTATTTTTTAACTACCGTGGTACCAGTATAAAACAGTATAAAAGTACATTCAGCTATGAAGATTAAGATTATGTATTATGGTTAGTGGTTTGGGATAGCACTTACATGACATACATTTCATTTGCACACTTACAAAATGCTTGATTCCTTTGCAAGTTTCTCATATATCTCACTCTACTTTAGTCTAAGGTTATCTATGGTTCTGCATTCATAATCTTTGAAACAGAGAAAAAAATGGCTCTAACACTCTAAGTCATTGTAAACATTGGCGGTCAGTAGATAGGCAGACAGTAAAGGAAGATATGATTTTTTTCATTTCTTCTGTAAATTCTTATAGGTAATTAAATTAGTAGTATACAGCAGGTGGAGTGTTTCTTTTTTTAAAAAAAAAAAATAGAATTTTGCTTAGAATACATTACAGTAAGGTTTTGGGTATCATACATGTTTGGAATTGATCTCTTCATTTGTAAGTAAACATTCATAATATAGAACTCTTTTGGTGATGGCCACAAGTGCTAGTCAGGTAAAGTTAGTCATTTATTATGCACTTATTAAAATTGTCATGGTTGTATTCCATTTGCATAATTTAGCCAAATTGTATGAGATACACTTTTAGATTTAAAGAATTTATTCTGCACAATAATTTATTAACATATCTGGATTAAGATCTTTCAGGAATTAAAGGTTGTAAAAATATGTTTTTGTGTTTGTTGTAATATTTTAAGTTAGAAAAATTTAGTTCCTGATTTGAGATGTTCTCTTTAATTTATGTATTCTAAGTAGTAGGGTAAAAATATGCTATTACTATACTAGCTAAAGCACAACATTGTGCAAAGATTACCACTTTAAATTTATGTATTCTAAGTCGTAGGGTAAAAATATGCTATTACTATACTAGCTAAAGCATAGCATTGTGCAAATATTACCACTTTAAATTAAGTGGATTAAGTATTCTGATTTTTATTAAAATATTAAATTATAATTAAACTGTTGCATTTAACCACTGCATAGATAAATATCCAAACTTTATGCAAATATGGTAAAATTTATATTAAATAAATGAACTTTGCCACCACAGCACTAGAACTATTGTGGTACTTTGAAATCAAGACAGCCTAATCACTGTTATTGAAAACTGCATTACAATCATGACAAAGCATTAACTAATTATTAACGCTCTCACATATATATATTAATAAATTGAAAATTATTTTGAATAAAAAATTATTAATAGCTGTACTTTTGGTAGTAAAGGTGGCTTGCAAAATCTTTAGTTTCCCCCTTGATACTTTCGTAATTATTAAGTCACAGTAAAGCAACCAAGTTTTGAACTGTGAAAGATGAAAGTGCCCATAAGAGCACTGAAATCTTTTACCATAGATGTTTCTGAGTAAGTATATTGTGCCTCTTGGTAAAGAGAACTGGAATGCTAAAACAAAAATTAAAATACATTATTTTTCAGGGAGAGAGTGAATATTTCTCTTCACTTAATAAAGATCAACCTGAGCCAAGTAAAAAATAAAAGAGTATTATTTTGTCATAGTTGTGGGGAAGGTAAGCAATTTAGTCTGACCTTGGTAAAGATAAAAAAGAGTACTATAAACAAATATGAACACTTCAAGATCTCACACAATAGCAAAATATGCACAGTAGACAACAGAAAATTGTCTGAAACACATTTACGTAGCTGGCAGTGGTATGTATAGTCCAGTCAGCTTATTGTTAGGGTCAAACTAATTGCAACAGAAATACATCATTGGAAAATATTCAAGAAAGCAGCCTTAATAACATACAAAAAATAGATGAATTAGAATTTAGTGGATATAGCAACAAAATTTTAAACTTAAAGTTAAGGAAAAAACTCTGCAACTGGTTTCCATGGCAAAAAACACTCATCATGGCAAACATAAAATGTGATGAACTGCTATTTTTTTAGAATGCTGGCGATAGTGAAACAAGAACATGTCATGATAAACATGTTATTCATTAATCATTTGTCAGATTAAGATCTTTAGATTACATAAGGCCAAATCACGTGGGAATGTAAATTCTTATAAAATGCCTGGATTGCTAATTTTTAGGCATTTTTGAAAGTTTTTGCAAATAATGGACTTAGGAAACATGATGGCTACATTAAAATAAGGAACACTGATCTTTAACTAAAGCAGCGTTGTCCAATACAGTATTGTTTTGAAGTTTGATCAGGTCACGATGACCAGATTCAAAACATGCAATTTCAGCTAGAGACTGACAGTCTTTTGATCTCATACAACTGTAACATCCACCATCAACGTCACAAACACCCCTTTTAAAAAATTTACATTTTAATACATTGAATTAGCAAGATGACTACAGAATAAGCAATAATGTAAATAGTATGCAATCAGTAGTTTGTGCAAAGATTGTGTATTATTATAGAGCGTTTGTAAGAATAAGGATGTGTAATTGTTATTGTTACAATTATTATTAGTACAAACAACATTTAAATATTAAACATGTTTACGATTGTTTTGACATATTTACTTCACCGTATTTTTATCGGCTCAAGTTGGCATGTCAGTTGATGACAGCGACGGAAGAAAATATCAACGTTCGACCGTGTTCAGAGTCAGTCAGGTTGTCGCTGGCAGTATTTTACTGTTTGTGATTAATGCTAATCTGGAAATTAATTTACTTACATTGTAGCGGTTTTAGAACTAGTTCAGTACTAGCTGAGTACAGTGTGTCAGTCGTCGACATGGCCACGGCTGCTGCATGCCACAATAATCAGTAAGCGCTTCAAGTAGCGAGGCCGCCGCTCCTGTGCATTACGAAGCAAGCGCTTGAAGCGATCAGTCAGTCCATTGTTGCGCATTGCTGAACAAAAAGCTTGAAGTCAGTCCACTGTTGTGCATTGCTGAACAAAAGCTTGAAGCGATCAGTCCACTGTTGTGCATTGCTGAACAAAAGCTTGAAGCGATCAGTCAGTCCATTGTTGTGATTTGCTGAACAAAAGCTTGAAGCGATCAGTCAGTCCACTGTTGTGCATTGCTGAACAAAAGCTTGAAGCGATCAGTCAGTCCATTGTTGTGCATTGCTGAACAAAAGCTTGAAGCGATCAGTCAGTCCACTGTTGTGCATTGCTGAACAAAAGCTTGAAGCGATCAGTCAGTCCACTGTTGTGCATTGCTGAACAAAATCTTGAAGCGATCAGTCAGTCCACTGTTGTGCATTGCTGAACAAAATCTTGAAGCGATCAGTCAGTCAGCTGTTATGTATTGCTGAGCAATCATTTTAAGATAAAGTCTAGTGAAAAACAAATAACAGTATGTATAATCACTTTAATGTTAAATAGTTTGTATTTCAAGATCTGTTCTCCATCTGATATGGTACAGATATAGTAGATGTGTGTGTGTGTGTGTGTGTGTGTGTGGAAGATAACTCGCTAGTGCTGAACGTTTGTGTACAAAAGTACGCTCGATAATACATTGGCCTTTGTTATTAATGTTAAGCTGCCTTTCAAAAGCCAAAACCACGTCACTATATTTAGTGACAACAAGAATTAATACATCACACAGCAGAGGACTACAAAATATCCTAAAAAATTATATTATTTAAAAAAAATAATCACCTTATGCCGATTTATATTATAGGTAGGCCACAGGTAGGATGTCTGACATCGAGGTCAGTGGCGTAGCAATTGATTGTGCAGGTTGTGCAATGCACAAGGGCTCAGGTGGTCGAAGTTGTGGGGTGGGGGCCTGACAGCTAGCGGAGTCTCTTCTCTCTCTACATGTGTTGTATGCAACAGCGGGTTTGTTTTCTTTGTTTGAAATCAAAGGGGCCGACCACCGAAGCTGCACAAGCCCCCCCCCCCCCCCAAAAAAAAAAAAAAAAAAACCACAACAACAACAAAAAACCCAACAAAACAACAACCCAAAAAACTTGCTACGCCACTGATCGAGGTCATACCACGTAACCGAATTTGAAGATAATTTGATAATATTTATACAAGCTTTTCAATGTCGCCATCTTAGTACTTTAATTTCCGAGTGTTGCTTCTTCATTGGCAGAACACTGTCGATTTGGGGAGCTTGTCCATTGAGTACCTCAGCTTCTGAGGGCTGCTCCTACACCGATTTCGTCAACTGCAGTGTTAGATCGACCTTACGGATGTCCAGATGATCGTTACTCTGTTGTTTTGTTTGTTTATTTACTACACGTAGAATTATAGACTGTTGAATGCAACAAAATCCATGTGTTATATAAGCAAACAGTGCTCTGGCAAAATTTTATTTTCCTGTTTCAATAATTTTAAATCGCTGTGTTGTCTGTAAATATTTTTTTCAAAAATTAAAAAAAAAAAATTACGTTGTCTTTGATTTCTGTTCATGGTACTCGTGTCAAGCGAAATTAGTCACACTCGAATCTGCCCAGGTCTGACGTCATCGATGTCGATTTCAGAGCTGTCAGAATATCATTAAAATATGATTAGTCATCGTGAATGCATGCATCACCTAAGGCATTTTACTCACTTAGCATCTCACTAGCTTCTGGTGGTGAGGAAAAATCATCTCACCAGACATCAATCTCTCTTCGATCACCCCCACCCATACGTAACGAAACTTTCCAGTGTCGTGCTCTCCCTTTCGTTTTCTTGTTGCTTCGTTATTACGCGCGCACACATTCGTAAAACAGCACAACAATAATAAACGCGCGCACACATTCGTAAAACATGTGCACAGCGATAATAAGCGCGCGCACACATTCTTAGAACAAGTACACGATGATAATAAAACACGCACACATTCTTAAAACAAGTACACGATGATAATAAAACCCACATGCATATGTACACATTAAAAAGACATATAGGTACACATTCACAAAACACATAATTTAGGAAAACAGACACTTGCAAAATCTCTCAAAGCATACGCGCATATCTTTCCAGTGCTAATGGACTCGTCTTTCATATGCAAGCATGCACGTAAGCAACCACACACACACACCTGCACATGGAAATACTCACCACGATTCACAGTGAATGGAATACTGGCAAAGAATGTGAATGTTTTATCCCACAACTGCTTCTACGCGTGCGTAAAGTGGACACAACGGAAGTTGAGTTACCAGAAAGAGGACAATGACTTGAAGTGTGTGCGAAATCTCCTGTTTTCCCACAGTGCGGACACACGTACGCACGCAGTACAGGGCAAATCACCACTCCTCGACGGTCCTGCAAGTTTTGAAACAAACAGAATTCTTTATAAATTATACATTCACAGCTAGTCAGTGCGTTCGACGGTCCTGCAAGTCTAGAAACAAACGGAATTCTTTATAAATTATACATTCACAGCTAGTCAGTGCGTTCGACGGTCCTGCAAGTCTAGAAACAAATAGAATTCTTTATAAATTATACATTCACAGCTAGTCAGTGCGTTGACAATGTACAGTGAGTGACCCTTTTTTTTTGGTAATTTATTCGTATGCGTAATGCGAATAATCACAGATCAATGCCCATTTTGCTGCTGGTTGGAAAGGCTTGGAAGATGAAGATGTGCACATGCCTTTTCAATCTGTTGTTAAGAGTTAATATACACCGCTGTCTCCTCTAAAAGTTACTTTTACAATTAGGCAATCACAACATATACATACTGACAAAATGAATTCCACTTTTGTCCAATGAAAACATATTTTACTTTCTTTCAAAAGGGATACAACATGCCACCATACAATACCAACAAAATCCACAGACCACAATTATACAGAATACGACCAAACCTCCGCAAACCACTTGTCCCAACACAACCACACAGCAGAGGCTAAAGAAAAGAAGTACAACCGAAGCTAATATTCTTTCAAGTCAAAACGTTAAATGCAGTTATCTACCTTGAGCTGGTGAGTGGAGTAGAACTCCCTCGTTTCGCCATTCTTTCGACAGAAGACACACTCTGTGACTGGGAGCATTTTCTCCAAGCGCGCAATTTGGTCTGGTGTCGAGAGTTTCCGAGGAGATTCCAGTGGCCTTGCTGACCTTGGTGCTTCGGGCGCATTAGTTGACGGTATTAGTGTACTAGGAAGAAGCAAACCTGAAGAAAGGGCCAAGTCAGTTGAAAGATTCTGCGACCCTGTTGCCGTCTCATGCGGACTTGTTAGCGGAAACTCGAATTCTGCTTTGGTAATGGCCCTAGATTTCTAAAATAGAACATTTCTATAGTAAATTTTTGCTTTTAGAAAACAGACAAGATACATCTTTAACTAAATATGATTACATTTATTGCACATTTTGACAAACTAATGTTTAGACAATCTTGCAGTTTAGGATGCGGTAGGCAATATTTGAGCTTAGTGAGAATTCTTGTCTTTTTTGTAAATTGTCTTTTAAAAAAAATCACCCTTACGCAATTCCCAAAATATTAAGGCGGGTTGGGGTAAATGGATTCAGACCTAACCAAGACTATAGTGCTTTTGATATAATTTAAAAACCAATTTAAATATTAACAATAAATATCCTACTCCTCTATTAGCACAAATTCGGCGGTTAAAGGGTGCCATGCGCACGGTGGTGGGAGTTTGGGGAAGGTAAGCATTAATTTTTCAAATAAATTTTTTGAAAATCCATGCTCAACATTATTTCTAAAATAAGAATTTTACCTTCTGAACATTTAACACAATCTTAATAGTACTCGTTTATTTTTTTCAAAACTTATGGTGTGCCTTGACAATGTTAGAGCCTTGATCAGTGTGCCGCGAGTTGCAAAACGCGACACTAACTATTCATACACAGTGCAACCCTTCTAAGTAGATAAAAACAACAATAAAACTAAACGTCACATCACTTTCTTCGTGAGTACGTAACAAGCGGGGGGGGGGGGGGGCTTCTTTTTAAAATTAATAACACAGCACCAAGAACAAAGTGACCTACTGTCGGCTTCTTTATTGAAAATGGCAAGCGCTTGTTTCTTTCTCACCCTCAGCATCCGTCAAACCCACCCACCCACCCTCTTCAATCTTCTGATCAAATTGGCTAACAGGATGTAGGAGGTGATATTTAAAAAGTCAACTTGATACAATAGGAGCGAAGTGTTCGAACTTGTATAATTGTGTTGTGTGTGTGTTTGTATAATTGTGTTGTGTGTGTGTTCGAACTTGTATAATTGTGTTGTGTGTGTGTTCGAACTTGTATAATTGTGTTGTGTGTGTGTTCGAACTTGTATAATTGTGTTGTGTGTGTGTTCGAACTTGTATAATTGTGTTGTGTGTGTGTTCGAACTTGTATAATTGTGTTGTGTGTGTGTTCGATAGCAGTTTTACGTCACCACTGGAGCTTGCATTGGTCATTTCATCAGACGTTCTCTGATCTGCAATGCCCCAGTGGGACCCCACAGCCTCACATCGCATTCCGAGGTGGAAGGCGGAACTTGTATAATTTTAATATTTGTGAATAAATACTAGAGAGGTTTTCAAATATAAGCTAGTGTTTGGAATTATTTTAATTCTGGCTTATGCCAACAGTAAACCAGAAATTAATTCCTTAAATATGTAGAAATACCAACACAAGGACCATGTGGTCTCACTTGTTGGAAAACTTTAACCGCATAAATCGGTGTCAGAAGTATAAAACAGTTGGAAAGCTAATGAAGTTTTAGTTTTTAACATAAACAAAAATAAAACAGAAAAATCTAACGATAATGCAGCCCCCCCCCCCCGAATATCACGATGCAATTCAATCTTCTGAGATGAAACTTAGGGAGAAAAACTAAATGCATTTGGGAGAGGGAGAACGGTTGACGTGGTGAAGGGGACACTTGAAACAACAATTCAGCAAAATGTCCAAAAGTGAAAGAACGTGACGAGGCCCATATGGATATTTTTCTCTCCTCTGGACACGGGGTCATCGCGTGTCCTGAAGTGAAAGCGTACGACACTGGGGTCATCACGTGTCCTGAAGTAAAAACGTACGACACTGGGGTCATCACGTGTCCTGAAGTAAAAGCGTACGACACTGGGGTCATCACGTGTCCTGAAGTAAAAGCGTACGACACTGGGGTCATCACGTGTCCTGAAGTCAAAGCGTACGACACTGGGGTCATCACGTGTCCTGAAGTCAAAGCGTACGACACTGGGGTCATCACGTGTCCTGAAGTCAAAGCGTACGACACTGGGGTCATCACGTATCCTGAAGTCAAAGCGTACGACACTGGGGTCATCACGTGTCCTGAAGTCAAAGCGTACGACACTGGGGTCATCACGTGTCCTGAAGTCAAAGCGTACGACACTGGGGTCATCACGTGTCCTGAAGTCAAAGCGTAGGGCACGCAAAGTTTCTGCACCTTCACATCTTTCATTTGTTCCACTCTTCACTCAAATGGCAGGTTGAAATTCTAATATTATTACTTTGTTGTTTTGACTTGACAAACGCGCGAGTTAGCATTCGGTGTCAGGGTAGCAGGAGTGTGAGCGCGCGCGCGCGTGTGTTTATATTTCATCCCCTCCCCAACCCTGGGCATACGAGGTCTGTAGAGTTCAAACAAACACATCGTTTTCGTTCATGACATTGTTCAGCCCCAGTCCTGCGCAGGTGAGGAACTGTCTCATCGCAATGGTGTGGGTAGACGAAGAAATGTCTCATTACAGTGGTGTGGGTGGGTGAAGAACTGTCTCATTACAGTGGTGTGGGCAAAGAACTGTCTCATTACAGTGGTGTGGGTGGGCAAAGAACTGTCTCGTTACAGTGGTGTGGGTGGGTGAAGAACTGTCTCATTACAGTGGTGTGGGTGGGCAAAGAACTGTCTCATTACAGTGGTGTGGGTGGGCAAAGAACTGTCTCATTACAGTGGTGTGGGTGGGCAAAGAACTGTCTCATTACAGTGGTGTGGGTGGGTGGGGAACTGTCTCGTTACAGTGGTGTGGGTGGGTGAAGAACTGTCTCGTTACAGTGGTGTGGGTGGGTGAAGAACTGTCTCGTTACAGTGGTGTGGGCAAAGAACTGTCTCATTACAGTGGTGTGGGTGGGTGAAGAACTGTCTCGTTACAAAGGCCTGGGTGGGTGGGGAACTGTCTTTCCCTTTTAGCCACTCGCTACATCACCGGATGGCAATAAGATTACAAAGAACGAATGGGTCCTAAAGGTATGGGAATGACGTCTCAAGTCTGAATCAACATGCTATCAGCGTGCGTATGTGTGATACTCAGCTGTGACTGTTATAAAAGTGATTGACTGATTCTCAGTTAGTGTACTTGGCGACAATCGTCATTTAGACATAATTACTCCATTAGGTAAAACTCACTATCGTACTTCATTTTCGAAATAGCAGTTGTGACTTTATGTCAAGGCCACTGTGATCTCATTCAGCTGTGACTTTGTCTCTGTCAAGGCCACTGTGATCTCATTCAGCTGTGACTTTGTCTCTGTCAAGGCCACTGTGATCTCATTCATATGTGGCTTTGTCTCAGGCCACTGTGATCTCATTAAGCTGTGACTTTATGTCAAGGCCATTGTGATCTCATTCATCTGTGACTTTGTGTCAAGGCCATTGTGATCTCATTCATCTGTGACTTTGTGTCAAGGCCACTGTGATCTCATTCAGCTGTGACTTTGTTTGTGTCAAGGCCACTGTGATCTCATTCAGTTGTGACTGTGTCAAGGCCACTGTGATCTCATTTATCTGTGACTTTGTGTCAAGACTACTGTGATCTCATTAAGTTAAGATCAAGAATGAAATTTAATCTAAATGTTGTTTCAATACATAAACATTACTTTTCGGTAAAAATAATGAGGCCTAAAAATGAAATTTTAATCTAAATGTTGTTTCAATACATAAACATTACTTTTCGGTAAAAATAATGAGGCCTAAAAATGAAATTTTAATCTAAATGTTGTTTCAATACATAAACATTACTTTTCGGTAAAAATAATGAGGCCTAAAAATGAAATTTTAATCTAAATGTTGTTTCAATACATAAACATTACTTTTCGGTAAAAATAATGAGGCCTAAAAATGAAATTTTAATCTAAATGTTGTTTCAATACATAAACATTACTTTTCGGTAAAATGATGCCTAAGAATGAAATTTTAATCTAAATGTTGTTTCAATACATAAACATTACTTTTCGGTAAAATGATGCCTAAAAATGAAATTTTAATCTAAATGTTGTTTCAATACATAAACATTACTTTTCGGTAAAATGATGCCTAAGAATGAAATTTTAATCTAAATGATATTTCAATACATAAACATTACTTTTCGGTAAAATGAGGCCTACACATTTATGTGCAGTTTTTAAGACAGTTGTGTCGTTGGATTAATAATTGCTCATAGTCTCGATACATTTAGACACTTCGATTGAAAAAAAGTGATTACAATTTTTACCGTCAAATTAGGTACTGCTCTTAGAAATTACTAATTCCTTACATGGATGACTATATTAAATAACAATCTGCGAGCAGAGAAAATAAAGCAACAACCAAAACAGCAATGCTTATATTTAAATCTTGCTTACTGGAGTAAGGGCCAACCAATCAAAAGTAAGGAAGACTCATTCATTACTCATTCATTACATTAAAATCAAAATTCTGAATCGGTGAATTTTATATATATATGTGCGTGCCTGTTTAAGAAATCATGTAATCATTAGAATGAAATTATGCTTCAGAACTGGTAATTGTAACACCCTTATAATTAATACCATTTTTCCATGTTTAACTATGAATTAATTATAGATCTATTGCTAAATCACTAGCTGAAAACTAATTTTCATTAAGACAAAACACTTCATTGGGTGTGGCGCGTCATTAATTATCTGTGTATTGCTTCATGAATCTTTCATTTGTCTGTCCACTCAAAATGGTATGATGTAAATGATGATTTAACAACAAGAGAGAGAGAGAGAGAGAGAGAGAGAGAGAGAGATTTTCAGTTAACCTTTGGATTCTTGTGGATGCCATCTTCACCGTGCTCAAGTGGAACAGGGTCGCTGTTCGAATCTTGGCTGCGTCCCAACAAAATTTCCCTGAAATCAAAACCGCTAAACAACTGATAATCTCTTGAGCTCATGGTTCGCACGGCTTAGTAGCTTTGTGTTCAGTAAAATATTCCACTTCGCAATTAATAGCTGTTGTAGACATGATGTCACCTTTCTCCCCCTTCCTCTTCAAAACCTCCCCTTCCCCTTCTCTTGCTCACGCCGGACGTACGGTAAAGCGGCAACAAACAACAAAGAGCTGGAGATGATTTTTTCGCTTTGCAACTCCCATCCTTACCTCCCTTTGGAAACGCTCTGAGAACTATCGTATAAATTCAAAAGGGGTACTCAAACGTTGGGTTCTGGTATTTGCTATCCAAGTTCGTTTGTGCACTGAACATGAACCCATTTACTAGTTCTCGTAATGGAGTTTTTATGTCCAGACTACTAGTTCTCGTAATGGAGTTTTTATGTCCAGGCCACTAGTTCTCGTAATGGAATTTTTTGTCCAGGCCACTAGTTCTCGTAATGGAGTTTTTATGTCCAGGCCACTAGTTCTTACCAAGGAGCTTTTATATATAAGCTGGGGTCGCGCCCTCCCCCCCTCAGTCTGCTAAACATCTGTTGTTTACCGAGATAGTAGAAGTCTACTGATCTTTGTTACCGAGGTATTGTTACCTCAGTTTCGTTTAAATGATAGGCTACTTTACCGAAGTATTACCCCAGCCTTGTTTAGTGATAGGCTACTTTGCCGAAGTATTACCCCAGCCTTGTTTAGTGATAGGCTACTTTGCCGAAGTATTACCCCAGCCTTGTTTAGTGGTAGGCTACTTTACTGAAGTATTACCCCAGCCTTGTTTAGTGGTAGACTACTTTACCGAAGTATTACCCCAGCCTTGTTTAGTGGTAGGCTACTTTGCCGAAGTATTACCCCAGCCTTGTTTAGTGGTAGGCTACTATGATCTATGTATGGGCGAATGTAACCCTAGATGTTGGTTTCGTGTACTACATTCACTCCACTCGTACTCTTAGCTAAAGGCATGTACACAATCACGTGATTTGTCACTCACTACACAGAATGATATCGGCTCGCCCCCAGTCACACTAAATCACGCCTAGACAGTTGATAAAACAAAAGGTAGATTGAAACTACTGGTTGCTTATGTAATAACAAAGATAAATCAGTGCTACAGTGGCACAAAAGACATGCACAGTCAATGTAACTAATACTATAATTACAGTTATAATACCTATTCACTCAATCAAGTTGATGAGAGCCACTAAGTATATACCTACCAAATGTAACTTGTATTTTTATCTCCACTGGGGAAGATACTTCTAAACCCACTGTAGTCAAAATGTTGTCTTCCCCACTAGTGACTGACAGCTAGGTCTGGAATGAAGTAAGTTGGTAATCACAATAACTGCACAAGTCTGGAATGAAGTAAGTTGGTAATCACAATAACTGCACAAGTCTGGAATGAAGTAAGTTGGTAATCACAATAACTGCACACGTCTGGAATGAAGTAAGTTGGTAATCACAATAACTGCACTTCTGGAATGAAGCCAACACTTGTGTAAGGCAGTAATATGTTCTCCAAGTAAAAATCCATTATAAAACATGAACAGCCCCATATTAATTGATATTCTCTTTTAATACTGTATTCAATTGCTTCACTGTAAAATCAGCAGATTGCTATAATGATGTCATGTGACATGGAGGTTTGTAGTGACAATTTAATAAAATTGTGTTGCACAAGCTACATTCAAACTGCCATGTAATATTAGCCAAAACAAATTGTGCATAATACTTGTATGCACACATTCTACAAGTAAATAATCTAAATAATAAGTTTACTAATCAGTAAACATCAGTTATTTCCACTAACAAGAATTACACTTGTATAACAGAGTAGATATATTTATAATGCTAGAAAATAAATTGGTCTTCAATAATATCCAAACAAGAGCAGCAGTAGTGGATACAATAAGAAACAAACTTCAACAAAACATCGTACATTAAAATAATGTACAAAACAAAATAGTTAAGGCTCTACATAAAAGTTTAGCTAAAAAAGTTTAAAATAACTGCCAGAGAAAAACACAAACATTTTTCATTGTACCACATGATGCAGTGGATTTTCTGCTCAGATGTGAACAGCTTGATGCGTTCATCACCATTCTGTACAAAATGGTGGGGCTCGACTTCTCCCATTGGTTATAAATACACTTTCAAGTGATTATTCCAGATTATTTGAACCATTTTAAATTAAAGAGTACACAGGCAAGCATGTATGCTTTGGCAATGGTCGACTGGTCATGTTGACATTCTAGTTCACTTCCAGAAACTTTAAGAATTGTAAAGGCCAAAATTTCTAGATATTCATATAGCTAAATTAAGTACAATAAGGCAGTGCCTGGAACTGTGACCTTCACATTAGACGACTGAAAAGGAAATGGGTAAGAAAACTTCTCAATGCTATGCCAGTACTAAATCCCATGTTTAGAAATCAAAGAAAACTTCTCAATGCTACGCCAGTACTAAATCCCATGCTTAGAAACCAAAGAAAACTTCTCAATGCTATGCCAGTACTAAATCCCATTCTTAGAAATCAAAGAAAACTTCTCACTACTATGCCAGTACTAAATCCCATGCTTAGAAATCAAAGAAAACTTCTCACTTTGGCTGATCTGTCTGTACGCATATTTCGCAGTAACATTGCCACCACGGTCTCTAGGCTTTGATTAAAATAATTCTCTTCCAAAACATAATACCCAGCTCTACAGTAATTTTATGAAGATGTACATATAGCCCACCTATAGTAAATATATGCGCAAGTGTAGTTTTATATATATATTATAATATAGTAATTATATACACAAATAGTGGCCTATCTGTAGTAATTTGATACATATATAAACTAGCCATTCTATGGTAATTTGAAACATAAATAAACTAGCCATTCTTTTATACATAAGAAAGTAACTATTCTATAGTAATTTGATACATAAATAAACTAGCCATTCTTTTATACATAAGAATGTAACTATTCTATAGTAATTTGATACATAAAGTAACACTGTGATTTAAATCCAATCTATCGCAGTGAACATCCGTTGGAGTCCATTTTAGGTTCACGGCTTTATTATACTTACAAAAATCAAACAAACAACTTCTTTGGGAAAAGTAGATTGACAGAAAGCCAGCTTCCCAAACCAAAAGTCATACACACCATAACAGGAAATGCTTATCATATCCCACCCCTACTCACCTCCTCAATATACCCCTACTTGCGTTTCACTCACCCACGCTGCCAGAAGATGAAAGAATCTAGCTCAAACATCCACAAAACACTAACAAATGTCCCTTCATCACAAATACACATCTACAAAACACTAACAACGTTTCCTTCATGATAAATACACATCCACAAAACACTAACAAGTGTCCCTTCACGACATATACACATCTACAAAAACACTAACAACGTTTCCTTCATGACAAATACACATTCACAAAACACTAACAAGTGTCCCTTCACGACAAATACAAATCTACAAAAACACTAACAACGTTTCCTTCATGACAAATACACATTCAATGCACTAACAATTCTTTCATGACAAACACGCATCCCAAAACACTAACAATTTTTTAATTTCAAACACATCCACAAAAAACAATACAATTTCTTTATTATAAACACACAAACCCAAAACACTAAAAATTCTTTCATGTTAAATTCACAAAGCACTCACAATTCCTTCATTACAAACACAATCAAAAAGCACTGTTACATCCATAAAGTACTTACAATTCTGTCACGACAAACACACATACAAAGCATTAACAATTCTTTCATGACAAACACATCCACAAAGTATTAACAATTCCATCATTGAAAACACACATCCACAAAGCATTAACAATTCCTTCTTTACAAATTCACAACCACAAAGCACTAACATATGCCAATACCAACTAACGGACTAACTGACCACAATATACCAAAACGATTTGATTTCTCTTACTATAAATGTCAAGCTTCAATTTCACATGTATGCAGTTTTCTGCCCACTCATCAAAAATGATTTCGATCCTAAGCTGGACAATGATCAAATTCATTTTCTTTATGGACGGATCTTGGAAATACACACACAAACACACGCGCGCGCGCGGTCACTAAAGGGACTCGTAACTAATTTTCAGCAAGTTCAAAGTTCTAGGAGAGTAGTCACCTCAAAAACTCGCCTGCCTGCCTGCCTGCCTGCCCATTTTTTCCAACCCTCTTGTTAGTCCCCCCCCCCACCTCCACTCTCTCTCTCTCTCTCTCTCTCTCTGGATAGTCCTTTGTCTAGATTTCATTCTATCACTTTTCGTACACGAGTTTGTAAAATCAACGAATGTTGGCAGCCATCAGCCTGGTCTTTTTTGACAAGTGTGTATTTCTGGGCCACGAATCAAGGGGCAAGATAGGGTCAGATCCGTGGATGTTTGCAAATAATACTTGGGGCATCAAGGTACACTGGTAAAGTTCTATTTAACCTCATCCGCTACGTAAGTCCGTCATGGAAAGATTGTTCACACTAGAAGAGCCCAGCACAAAAAGCTTTGTTCACACTGGGAGAGCTCTGCACACAAAACATTGTTTACACTGGGAGAGCTCAATACAAGCGTTGCTTTCACTGAAAGAGTCATGCATGTAAATTGTAATGTATTGTACACACTGAGAAAGCTCAGCGCTAAAAGTATTGTTTACACAGGGAGAGCTCAGCACAAGTATTGTTTACACTGGGAGAACTCAGCACAAGTATTGTTTACACTGGGAGAGCTCAGCACAAGTATTGTTTACACTGGGAGAACTCATCACGAGAAGTATTGTTTACATTCGGAGAGTCCTGCATATATAGCAGTGTTAAAACTGGGAGAGCTCAGCACTAAAAGTATTCTTTACACAGGGAGAATCTTGCATGTAAAGTATTGCTCACATTGGGAGATCCTGGCTGAAAATACTGTTCACACGGGAAAAAGCCCTGCATAAAAGTGTTGTTCACATGGAGGAGAGCCCAGCATGTAAAGCTTTGGTTCCCAAAGTGGGCGCCGCGAATTATTAAATTTTTAAAAAAAATAATTTTATTTCAATTCGCTGATATCTATTTGGGGCCTAATGTTAATTTTTAGTGCTATATCTGTAACAGAGCAGTCCAGCAACTAGGTGGCGCTAGCTACTTCCGTCTCCCATTCCGCATTACATCTCGAATTTTCTGGTACAAGTACATTGTGTTCATATAGAAACAAATGTCAGTTTTGCACGGTTTTAGTGTTGAATTAGTTCTGAGATTGTATCAACTGAATATTGTTCTGATTAATGATCATTAAAATTAAATCATTAGGTAAAGCAAAGTTTTTGAAGTATTTTTCTTGAATGGATTTTTAAAAAATGGACCAGATTTTACTAAACAAGCAACAAGCGTTGTGGAGTGAATGTGAAGGTGGCACATCGTCAACTAGCGTTGTGGAGTGAATGTGAAGATGGCACATCGTCAACAAGCGTTGTGGAGTGAATGTGAAGATGGCACATCGTCAACAAGCGTTGTGGAGTGAATGTGAAGATGGCACATCGTCAACTAGCGTTGTGGAGTGAATGTGAAGATGTGTGAGGAGTGTGAAGAAGCGCCATAATCGAACATATGATGACAGCTCTTTAAACTTTGGTTTTACATTGTCAGAAGTCCGTAGTGAAGAGAGGCTACTATGTGTTCTGTGTCTGAAAGTTTATAAGCAGGCATCAATACCAAGCTATGCTTTGATACCATCTTACAAGGTAGCATATAGAATCGCAAAATGTAAGAAGCCCCACACAGTCGCAGAATAACACATTCTACCTGCTGCTGTAGATATGGTGAACCTTATGATTGGTGTGTCTGCTGTAGATATGGTGAACCTTATGATTGGTGTGTCTGCTGTAGATATGGTGAACCTTATGATTGGTGTGTCTGCTGTAGATATGGTGAACCTTATGATTGGTGTGTCTGCTGTAGATATGGTGAACCTTATGATTGGTGTGTCTGCTGTAGATATGGTGAACCTTATGATTGGTGTGTCTGCTGTAGATATGGCGAACCTTATGATTGGTGAGTCTGCTGGGAAGCTACTATCAAAAGTGCCTTTGTCCAATAACACCATCAGTCGTAGAATACAGCACAGAGCGGAGGACCTCAATGATCAATTAAATGAAAAATTGAAAGGGAAGGAATTTGGTTTGCAGCTGGATGAGGCCACAGATAGTAACGCTGATGCTTACTTGATTTGCTATGTACGGTTTATAGATGGCAATAATATTGTAGAAGATCTTCTCTTCTGTAAAAGTATCACTGCTAGTGCTAAGGCTCAATACTTGTTCAAGATCCTTGATACTTTAATATCCGAAAACAGTTTGGAGTGGACTAAGGTTCAACACTTGTTCGAGATCCTTGATACTTTAATATCCGAAAACAGTTTGGAGTGGACTAAGGTTCAACACTTGTTCAAGATCCTTGATACTTTAATATCCGAAAACAGTTTGGAGTGGACTAAGGTTCAACACTTGTTCGAGATCCTTGAAACTTTAATATCCGAAAACAGTTTGAGAGTGGACTAAGGTTCAACACTTGTTCAAGATCCTTGATACTTTAATATCCGAAAACAGTTTGAGAGTGGACTAAGGTTCAACACTTGTTCGAGATCCTTGATACTTTTATATCCGAAAACAGTTTGGAGTGGACTCAGTACGTTGGTGTCTGTACTGATGGTGCTCGTTCTATGTCTGGCTGTCATGGAGGATTGCAAGCTTTTATTCGAAGCAAAGCCCCTGAAGCAGTGCGGACCCAGTGCATTATTCAAAAAGGAAGCAGTGCGGACCCAGTGCATTATTCAAAAAGGAAGCAGTGCGGACCCAGTGCATTATTCAAAAAGGAAGCAGTGCGGACCCAGTGCATTATTCAAAAAGGAAGCAGTGCGGACCCAGTGCATTATTCAAAAAGGAAGCAGTGCGGACCCAGTGCATTATTCAAAAAGGAAGCACTCGCGTCAAAACACTTGAGCCCTGCGTTGAACCAGGTTTTAAAAAATGTAGTGAATGTAGTAAACTTTACAAAAACTCGGCTGCTGAAGGCAAGATTTTTCAAAAAAACTATGTGAGGAGATGATCACACATCTTTGTTTTACTATTGCACTTCGCGATGGCTTTCACGTTGTAATGTATTATCTCGTACGTTTGAACTCCGACAAGAATATTTTTATTTTTCTTAAAGGGGAGGAACACAAGTATAGTGAACACTTTGAAAATGAAGAGGTTTTGATAAAGCTAGCATATTTTTGTGACATTTTTGATAAAATTAGCATATTTTTGTGACATTTTTGATAAAATTAGCATATTTTTGTGACATTTTTGATAAAATTAGCATATTTATGTGACATTTTTGATAAAATTAGCATATTTTTGTGACATTTTTGATAAAATTAGCATATTTTTGTGACATTTTTGATAAAATTAGCATATTTTTGTGACATTTTTGATAAAATTAGCATATTTATGTGACATTTCAGAGAAGCTCAATGCTCTGAATCTCTCCGTGCAGGAAAGCAACATGAACCTTTGAAGTCAATAGAGAAGATTTCAGCTTTTATATAAAGCTATGGAAAAGAAAAATGAATGAAGATTGGAGTCAAGGAATGTTTCCACTTGTTGCAACATTTTTTTTTTTTTTTTTTTTACCTCCAATAAGTTGAAATCCATTTTTGAAGAACACTTATCACAGCTTATTGCCTGCTTTGAGAAATATTTCTGAAATGATAATATCGATAAATTTGCATGGATTCAGGATCCATTTAATACTACTGCTCCATCTGAATTTACTTTCTGCAGAAGAAGAGAATATTATTGAGTTGTCTAGTGAAAACAAAATTTAGCAGCAAGTAATTAACTGAATTTTGGATGTCAGTCAAAGATGAATATTATCGAGTTGTCTTGTGAAAACAAAATTTAACAGTAAGTAATTAACTGAATTTTGGATGTCAGTCAAAGATGAATATCCACTCTTATGTGGTAAAGCTCAGAGAGTTTTAATCCATTTACAATTTCTCTTATTTGTGCGAAACTGGGTTATCGGCACTTGCTGTGATGAAATCTAAATATTGCTCGAAAAATCAATGTGGAGAAGGAAATGAGGCTGTGTCTAGTTTAATTCCACGATTTGAAAAAAATGTGCGGCGATCAACAGGCTCATACACCCCACTAATCATTGTGATGTAATTAGTTGAATCAGCTCATTTTCATTTAGTTTAACACTTTAACTCTTAACTGTTTGTGACATAAAAGTTTTTTTCTGATCTAAAATGTGTTTTATATATTTTACCTAATGATCCCTTCAAAAACAACCTTTGGTTGCCGCTATTTCGCAAAGTGCACTTCTTAAAATTTGACACAGGGAGCCTTGGGAAAATCTAGATTTAGCAAGGGCGGCGCGAATGGAAAAAAGTTTGGGAAGCATTGATGTAATGTAGAGAGATTGAGAGAGTTAGAAACATATCATTCTGCTTTCGAAGAGACACAAGGGATGCAGAAGTCCAGATGACATTTTTACTGAACTGATAATAACAAGCACAACAGGAACATTATGTTATGTTTTCTCGCCCTAAACGCTACGCCCCTTATTATATCGATGTCGCTATAAATGCCACGCCCATTATTATATTGATATCTCTATAAACGCCATGCTTATTATTATACTGTACAATTGATTTTATAAGTGTCAAACCCAATGGTATACTTTTGTCTCTATAAACGTCTATTACTATACTTGTGAATCTATCAACATCAAGTCCAAAATTAATTGAAGTGTCTTAAATCCCTACCAGATTTAAAGAATGCTGACCCCCCCCCACCTATGCGCAAAATATAAATGTCCTCCATTTTTTACATGTACACCCTTACCCACCCACCCAAACACTCTCTCTGCCCCACAGAGAATCATTCAGCTTGCCATGAGCCCTACGAAAACTTGATCATGTATATATAGTTTTCAAATTTCAAGTTCATTTTTTAACCCGTTGAGTGTCACTGGGACCAATAATCCCCAAGGTCAAACTGGGATGTATGCCACTCCTGGTGAAAGGCCCCTAAGTACGGCGGGGTGGGGTTGGGGGTTGGGGCAGTAGTTACGCCTTTGCTTGAAACGCCAAGTCTGTAACTATACTATTTTTGTGTCAACAATTGTCAAGCCTTTGTTTAAAAATAAAATATATTTTTTTTCACATTGGTTTCTATAAACGCCAAAGCCCATTATTATATCTACATATATTATATATAGTGTGTAAACATTCACACGTTAATCTCGCAAACCCACTGCATACGGCTTCTGGATTTTAGAGGCAGTGACCTACTTCTTAACCTGAACCCAGTGACCTACTTCCTAACCTGAACCCTGACAATAATTCGCTACTGGAGGATTGCGCGGCAAGAGTTTGGAGGAAAAAAATTGCATCCGGACAGTTTGGACTCAGTGGTTATTCACATAGTCGGCCTCATCACACAACACACCTTAGCAAGGCTAACCACAACTTGGCGTGGTTAGAATACATTGCCTCTGTTTCCTTCCATCGTCATTTCCGGTCCAGGAAATGGGAAATTCGGGAAATGTAATCTGCTTATTCAGGATGGCTCTTTCTCGCTACTTTTTAAAATGAATTATATATATATATCGGTGCCATAATCATTAATAATTAAATTAAGCTAATATAAAAAGTACCTTAATTTGGTGATTTACATTAAAAATAGGAAAATATTGGATATATTTTTTAAAAAACTAGGGCGTGGTGTTACTGTTAATACATACAGATGATTAAAGGTCTAAGGTCAAACGTTGCTTATATTTATTAGTATAGAATAGATGTTCTTATTTTTGCTGGGTTTTTTGCTAAGATTAACGTTAATTCAGTCAGCTACACATATATTATAACTCGCGTTAAGAACATATCCATAAGAATAATGTCCATCATAAACATAATGTCTAAATGTTTGACCAGTGAAATAGTGGTTGATCATGATTAAATCTTAATCGGTCAAGACAAAATCATTCAATCAATCATTCTATCTGTTTCTGTCTATCTTTATCTAGGATGGGCTTTCTAAGAAAGACAAACAGTATACTACTTCAGCCCTTGATTTATTTTCATCATTTAATTCACCTATCCACATCCTGTGCATTTTTTTCCATGTAACAGTCCATAATTTGCAGCACGTAAACGCTCCAATATTTACGAAATAAAATGAGAGATTCATATCGCAAGGTTTTATTTTATTTATTTTTGTAAGCTCAAGTCTGGAGTCTAAGACCAGGAAAAACCAGTCTGTGTCAGAAGAGAAAGGGTTCTGATATATCTGAGTGATGTGGGACTAGAAGCTAAGTTTATGTAGGTGCTTATATTACGGAAAAGGAAGTGGGGTTAAGATGACGAGCCCAAAGTGGAGAATACATTCACAGATTTGTAGAGTCATTTAAGCAGAGGGCAGATTAGCACCAGCCGGTAGGCATGGACAAAATTAATAAATTACAATAAAACTTAACACACACCACTAAATTGAACTAAAGACACCACCGCACATATGCGACACAAAAATACAATGAAATTCTAAGGCACATAGCACGTACTTAGGCTCTGATCTGCTTGTGCGTCTGGGCACATTGCATAGCAAGATTTCTTCAAAGCGTTCAATTGGCCATGACGTTTTACCATTAAATGGGAAGAGGCTGAAAAAGTCAACGAAACGTCACACTGCATATGCAATATATACACCACAGACAACACAATAAAATTCTATGACACAGCAAATGTAATACTTATGTTGTAGACCTACAGAACGAAAAACATACATACCACATACAAACAGAATCACATATGATACAATGTTTATGTCAAAACAATGCATATATATATCAAACAAAACAATGTCATGTCGTTGTTATATTACACTTAGAACTAAAGGAGACACTATTCGACATACTAAATGTCAAATTCTTTATTTCGCGACAATTAGTTAAACAATGAAATAACAACAATTAATAAATAAAATACATGTATGAATTAAAATCAAGGAAAATAAACTCAAATTTAAAAAGCGCCACAAATTTTATGACTACTGGCAAAATAAAGTGTACATATCGGATATTTCTACCCCTCTAAAGGAAAAAATGGAAACAGTAGATTTTGTGTGGTCACTTCTAAAGATCACTCTGATCTACCCGTCATCTGACTGAAGTCAAGGCCATACTGTTGGGATATGTTAATGAGCACTCCGACAACCATTCTTTATTAGAATCACACCTTACTGTGTCAGCAGTGATCACAACTCTTAAGACAAAGTCACATCGTATTGTGTCCACAGTGATCACAACTCTTAAGACAAAGTCACATCGTATTGTGTCCACAGTGATC
This sequence comes from Sinotaia quadrata, assembly GCA_028829895.1. Classification (NCBI taxonomy): domain Eukaryota; kingdom Metazoa; phylum Mollusca; class Gastropoda; order Architaenioglossa; family Viviparidae; genus Sinotaia; species Sinotaia quadrata. The sequence goes on along the minus strand of CM054178.1, from coordinate 137,203,538 downwards.
ACAACTCTTAAGACAAAGTCACATCGTATTGTGTCCACAGTGATCACAACTCTTAAGACAAAGCCACGTTGTGTTCACAGTGATCACAACTCTTAAGACAAAGCCACGTTGTGTTCACATTTAGTATTGATCACAACTCTAATTACCTACTCACACTGCATTGTGCACACAACTCTAATGACCTACACACTGCATTGTGCACACAACTCTAATGACCTATTCACACTGTAGTGTGCACACATCTCGCATTTGTTCTACTCACACTGTAGTGTGCACACAACTCGCTTGACCTACTCACACTGCATTGTGCACACAACTCTAATGACCTACTGACGCTGCATTGTGCACACAACTCTAATGACCTACTCACACTGCATTGTGCACACAACTCTAATGACCTACTCACACTGTATTGTGCACAACTCGCATGGTCTACTCACACGGCATTGTATTCACTCTATAGCATACAATTCTTATGATTTGTTTTCTATTTACGATGTATACAAGCCTGAACAACGTTAAGTTACATTATAGTCTGAGCTGAGTACTTCTCAAATACCCGATATTAGGGTCACACTGTGCATGTATTAATAATTTTGCGTACAGCATCCTTGCAACTACCCAGAATGCAGCGTGTGCATAAGTGTCTACTCCAGACGCATGACATAAAAGTGTGCATAAGCCACTGTTCAACATGTGCAAGTAGCCGACAAAAATGCAGCTGAGGTTATTTATTAGTAGTACGTCTGCCTGTGCACTACAATTACTAGTACATGCGCTAGTGCAATATTGTTACTAGTACATACGCTAGTGTATTATACATGTACTAGTATATTATTCCTACTAGTGCTAGAGTACTACATTAATTCTTAAAATTTACCTTTATAGCCAGTGTAAGAGACAGTCAATGTAATTCATTCAAGGAATGATTGTAGTTTCAAAACCCACTACACGCAGAACTCTAACAATAAGTTCTTTCCAACACTTGAAACAGGAAGAAAGATCGTTCTTTGTAGAGGTGCGGGGAAGTGCATGTCTTTGGTCTTCAGCAAAGTGGAGGAGTCGCTTGCAGTAATGGGTGGATGAGCATGGCCTCTAGCCAGTATAATACACCAGTGTACTACTAAACACTCGCCCGATGCTCATTTGCAGTGTGTAAGAAGAAGGTATTACATCTGGGCTCTGCCCCACCCAGTAAGTCTATTCATTTGTTCAATGATAGGCCACACTCACGTCCAACTCCCGCTGATTTCGAACACGGGTGTAAAGGAAGGATTTATGTTTTGGAAGGGAGAGATGATGAGAGAGATAGAGTTTGAATGAAATATCTTGGCAATTTTGGCAAACGGCATACCGAAGCCCATAACTTTTGAGCTGGGAAACTGAAGAATTTTCTGGAAGCTTTGGAGATCGAACCCGTGCACGAATCTGATAAACAGTTGCAGGCAGCAGACATGAAGTATGTTTTGTTGTGTGGGAATGGGAGGTATCACGCGATGAGCTGGTGTATTTTATTCTATATGTGTATGCAAGAAAAACAAAAAAACAAAAAATGAGCTTGACTAACAGATGGTGTAAAGTGAGGGAAGAAACACCACACGGTTGGCACAAGCTTATTCTGAATAACTAAACAGGTACTTTTTTGAAAACAGCAAAAGAGAAAAAAAAAGCAACATTTAACATTGATTCCAACCTCAGGTCGCGACTCAAACCAGGTTCGCGGGGTTGTGAGTAAGAGTCGCGAGGGGTTTTTATATTGAACTCTATAATTATATATATCATGCTTTTTAAAATTTTTTTTATTCCTTTCTTAATAGAAAAACATTGGTTGCCAGGCAAATATTTTTCGAAAATTTGAGTCGCGAGCAAAATAAAAAGGTTAGATAGCACTGTAAACGGGAACAAGTGTCTATTCAAAACGCAATTTACAAATAATAAAACAATGTAAACGGGAACAAGTGTCTATCCAAAACGCAATTTACAATTAATAAAACAAAGTCAATATTGGCAGTGTAGTTATTTTCGTGCTAATAATAATAAAAAATATATATCATCTAAAGTATTTCGGAATTTTTAATAGACTCATCTAAACGGACAATCCTCGTTTGCTGCTTCGAAATATTAATTAGAAAAAACAATGTTGGATCAGATCGACTATTGCTCCATATTTCAAGTCCATAAGCAAATGGATCTAACAGATTTAATCAGGTGGCTTCTTTTTCTGGAAGATTGACATCCACAGTCTTATGAGACTACTGTTTGAACCTCTGAAATCCTTAGCCAGGTAAACTCTCCCATTTCTGAAATCCAGTGTCTTATGATACTACTGTTTGAACCCCTGAAATCCTTAGTCAGATAAACCCTCAGATTTCTGAAATCCATAATCAGATGGGCTCTTAATTAAATTGTTGAGACCCAAGGACTTTGAAATCCCAACGTGGACCTCACGAAGACTGAAACCCTTAGAAAGATGGATTTTTGCTTAGACTTTTGAAATCTCTATTCTTATGAACTGTTGGTTAGACTGAAACCCCTAGAAATATGGATTTTTGCTTAGACTTTTGAAATCTCTATTCTTATGAACTGTTGGTTAGACTGAAACCCCTAGAAATATGGATTTTTGCTTAGACTTTTGAAATCTCTATTCTTATGAACTGTTGGTTAGACTGAAACCCTTAGAAAGATGGATTTTTGCTTAGACTTTTGAAATCTCTATTCTTATGAACTGTTGGTTAGACTGAGACCCCTAGATGGATCTTTGTTTAAACTGCTGAAATTCTTAGGCACATGGATTCTTGTTACAATGTATGCGCATATTATTGCTCGAATTGTCTGCCCCACTAGAGTTATCTTCCCATGCCCGTAGCATTATGACCCAATCCTAGTTCTGTTTATTTATTCATTCATTCGTTCGCTCCTTTGTTTTCACAAAGAAGAACTTTCGTTCATCAAACAGAATTTTTAGAGCGAGTTTTAAAACAGTTTTATTAGGCATATTTTCTAATAAACATCATGCTAAAAAATCCCCATCTAAGTGAGTTAATTCTTGTGCATGGTTCGAAGCTGTGTTAAATTCGTCATTTTGAAATATCAAATGACCATTTGGACAGGAAATAGTGCTAAAGGAATATATATCTTCATGGAACCCAATATAGCGATCACCAGAGACTAAAGTGTAAGATGTTATTGATCGCTGTGCACTAAACAGTTATGTTTTGAGAACCACAGAACACTAATGAATAATATTACTGATCGCTTGCACTAAATAGAGAACCACAGAACACTAATGAATTATATTACTGATCATTGAGCACTAAACAGTTATGTTTTGAGAACCACAGAACACTAATGAATTATATTACTGATCGCTTGCACTAAACATGTTAGTAATCACCGAATCAGCCAACAGTTATATTTTATTTCTCAATGAACTCTAAACAAACGTTTGTTTCATGATTTTAAAAAAAAAGTTCTTTTTTTCCGGATCACAAAATAATGACGCAGTATATAATTATGGATCATAAAACACTAGGCAGTCATTTTAATGGATCGTTAAATCCTAAACTTTTATGGATCATAAAACACTAAATAGTCATTGGGCTGTACGCAACACTTAACAGTCATATTGTGCGCAAGTCATATCAATCATGTTGTTGTACGCAACACAAAACAGTCATGTTGTTGTACACAACATTTAACAGTCATGATGTACACAAAACTTAACCGTCATGTTCTTGTACACAACACTTATCAGTTGTATTTTGTACACAGCCTTTAACTGTCATACTGTTGTAGACATGTCTTAACAGCCATGTTTTGTACTCATCATTTAGCAATCATATTGTTGTAGGCAAGTCTTAACAGTCATGTTTTGTACACAACACTTATCAGTTACATTGCTATAGGCAAGTCTTAACAACCATCTTGTTGTATAAAACACTAAACAAGCATGCTTTAAGTAAGAAAGCAGTTACTTTTATGGATCTTTAAATAATAATGTTTTATCGGAATATGAAACGGAAGGCTTTATGGATCAGCAAACAGACTTGTTTTTTTTTAATTCACGGAACACTTTTAAAAAAGACACAAACGATTTTAGGATCGTGAAACACTAACTAGTCATGTTTTATGGATTAAGAAATAGCCAAGTCATATAAGTCACAGAAGACTAAAATTAATTCTTTACAAAAATGGAATAGGAAACAGTGCATTATTTATATAGTGCGAACCGGTCAAATGTCATAGACAACACTAAAGAGTCAAACTGTATGAAATGCAAACCAACTGTATAAACGTTTTATAAATCAAAATTCAGTCAATTTATAGGCCTTGAAATCAAAATTCAGTCATAATTTGTCATAGGCCTTGAAATACTGAAGGTCTCGTTTTACGGATCAAGAAATATTTATCATGTTTTATGGATCATGAAACCAAGTGTATTTTTGATGGGTATAGAACACTGAGAGCCATCTTGGTTTAGCCATGTTTTGTGCATCACGACACAGTCAAGTGTATTTATCTTAGGTATAGAACATTGACAGCCATCTTGGTTTAGTCATATTTCATGATTCGTAATATAGCCAAGCATATGTGAATCATAAGTATGGAACATTGAGTCATCAGTCATGTTTTATGGATCACGATGACAGCCATGTTTGTGTATCAAAGGTTTATGATATTGACAGTCATCTTTGATAAGCCATGGAACACTAACACTTTAACAATCAAGTATTATGTGTATCAAAGGTTTATGATATTGACAGTCATCTTTGATAAGCCATGGAACACTAACACTTTAACAATCAAGTATTATGTGTATCAAAGGTTTAGGATACTGACAGTCATCTTTGATAAGCCATGGAACACTAACACTTTAACAATCAAGTATTATGTGTATCAAAGGTTTATGATATTGACAGTCATCTTTGATAAGCCATGGCACACTAACACTTTAACAATCAAGTATTATGTGTATCAAAGGTTTATGATATTGACAGTCATCTTTGATAAGCCATGGAACACTAACACTTTAACAATCAAGTATTATGTGTATCAAAGGTTTAGGATATTGACAGTCATCTTTGATAAGCCATGGCACACTAACACTTTAACAATCAAGTATTATCGATCATTAAACATGTGTATTTTGCGGTCCATAGAACACTAGCAGAATTGTGTCATGGATCACGAAGCACCGAGAAATCATGTTACATGGATCACAGATCATTAACAGCAATGTTGTACAGATCTCTGAACATAAAAAACTGTGAACGTTTATGGATCAGAAAAATATTAAACAGTTTATATTTAACAGATCCATCGTAAGAAAAAAGAAAGTTACCTCTTCATGGAACCGCCATGAAATCTGAAGACTTTGAATGACAAAATATCTCTAGACGTCTTAGAAATAGTGAACGAATGCAGTAGGCACCAACGTTCACCAGCGAAACTATTTTTCTTCAGTGAACGGCCCTAGTGTTCACAAGAACGCCGAATCGGACAGTGTCTGCAACCTTGAGTTCAGTTCGAAGCAGTCAGCCAGTGACTCCAAGTGGAAAAAAGCAGTCAACAGTTCAGATGAACACTGATTTCCGCTGCAAACTTTTATAGTCTGATTTGTTCGCTAGTCACAGTCTCCCTTTCTGTTTTTTTTATTTTAAATTTTCATCTCTTCAAATCCAGTCGTGTGTGTAAGTGTGTACGCTGCCCTCATGAGCATGACTTAAATTGGCATTTTGGACCTGCGATTGTACAAATACACAAATTACAATCCATCCAAAACATTTCATTAACTCCTTTTCCAGAGCACAGCTCCGCCAGGCTATTTGCCTGTGGTGAGATGTAAGCAGGAGTAGTGAGACGGGTGGGCAAGTTGGGTGGAGGCATTATCGGCCCACGCGGCCCGCGAGTGCTGGGATTCGCCGTTACTTCAGGTTCCGCCACCTTACGGGTTGTCGTACTTTTCACGATTGTCTGCTCTTTGGTTGTAAGTGTGTCGGCCTCTTTGTCGGTTTTCCTCTCATCCTCCTTAGGCATTTGCGTGGCACTCGTCTTGTTGTCGTCGTCGCAGTGAAGCTTGTTGCAAATGACTCGGCCGATAGGATTGCAGTAGCATCGAATGCACCCCACGTTCCAGCGCGAGCCGGGCTTGCAGGGGCTCGACAAGGGCTTTGGCGTTGTTGTTTCAGCTATCTTTGAGGACAAGGTGGAGGCCAGTTTGGGCGAGACAGTATTTGAGGTGATTTCAGGGGGATGGGTGGCGATGGGGAGGTAATGACTAAACTCGTCATCGTCAGCATCTTCGGTGGTGCTTTTATGTTTGCAGTCAGCACGTGGCCGACGACAGAAAATGACGCCATTGATGCGGCAGGAACACACGCTGCAATCTTCCTCCCACACGTGACCTTCCTCACATTCTTTACGCTCCACCTGCAACACAAGAAACGGGTGAGCACACATTGGGGAGCACGAAGAACGAGTATACTTGTGGAGGGGAGGGAGGGGGGAACCAGACCACACTGTAGCGTCAGGTCAGTGTTGCTAGGTTTGAATAATAGAAGAATTTTCAAATACATGGGTTTTTGTTTTGTTTTGTTTTCTATTCCAGATGTGTGTGTGTGTGTGTGTGTGTGTGTGTGTGTGTGTGTGTGTGTGTGTGTGTGTGTGTGTATGTATGAGTATGTGTTTGTGTGTGTATTTTTTCTAATGAGAGATTCTTTACTTGTAACTTATTCTTTGAGATACAGACGTCTACCATGTTAAATTCAAAGAAATGGATAAAATATTTACCGATAAAATTGCAGTGTAATATGTAATATGTTCAAAGTGTAGGGAATGTGTACACTACAAAGTGGTAAGGAATGTATAGTGTAATATGTAACAAGTTACACAATGTATGGAATGTTGTAGAGAATACACAATGCACTAAATAATACGTCACACTATATTAGAAATATGCAAAGTAGGAGGAAGGTCAGAGATCTGTTGCCTGTCATGTTCTTAATTATATACAGCACCGTTAAGTGACTCCATATAAAAATAACTACGCCATAAAGCAGCTGTACATAAATACACTGTAAAGGGATAGTACATACACGTACTGTAAACGGTTGCACATATACATGCCATGAAGTAGATGTACGCAAACACCATAAAATAGTCGTACATATCGATACAATAAAGCGGTTGTATATAAACATACCATACTGCCTAGCGCGAAAGCGGCGGAAGCCGGAAGCGTCCCCTACAATCAATCAAAATACCATACTGGAAAATGGTCGAACATGAACAAACCGCAAACTGGTCGAGCAGAAACGTTCCCTAAAATAGTCGTACATGATAAACATACCTTAAAAGTGTATTCAATTTAACATACTTCAAAGTGGTTTTACACATCATAAACTGGATTACCAGACCCACCGTAAAGTGATCGATGAAAGCAGTGACATAGGTAGGGTTGCCACAGGTAATGGCGCCATCAATATCGCAAAAGCACCTTAAACTTCCGCCATACCAACGCGAGCCAAAGACGCACAAATTGTCTGACATGATCAGTAGCTCGTTAGATGTGTCGTCCACATCGTAATCATCCACTCCCAGAGTCCTTCTTTTGTGAAAGCCATCCATCGGTAACGCAAACACCTCACTCAAGCGGGAAATTTTCCCAGCACTGAGCTTGTCGCGATTGCTTCTGCGCGTGCTCAACAGGTCGTCAATCACTTCCGGCAAATGGTTTGTCGACGAGCCGAGACTAACTCTTGTGGCAGGAAATGCGTCCCTGTCAATGACTTCAGCAGTGCAGGATGGGACACCGTCCAGCCCGCATATGCACCGGTCATCGGTTAGGCAGGCTACTGGCTGGTGACGTAACAGGGAGCAAGCAGGATTTAGCCGGCATCTGATGCCAATTCGCCTGCATCGGCAGTGGTAACAGCCATCCGTCCATCTGTCGTCAATTGCCGCGCATGGTGGAACTTTCTTCACCAGTCCTGAAGGACAAGAAATTAATTATTAAAAAGGAAAGGGACAGAAGAAGGAAAGGAATAAGAAAGACAAATTAAAACCAACAAGAGGCCAAGAAAATAAATATTACAAAGGAAAGGGACAGACGAAAATGAGTAAGAAAGAGGACAAATTAAAATAACAATAGGCTAAGAAAATAAACATTAAAAAGAAAACAAGTTCTTAAGGAAGAAAGAAACAGCATAGAAAGAAAGAAAAAAGAAAATATAACTTAAGAAATTAAGTAGAGTAAAAGTACATACATTAAGTGATCAATCAGCACATAAAAAAACGAAAAAGAATTTTCAAAACAATATTTCATCAATCAGCAGTGAACAACGAACAAAAACAAAACGAAAGCATAATAATACCTACAAATTTAGAAATACAAAAATATTAAACATATTACAAGAAAGAGAAAGAAGGACTGGCTATTCAGAACTGGAAATATGGAAAAGATAAAGGCAATAAAAGATACGGAATAACTGACTATTCAGAACGGGAAATTCTGGAAAAGATAGAAGAAATAAAAGAGAAGGAATACATAAACATTCAATGTGTAAACACACTGGGCAAGAGTAACAGAAGGCAAGAAAAATAAAACTCAGAAGAAAAAATACCTGAACAGTTAGGACAAGAAAACTGGACAAGAACAAACTGCACAATAATTAGAACAGAAAAACTGGACCGGAATAAAACAAAGATGCAGAACAAATTATAACAGGAAATTTGGAGAAGAATAAAAGAAAGACACTCAGTGCATTAAAACAGGAAAATTGGAAAAGAATAAAAATATACAGAATAATTAGAACAGAAAAAGTTGACAAGAATAACAAAGATTTATTAGAACAGGAAAACTGGACAAGAACAAAAGAGAGATAAACAATAAATTAGAACAAGAAAAATTAGACAAGAACAAAACAAAGATACAGAAAACAGTAGAAAAATACATAAACAAAAGATATGAGTGATCAAGAACTAGCAATAATTATTGCCTGCCAACTAGACAATACTCGGAACCTCTTTTGGGAATGGGATGGAATCTGTCTTTTTATTCTATCCATTTTAGATTTTCAGCAACTTTCATCACTTTTATTGATTCTAAAACTTGAGAGACCTGTATCATTAAATGTCATTGTACTGTAAAAGGTATTTGGCCTGCGTTCACTGTTGGTTTAGCTCATTGATTACTGACTGCTTACGTCTTGTTTATATAAGGGGACATTATTAGTGACCATTTACGTCCTGTTTTTGTAAGAGGACATTATTAGTGACCATTACGTCTTGTTTATGTAAGGGGACATTATTAGTGACTATTTACGTCATGTTTATGTAAGGGGACATTATTAGTGACCATTACGTCTTGTTTATGTAAGGGGACATTATTAGTGACTATTTACGTCTTGTTTTTGTAAGGGGACATTATTAGGACTTTTTGCATATATGGTTTAAAATATTATGTTGAGGAGTTAAAAATGCCCGAACAACCTAAACGCGAAAACTGACAGAAATAAGGAAAAGAAAGAAAACGAATAAAAGAAAGAAAGAAAGAAAAAAAAGAAAGAAAGAAAGAATACCTCAACAACCGGAACTTGAACGCCGGACAAAAATAAAAGAGAGACTGAGAGAAAGAAAGAAAAACCCAACAAAGAATACCTGAACAATCGGAGCGTGAACACCTGACACCACTTGAGGTGCACACACACCACTGGCAGCCATCGAACCACTTCTCTCCTTCAGCCCGATACCCGTCACACCCTTCTTGAACCCTTAGACCTTGTGCAATGCCTAGAAGTGAGTGACTCCATAGCAACATGCAGAGACTGACCCCGCTCAAGGTCGCAGGCACGAACCAGTAGCAACTGTGTTGCTCCGAACAACGCATGGCGATGAATTGCTTGCTTGCTCCGAGAGCGAAAAGGGGCGCAACTCTCAAGCTTGCCACTCGACAATGGAAAACGTTCAAAACGATGAAACTGCAGGTCTCTCTCTCTATTCGCAGATTCTGGATGGGAGAGAGAGAAAAAATAATACAAAATACAGGTATGTGCATCGCCCAAAACATTTGTCTGGCAGTCCACACAAAATGATTGGATTCAGTTTATTTTGAGGAAACTCCTATCTTCTACGCTAAAACTAAAAGACCACCCTCCTAAATAATTTCATAACAAAAGACATCCCCTCACCCCCAAATAAAAAGTAAATAAATAAAATAACAACCCACACACACACACACTAATAGCTTAAAAGACCCCAACAAACACCAACAACATTTTGCTTGTAGTTAAACAGTGGGAAACTGAAACAATTATAAAAATTCCAGACTGCCAATCCCAATCTTTAATGTGTAAATACTGACCGTTACAACTGGTCACTGTATATTTCTGTAAAGACGACATGGCACTGTCCCAGTGTATACATCTGTACATAATGACTAGGGCATTTTATTCCTCATACTGTTTAACACCATCTCAATGATTGTTTTTATTAAGATTAATTAATATAACATTGTATCGACTATTTTATTTATGTCAATAATAGTATAATATTGTGACCCATTGTATATTTTAAAATTAAAAGATAACTTCAAACCCTCCATATTTGTTTATGGAAAACTGCAATGGAATATATATATCTGTTAAAAAATGTATTATTATACTGAGTTCCATTAGATGCCTCACTTCTAGATTTACCATCTGTAAAAATAACTGCCGTATTCATGATCACATTTTTATTTCTGGAAAACTACTGTGCAGTGTGTTCTCGTGTATAATTCTATGAAAATAATTGTGTCCATGTGCATACTTCTGGAAAGATGAAAGTTGCATTTTGTCTAAGTGTATACTCCTGGAAAGAGGAGTGTAACATTTTGTCTAAGTGTATACAATATACTTATAAACTGATGACTAGCATCGTGCTCCGGCGTATAATTAAAAAAAAAATCACTCTTGCACCGAGTCCCCTTTTTGTGGAGATAAAAGTAGGATAAAGAATGCGCTCTGTATTCTTCCGCATTTATCCTTAATTAGAATTACAAATATACAGTATTTTTAAAATGCAGTAAAAAAATGTGAAGTACCTTACGGTGTCGGTCTTAAAAATTCCTTACGTCAATGGTGTAATTAATCCTGTACATATGTGGTGAGCAGGGCAGTTAATCCTGTAACTTGTGGGCAGGGCAGTTAATCCTGTAATTTGTGGGCAGGGCAGTTAATCCTGTAATTTGTGGGCAGGGCAGTTAATTTTGCATACACTGTCGGCATGATCGCGGAGTATACACGTGTTAGTAACATGCCAGGAAGAAGAGATTTCAGATGACTAAACAGTTTAAATGGCGTTTTAAGGGGGATATATTACAGTATTATTTTAAGTAAAAATATTTTAAGTAAAGCGTAAAAGCGGCGTTTAAAATTAGGCACAACCAACCTTTTTACTTACTAGAGGGCGCATCAGTGTTTTGTATAAAGTGTGCGTGCTTTGCGCGTGCAGCGCTTGTCAGCGCGAGAAAACTACCAACACCGCATAGAGAGACAGCGCGTGCCTTTCTAATTATAGGCAGATGTTTATGATTATGTGCTGTGGAAGTAAGGAAATTATAAACGATGTTTACAAGCTAAAGTGACAGTTTTAATAGTCTGCTTTCTTTAAACCTGTAAAATTGCAGGCGTACCAACTGTAAAATAAACAAATTATTCTGCAACGCCCACTTCAGGTACAACGCTCTTAGTCTTCACACTCCGAGGTTTTCTATTAAAAGCCTTGAGAATTGAAATGAAATGATTTCCAACTAATCAAATGTAGATGAACAGTTTAGGCTGACTAGCAGGTGGTTTTTCCTGACTCAACAAAACAGACTAATCCGTTCGTACATATCCTGTATCTTGCTGATACTGCAACAAAACACACTTAACTAATCGGTTGGTAGACTTCCTGTACCTCGCT